>JAUYWG010000044.1:1898908-1935409 GCA_034779775.1 Enteromius afrohamiltoni
ACACACAATTAAAATGGGACAAAACTGAGAAAATGTTACAAAAAATTTCTGACTAATTACTTTTTTTTAATCAATTTATCAACAGGCTTGGGATTTCTTTTTGGAACTTGCAGATCTCTAGTTTTTTAAGTGAAAAAAATAATTTTCTCTCAAAAACTGATTCACCGATAAGCTGATGCATACGCTCAGATGAATGAGGTCTACAATGAGGCAGTAACTACAAGAACAGTTAAGAAAAACATCGATTCTAGTGTTTGGCAAAAACATAAAATGACAATAAATGTATGAGCATTTTTGAGGGTGGTCAGTGTTTAAATTTTGTGAGAGAAATAAATCCCAAAAATCATCAATTTTGTGGGAAGGAAATTGTTGGCGTATATCCTGTGTGAGCAAAGTCAGCAAGTTTTAGTCCAACGCAATAACATTGAAGCAGCATTTTTGGAAAATCCTTTCCAGGTCAAAATGATGGGAACACATCAATGTGGGTTGAATGTGAAACCAGCTGTGATTTATCTAGATGCTACCGATCATCATGTCAATCAAATCCATTTTTCAGCCTACAATGAACATAGTTTCACATGCAGAACGACTTTAATCAAAGCAGGGAAATAAGAATATATGACCGGCTAAGCCAAGATAGTCTCAAATATGAAAAAACAAGACCTTTTCTTTTTCTTACATGGTACTACAGAATACTACAGAGACACAAATCAGGCAAAAACATTAAGGCACATGAACGGCAGAGGTTATAAGCAAATGGTGCAAAAATGCGTTAAGAAATATAGGAAAAATACCTGCAAACATCTTCAGTTATCAGAATTGTCAAGAAACGATCACAGTGACATCATTGCTAAAAAAAAAAAAAAAATCTAAAAACCCAGTTATTTTTAAAAGAACTTTTGGTCTTTATATAATATTGCTGTTTTCAACAAGAAACCCAAACAAATATATCATTTGGTGCAAAAGCCAGAATAGGAATTTTTTCCCAGGCTTCAGTCTACCGTTTCAATTGAGATAAACTTGCACGGACTGATCGCCTTTGTTTTGTGTCAAGATGCACACCTAATGATTTTTTCATAAAAATGACTTCAATGTCCTATTTGAATTTTGGCCTAATCCTGTTTTAGGCTAAGCCCCGTCTATGAAACAAGGCATAATTTTTTATAATGTGATATTTGATAGATTAATGTTACCTACAGAAGCTACAGAAAACACACACACACGCATATATTTATTAAAAAATATTTTTTTTATAATGTATCATTTTTTTTTCTTTTTGTTTTTTGTTTTCGCAATTTTGACACAATACTTCTTAAAGTTAGAAAACGGAGATATAAACAGAGCTGCAAGATATAAACTCCCATATCTGAGAAAAAAAAAAAAAAAAGTTTTTCTTGTGAAAAAAACAAAAACAGAACTGGAAGATTAAAAAAAACAAAAAAAAAATTTTTTTTTTTTTATTCAATTACTTGAATTAAATCCCCCCCCCTTTGGAGAAAAACAAGCTTCCACAGATGCATATTCCAGATCTGACTTTGTCTTTCTTTGGACAAAATTCCTTATTTGTTTGTTTGTACCTATAGGTAGGATATGCACACTACAATCTTATAATTCAATAAAATCATATATTTTAAAAGAATTACAAAAACGCATGCATCGAGCTTTATGTCACTGGAGAGCAATGTACAACAGAACAGTATGCCGTATACAAACTATTATACAATATAACTGCATAAATGTATAACAATATCGTTTTATAGAATTTAATATTGTGAATATCTACTAGCTTCAACATAGAAAACAATCAGCTTGAATCACCTTACACATGTGACACTGTAAGACTGATTTACATTCATGTCTCGATTCAATGCAGAGAAAATGCCGGAAAAGTCCAGGGAAACGGAATGCATTTATTGCATTGAAGTCCTGTTCTACCCAACACTAATGGGCGCTTTCCGTTAAGACATGATCTCTGAGGCTGATGTCATAATGAAATGTATTTTATGGGAGTTTATTCCCGAGTACTGGATGCTTCAGATGCCACATCTGACTGGGAACTAACCAGACCAAGCCAATCGGCTGCAGATGTGTCCACCTGTACACTTTCTGAGAAGAAATCTTGCCGTTAGGAAGACAAAGCAGTCTTTGTCTCTCCACAGAAAGATGCAGAGACAGCCAGCCTTCTGTCTTCCAAAGATAGCAGCTCTCTAAAGGTTACAGAGTCTTTTTTTCGCCATAATGCCCGTGTGCCGCGTGTGTCCAGCCAGATGCCTTTTCACAGCACTGCGTGTGTCAGAAGTGGAGTCCAGTGGAGTACGGGGAATATGGGAAGGAAAAGAGCAATACAAAAATAAGTTTTTCATTGTCCAGGAATCTGCTGTGAAGGGAGAAGAGGGAAATCCTTGTGTTTTTCCATTGCGTTGTGCTACATTGGAGACTGTACATGTTCACAGTTCACGGGACTCGGAGCCCATCCTCTGAGAGGTGGATTGTGGGTAATGGAGTCTGTCAGTGGTGCTGATTCCCTATACTGATGCCCTATGAGGGCTAAACTGGAGACGGCCAGCTTCTCAAATCTAGAGGGAAACAACAAAATTCAACTCTTTTAGAGCTATATATCTGTGACAAAACACAGTGTGAATTCTTAAAAAAAAAAAAAAACCAAGGAAAAACTACAGTTTAAAATTTTGGGACCAGTCAATAGATATGAGACGTTAATATTAGACTGATTTCTGAAGGATCAGTTCAGCTTTGTTCATAGGAATAAATTACATTGGACTAGATTTTTAAATAAAAATAAGGTATTTTAAATTCAAATTATATTTCCCAATTTCGCTGTATTTTTGATCCGATTTTTTGATGAGCAAAGAGACTATATGTATATATATATTATATTGTCCTAAAACTTCTGTTTAACTAATAATAATAATGTAACATATATAAACAAATATAAAATAGAGCATATAATAAACAATAAATAAACAAACAATACAGAACAAAAATTAAAACAGCTCATGCAAAAATACTAATTTTATAATCATTTATCCACCCTTATGTCTTATGAAGCCTGAATGCGGTTTTATTTTTACATAAAAAAACTAACAATGCCATAAATAACAGCATGCGTACTTGGAATGACATGAGAGTGAGTAAATTCAACTATTAATTATTACATCATGTGGGAGAATGAGGAAGATTACAGACTAATATAGAGCAGACGTCGCTCACATAAATCATCATGTTTACATCTTCACATTTTCCCACTTGAGTCCCAAATTCAGCCGGCGCAGAGTTCAAAGTGAACAGATTCAGTTTTTTGCCAGACTAATTTACGACATTCAAAGCTCATATGAAGTAGACTGTAAATCAGCTATTACTGTAAACGGATCGTGTGCTATAAATGCGATAAACCGTTTCGGTCCTAATCATTAGCTTCAGGCTTCACTTCTTTTTAAGAGCTCACGTACGCCAGCCAAACCAACTTAACACAATGCCTATGTAAATTCAGTTCCATCAATCGCTAAGCCCCGCCCCTTTCTTAATGTTACTCACTTAAACGAACAGTGTGAGCCATTCCTACAACGTGATCGCGGTTTTAATGTAAACTCTTTCGCCATTAACATGACATCAGTTCTGATTTATTATTTTAAAAATAAGTGTCTATTTTGAATGATCTGGCTTAGGTAGGATTTCAATTAAATACAGAGACAGAGGTATTTGTCTTGACTCGTTTGTCTCCACACCAGTCCTGCGGTCTATCTGCAAACCACATTAAACTCCGCTACACACACAGTGCGCTATTTAAAAGCAGCGACTCGACAATAACATAAACAACACACTCGCCTGTTGACGGCCCATCTCAAGTCGCTAATATTGCTTAGTCGGTATTATCGGATTAAGATGTTTCCTGAGCCGCAAGATACCAAAGCATTCAAGCATCAGCAGTGACTGATATGTTCCATACACACCCGAAACAAACTTTTAGGAGATACACTCCCACATTTATATGCTGCTCTCACTCTCAAAATGTGCAGTGTGTATGTGACCTTTCGACGGTTTCCATTCAGAATGGATTTTTTGGAACCTAAGGATAAGTCTAGTAGTCTAGCTGGTTGGAGTAAAAATAGAGGACCACAGAGCCAACCAATGACATAATCAAAGCATCAACAAAGTAACCATAAATGGATCGTTTTGCATGCTTTCTCTTCCAAATTGTTTTAACTGAGATGGGCCAATTGTGGAGACTTACTTTAGATCGGTATGGACTTCATCTTCACCATGGAAGTCAGCTCTTGTTTCTTCACATTGTCCTGTTTTCTTTGTCTGACCCTATAAAGGGAACGATTAAGAGATCAGATAACAGACTGTCTCATGTCTCTGTCTAATTGTTGCAAACTGTTTGTATGGATTTAGTTATGCAAAATTTTACCGAAGAAGTGCAATGATAGTTAATAACACAGCCACCATGACCGCTGCAAACAGACCCAACAAAATCAACAGCCCCAGGCTTCCGTTCTGGTGTAATGTAGAGTCTGAGGCAAAAACAAAATGAAACACATGACATAACGCGTACACAAAACAACACGACAAAAATAAAAATACATGCAAAACAATTCAACCAAAACAACACAAAACACAAATAAATACAAGACAAAAAAAATCGAACAAAACACAAATAAACAAAACAACACAAGGCATGAATATAACAAAACAAGTGGACAAAAGAAAACAAACAAATAATCCAAACAAACAAGTAAACAATACAACACAAAAAACACTAACTATAAATAAAACACAACAAATCAAAACACAAAAATAAATAAAACACAGAAAACTATGAAAAGCAACAAAACAAAGCAAGACAAAATGAAACAAAACAACCAAAACGCATAGAACAAAGAAAATGAGAAACGTGATTTACTGTTTGTATGTTTTTGGTAAATATTACTGTTACAGAATTTAAAAAAAAACAAAAGAAACGTAACAAACACACACTAAAGTGACACTAAAGTTGTTTCATTTAAACAGAATTTTGCCTCAAAATGATTTTCAAAAGAAATTTTTGTGTGAGAAAGCTTTTATGCTTCAGTTAGTCCTGGCAACGGCTGGCTACTCTGAAGAGCTCGCAATCACATGGTTTTTAAATAAATAATAGGTTGTTGTTCGAGTTCTTTATGAATTAAACACAAAAACTTCATTCCGGTCTTGAGCTGGTAAATAAGACTTCTGCAGTCGTACAGAGTGTTCATACTGTATGTTAGATGAGTGGTTAAAAATAAATGGCCTGGAAACAGTTAGCTAATGAAGAGCAGACTGAGTCATGCTGGTCGGCCACATGACTGCATTAGGGAAGACAGGCACGCTTTGATTGGTCAGAGTCAGAACTCCGCCCACCACAAACAAGCCCAAACCAACTCTGGCTAAGATCTCAAAGGCATCTGATACTTTGTGTTTAATCTGTGAACGCGTATCCCTGCCAAAACCTCTCAGTTACTATGAGTGAAAAGATAAAAACAACGCTTCGACTTCTGGAGAATGACTTTTCAAGCAAATACCTGGAGACTTGTCTGTCGTCCTCACTGGAAATGACAAGTTGAAAAATGGAAAGCTGAAATCCACCGGTTCCTCTGTTGGCTCTTCCCAAGGCTCTAAAATGGCAAAACAAACATAATTATATATATACTACCTTTGAATTATTTATGACCAGTTCTGCTCAAAAGTCACGTCAGAATAAGTTTTCCCCCGCTCATTATTTCAGTTGCTTTCGCTCGCTGAACTCAGGACTAAAACATTATTCTGCTGCTAGCAGAAACTCAACCACATGCTTCATTCAATCAAAAAATAAAGATGCTAAACATGAGTTGCCAACATCTAAACAGAATGATCTTCCTTAATTGGATTTATCAGATATCTGCCATAGAACACGGTCCAATATCCTGAAGCATCATGCTAACTGTGCACAATCTGATTTATGCTATTATTACATTAGCTATCTGAAGGATCTTATGGCTGATGGGTAATATATACTACATCAGAGCACTTCTCCAAAAAAAAAAAAAAAAAAGAAAAAAATTCTGATTTGGACATTTATTTGTGATTGGTTGTCTGGACCCCAAGTCCACTATAAAACAATCAATTAGTATATGCATGATGACTTCTGTGGACTAGCTTATTTTAAACGGCATGACAAATGATAAATTGAATATTAAAAAACTTTAGGTTTACATAAGGATAACGTAAGTTAGCTACATCCGTTATTACTACAAAATACCTCAAAGCATTTTTAAACACAACATGTACTAATTTACTGATTATTAATTCATTATTAAAATTGCAATAAAGTTGTATATTATTAGACTTGGTAAAACATTTACAATGAACAGTTGTATTTTGTATTAACTAACATTAACGGAGATCAATAAATACTGCAAGGAATGTATGGTTATAATGTTAGTTAATACATAACTAATGCTAACTAATGGAACCTTTATATTCCATCTAGTATCTCAACGGTCACACATTAGGGACCGATTAACTAACTATTAACTACACATACACCCTCATTAAACAAATTAACTGTTTATTAATAGTTAGTAAGGTAGGTGTTAAGATGAATGGATTTAACATATGGTTATGCAGAAAAAGACATTAATATGTGCTTTATAAGAACTAAAAAACTGCCAATATGTTAGTAAATAGAGATAAATGAGATCTAAGCTAAAGTGTTATCGTATCATTTTTATGAGCTCAATGCAAACATAAAAACTGAAACAATTCTAAACATATAGCATTACGTTACATACAACCATTCAAATAAGATTCAGATTTGTTAGTGAGAGTAAATGGGTGTTTGTGCCTGGTATCGCAAACAACTATACCTTGTGAGGACATTTTTGGTCCCCGTTAAGAAAACAAATGTAAACAAATAACATTGCAAATAAGTAAGAAAGCCTGTAGTTTTGTGTGAAGAAATACAACAGTAGAAAAGCCTTTATGTCTATGGAATGTCCCTAGAAATCACACGGAAACCAGTGAGTGTGGGTATACTGGTTGAACTATAGGGTATATAGCGAAAGATCATGACAACCCACTAATAACCCCACAAGTGGCTTGTCCTCACTGGTTTAAAAGATGTTTTAATGCAGATCTAGTGTCCTGCACGTGTTTCTATGATGGGTAGGTTTAGGGATAGGGGTTGGGTTGGGGGATAGAAAATATCATTAACCTGATAGAAAAGCAATTGAAGCCTATACAATGTCCTCACTAAGATAGCAAAGCAAATCAGTGTGTGTTTGTGTCCACTCACCGATCCACGGCCGGGCCTCTACCACATGAGTCCATTCACTCCACTGGCTGTGGTTGATCAGGGCGTCCTGAGCTCTGATTTGGATCTGATGCAGGTGACCCACCAGAGCATCCATGATCTTTAGACCAGTGTTGTCTTCCGTCTCCAGCTGAGAAATGATTAACAGATACATCCACTTAACACTGCTGAGACGTCAGAGCACTCAGAGTATTGACACTGGCAAACCTCATCAATCGTGTTGCAGCTGATCTGTACTCCAAGGGTTTTGGTGCCCTAATAAAGAGTCGTTTTTCATGCATACACATATATATATATATATATATCAAATGGAAAATCTGGCATTGTAATAAATGTTTTTCTTCTTTAATTTAAAGCGTTTGGATGTTAAATAAATAAATAAATACACACATAAATAATCTTGCTAGATAACCAGAGCATATGGTATTGTCATCTTAAATGGTGTTGTCATTCATAAAAGTCATATAAATTTAGTTGATCAATTTATTACAAAACGATTTGCATTATTCTATTACAATGTTTGTATGATTCACTTAAAGTGTTATACCAAAATAAATGTAGTCAAAAAATGTTAATATAGAATACATTTTAAAAATTGAAATATAATACAGAAAATGTTTATCATTATTCCAGTCTTCAGGGTCACACAATCATTTAGAAATCATTCTAATATGCTGATTTGCTGCTCAAGAAACATTGTTTTATTATTATTATCAATGTTAAAACAGGTGAACAGCTTCAGTCATGAAGCATAAATGCATTTGTTTTTAGCAATGTTGTTTCCTGGCTGAATAAAGCACTAATTTATTGACTCTCTCTCTCTCTCTCTCTCTCTTCTCATTTGAAACACAATGCAACAGCAGCTTGCTTGCATTCATCTTATTATAGCATATATATATATATATATTTAGCTGGCTTTGTTTTTTACTTATCAGATAAAGCATCACACAGCCCTTAAAGTGCTGCTAACACACACACACACACACACACACACACACTCATACACATACACAAAGATCTGGAGAAAGCAAACATCTGGTTGTCTGATGAAAGGCGAAGCAGCCTGGTGAAAGCAGATAAGATCAGCCCATGCAGAGATGACTGTGGGGCTCTGAGATAAGACAACACTGTGTGTGTGAGCGCAGAGAGGGCTGGACTACAGAACTGTTTATTGAAGACTCATACAATATTATGTTTAGAAACAAATTTCAGGAGTAGCACATCTGAATGATTAACCACTGTTGTTCCCCAATCAGCCTATTATCTGATTCCCCTATCAGAGCTAAGAGGTTTTCCTTCAGATAGAGCGAACTCCCCTTCTCTGGTATCTCGTTCTTTTAATCGAAAACTTCGGAGATTACGACCACGAGGACCCCGATCCTCCTACCACACCCGCCGCCAAACAAGCCACGGCCCCGCAAAAATCTCCACTGCATGCAAGTGCGCCCTCCAATATTTAACTATCCTAGACGCCTCCGTTCCCAATGTCCTCCACCGACAAGACAACCTCAAGCCTCACCAGCCACGCGTAAGCCACCGCAGGCATCACATCCTCCTGATGATCAACTAAAGCCCTCTAACTCTCCTTCAGAAAAAAACAAAGACAACAGCCAGCGCCTCCTTTCGACACCACAGCACCGCACCAAAACACCTCAAGACTGTCCTCCACCTCTCAGGCATCCCCTCAAAAACTTTCTCTAGTATAGGAGCAGCCACCTCAGCAGCCGAGAAAGGCCTGTCCTAAAACCAGATCCAAACCCTCGCCCGATGGTCCTCGAGTGCTTTTAAAACCTATACCCACTCAGACCAGTTAGTCATCAGAAGTGCTCTGCAAACCCTAGCCAACCCCTCTCCAACACCGCAGCAGCCCCGCCAGCAGGGGCCCTCCCAAACCCCCTCGCTCCCCGACAGCTTGCCCCAGACGGACCTAGGCTCTGTGGAACACAAATGTGCTGATTGTCTTCCATAGCAGTAAGCAGTAAGTAAAAACACCATGGAAGTCAGTTACTACCAACATCTGTCAAAATATCTTCTGCAACACATAAACTGTATGTACAGTAAAGTTCTTACTGTTGACCAGTAGTTGGAGCCGATTGGCCGGTAGCGCATTGAGAAGGTCAAGGGGAAACTGTGCTGGATTTTAGCCGGCCATGATGAAGGATAACTCCAATACACCAGTAGCTGAGTGGGCTGCCCTTCTACCTGAAGAACCCTGATGTTCTCGGGAGGATCCGGCTTCACTGAACACACACAAACACAGACACACGTTCTTATTACACAAAACACACAAATACAAACACGTTCTCATTACAAAAAACTGTAATAATCGAAAGTTAAGTTATATTTAAGGTAGGACATTTACTAAATATCTTCATGGAAAATGATCTTTACTTAACATCCAAATTTTTTTTGGCATAAAAGCAATAAAAATATTGCTATAAATATATCCGTGCTACTTATGACCGGTTTTGTGCTCCATGGTCATGTTTCTAAAATGAATTAGTGCGTATTTTAACATATAAACTCACAGAGGTCATGGACATCTATCTGGATGACGGTGGAGCTGGATCCCAGCGGGTTTATTTCGGTGATGTTCACCAGGAACTTTGAGGTCCAGAACGGTGGGTCAGTAATCACACACTGATTCAGCCCAATGTGCTCCTGCTCACATGAGTTTACCTCTCTGCCTTTATTAACACTGCAACAGGACAAAAATCAATAAATAAAATAAAACTTGATCAAAAATACACCAAACATAAAATCATAGTTTACGAATTAAAATGATTGTTTTCTGGGCAAACATATATCAAAATGCTAAATATTTAAACGTTTCTAAATAATTTATTTCTGTGATCAAAGCTGCATTTTCAGCATCATTTCTTCAGTCTTCACAGTCACATGATCATTGTAATGTAATAATTGGCTGATTAATAATTTCTGATTATTATCCATGTTGAAATATGTCAGTTTTTTAATGGCTATATTACATAATTCTGGACTCTTTGATGAATAAAAAGAATACATTTATCTTGTCCTTGCACTATCAATTTAACCAATTTAATATTTTTGCTGAATAAAAGTATTGATTAAAAATCGTACTCACCCCAATCGGTAATGTATATATCAACAAATATGAAATAAAATGCTAACACTTTACAATAAAGTGACATTTCTTATATTAGTTAACATGAACAATACTTAAACAGTATACATTCATCTTTTAATAAAATGAATATTAATTTTGACATTTACTAATGTATTTTTTAAATGAACGGTAACACTTTAGATAAGGGAAAAATATATATTATATAATATTATATTATATATTAATAATATATATTAACTATATGCTAATTATCATATACTGTAACTTCCTTAACTCTACCCCATACCTAAACTTATCAACATATCAGGAGTTAATTGAGGCAAAGGCTGTAGTTAATAGTGAATGTGCGTTCACCAATCTTAAGTTTTACCACAAAGGATAATAAATGCTATAGAATATTTGGTTAATTCTCAATTCATGTTAGTTGATACGATAACTAATGTTAACAAATAAGGCCATATTGTAGAATGTTACCAATAAAATAAATAAATACATAGTCGTTTAAATAAATATTTTATACAACAACAATGATAATAATATTATTATTTTACAAATGGAGATGAGAGCACACCTGTAGGATGTTCTGTATAATGTGGGCAGGTGTGTTGTCTTAGTTTGTATCCAGGAGCAGTAGATTTTCATGTGACTGGGCACATGGCAAGAAACACTGACGAAATGAGGCGGATCTAAAAGAAGAAGAAAAATTGTCAAGGGATAACTTCAGACACAATACACTTTATCTGTGAACATCCAAACAGACAGCTGCCTCCACTGCCTTCAAGAACACAAGGACATAATATTAGACTAAACTCACACACACACACACAATCTCACCCTTCCTATCAGGAAACTGTGGAGCTGTGATGCAGTGTCTTCCTGTCAGAGGAAGTGCCCAGAGTTAAACAGCAAGGGCGTACAACTGCACACTTTCTACATCTCCCAGAGCACAAAGGGCTTCCTTTCAACTAGAACATTTCCACCATTTCCAGAAGCACTTAAGAGGAATCCAGCAACTATGAGATGTGTACAGACACCAGTGTTTCGGTTCTTAATACCTTCGCCAAGTGTACTTTGTTAAAGCTTCTTAAACCTTAATGATTTAAAACATACTTTAAAAAGAGCATGATTCAACGTTTATCAGAGCCGTTATGTTTATGTTGGTTAAAGCCAACAATGTTCTTAAGATGGCATTTTCAATCAGAAGCAGTAGGAGATAATCGTTATGGATGCCATGTTAAATTCAAAGGTAACGAAAACATGGCTGTGAGAGATAAACATAGTCTGTTCAATCCGTTACACCACGTTAGGAATGAATGCCCTGCTTCAGTACAACTTAAGGATAGTCAAGAGCATTTGTTCCAAAAAACGCTGACTGACACAGAGATATCAGACATGTGTGCACCTCATTAAAAGAAGTATGCAGAAAAGCATAGAATTAAATAATAACGTAAGCAAATGAGCATGATTAAAAGCAGGAATAAAAACATGAACAAAACAACAAATAATATTTTAAATAAAAGCAATAATAAAATAAATAAATATTGATATAAGCATGAATTAATAAATCCAAGTATAAACAAAAATATTAATAAATTAATGTGTTAACAAATAAAAAACAAACAAACAACAAAGCATGCTTTAATAAGATAAATAAATAAAAAAAGTAAAAAAGTAAAGTATTAGGACAATATATGAATGTCAAATAGGCCAGAAACTTTTCATTTTAATTTTCATTATTTAAATGTTTTCAAATATTTTATTATTATTGTTTTTTTATTTACTGTTCTTAGTAATGGCTGCCAAGGTACATCCATTGGACCCTAGTTTCCATTAACAATTCTTTAAACCCTTATTTTCAAAAACTTTCATGAAATGAATCACATTGTGAGTCAAAACACGAAACAAGGCACCCTTGTATCTCTGAAGCTGACTTACAGCCCAGGCGTAGTTTGATGGACTGCAGTAACGTTCCTTGTTCATCATGGCAGCTGTAGTTGCCTTCCATCGAGTGTGTGGTGTTCAGCAGCGTAAGCGAGCCCTTGTGTGTTTGCCTCGTCGGTACTGAGCTCCCATTGAACCGCCATTCCACCGGAGACCTGCAAAGCCATCCACAACCAGAGTCAACAACGACCTTCACCTGCTCTAATCAAAGACAGGCCCACAGAATAACCGCTATCAACGTCAACTAGACCTGCGTCTCATGTTACTCATTCGTGGGTTGTGCAAATCTTGTTTTTGGCACAGGGATTCTCTCGGATAGTGCATTTATTGGCAGGAAATACACATTTATATGAAAAACAAGGCTTGCCAAAATCTGAGGCTGGGGAATCAAGCCCCCCTTCCCACAGTAAATAGCCTCGATGTGTCCAAACCCTATAAGGACTGGCCCCGTGCCCCTGCAGAGGGTGGTTAAGCACACTATTATCACTCCTTACAGGAAAGCTTAGCTCTGGAGTCTAATGGAGCTCAATATAGACTGGAAAACGTACCCGCCGTGAGTGCCTCCGCATGTGAGAGTGACCCTGGAGCCCAGTCCACTGAATTGGATGTCTGAAACTGAAAGCAAGAGACATGAGAGCTGTGCTATTCCAGAAGTGACAACATACATTTCATCAAGTGGCGTTGGCGTTATCAACCAGCCAACAGTGTCAGGATTTCATGGGAGCACTGAAAAAAAATTCATTTAAAATGATTTATCAGCATTTATTTGTTCATTTACGTTTTAGTTTATTTATTCATTTTAATTCCATTGGCACATTTTTTATGATGTATTAATGCATAACTTGCACATACAGTAACAAAGTATCAACGTAACAAGGTCTTGCCCATGAGTTAATCATCATAATTCATACAAAATGTAAATGCCACAAAGATTGCCATACATGTAGGCTAATAAATATTTTGTTTGAAAAATAAACTAAATGTGCTACAAAATACTACAAAAATATCAAATAAATAATGATCTAACAGCTCTAAATACAATATCTAATCATTTCTCATATATATAAATATACATAGAAATAATAAAATAATGTATATAAATATAACAAATAAAATCTAATTATATGATTCGATTTTTTATGTGCATTTATATCGACATTTTAAATGATTCCCATAATATTCGTTTTATTATGAACAATGTTTAAATGAATAATAATTCAACAGCCATTGTGTGAATGTACTTCAAGTGTATTTTCCCAACATTTCAAAATATATAAATAAATTATATATATATATATGTTTTGGCTGATTATGTAACAACAAATTATTTTATACATTTCCAGGAAATATATAAATAAATAAATAAATAACATACATCTGACAGTAGCATTCCGCCCTCCCCTTTACAGAAAAAAAAAAAAGTCTGCATTCCAATCTGAAGAGCTCATCCACTCTTAAAAAGCATTAAAAGCATTTACCCTTCAAAAACTTTTTTTGTTTTTGTTTTTGTTTTTTGCATCAACTGTCTCTCTAAATAAATAAATCTTCATAAAGAAGTATAGGAGTGAAAATGTCAAACAGCTTGTACCCTTTAAAAGCCTTCATTCTGAAAGGGTCCCTTTGGTTTGGAAAGACCCTTAAATATGGCGTTCATATTGTTCTCAATACAAAGTGCCCTTAGGAGGTGAATTTATCCCATTTGGAATGCAGTGAAAATCTGTGGTTGGTGAATTCAAAAGACAGTTGGGCCTATTTTTGGGAAGCACAAGTTAAAAAGTGGACCAGACTTTGTGCTGATATGTAATAGTCAGGCTGAGACTATAATGCAATGATTATTCAGTGGAATCTTGACTGTATTTCAACGACTTTAAATAATATGCAGCTTGACATGCTCCAGTTTAAGAGTCGCTTCCTCAAAATCTGCTCCATCCGTTCATCATTATAAGGCTTGGAGAGACTCTATAGCGAGAATCAAGGTGTTTACGTTACTGTGCTTTTCTGCCTAGTCAGATTTCAGTATTTATATCAGACATTTACTGCCAAGAGTTAAACAAAGAGCAGACACATACACACACACACACACACACACAGTGGTGTCGATCCAGTGCCCAGGGTCTAGCTGCGCTTACGAAAACGTTCATGCTCAATGTCGGCTTTTAGGAAATATTGGCAAAAGCACATTATTTGAAATCCCACAACATTTCTCAAATTTCTCCCTCTCAGGCCAGCGAAATCACAGCCATAACACACACAGACCTGAGCTGCATGCATTAATTGAGCGATCCATATGTGGGGCAATGAAGAACTGAAGACTTTTAACAGAGATGTTTATTGTTTCACAAAACAAAGCTGAGGCTATGTTCCTGGTTTGGATTAAAATCGAATTTTCACATGATAAAACTTCGTGGTACCTGCTCTAGTTGTTCTGTACAATACCATCCTGCTTTGTCAACAAAGAGACGCTACAAAGACTTTTGACGAGATCCATATGCTGAAACACAAACACTAACAGCAGCAAAATGTGAATCCTAACATGGCCAGCTATCGTGAAGTTATGAATTCTTTAAAAAGGGGTTCTTTTAACATTTCTGAATACCGTCATCTTACTGTTGGTCAGATAAATGCAGTCTTTCTGAGCAGAAGCGTTTTTCGTTTCCCAAAACGCTGATGAAGCAAGGTTTATAGCCTACCAAAGACTTCAGGGGCTTTGGTTGAACTATTGAAAGTATCGCTGTCACGATTCAACATTAAAATCTGAGTTTGCGATGCCAATGTGAGCTAGCAACCTTTTGAAACACACTTTACTGCTACTTCTGTGTTACAAACATTTTAACAACATAAGAACTAATACTAAAAGTCTGGGTAGAAATGCTGATGCCTATGATACCAAAATATAGTAAAATTGTCATTTTTGAAAGCATTTCTACACTTGAATGTATTGTAGTGGTAGTACACCAGTAGGTGGCACCAAAGTATTTGTCACTGAATCATTAATTCAAGAGATTCATTCAAAAACACTCATTCATCTGACAACCAAACAAGTCGTTATGAATGAGACATGGACTCAGGATTTTCAGAAGTATTAAAACTTAAAAGACAATGAAGCGTAGGCAATATCAGATACGAACACACAAATTTGACTCACTGTTTTTACTACGTTATTACTATCGACAAGTCTGTTAAACAGGTTGTTTGATATCTATTGACTTATTTATGTGTTTTTAACCGAAGTCACTGCAGCGTCCATCTATGAAGGATGTAGGCTGTCAAATACTGAACTATTAGCCAATCACAGCAGTGGGTGTTTACTTCTGAGTCTACAAGCTGCCATGCCTCTTCAAACAGAGCGATCTGATGAGGGGGCTTAAAACAGGACAGAAAATTGCCTATTATTATTATGATGTTTGTGATGTTAAAAGTGTGATTACATTATAAATGGACTTCAGAGAAGAGTACAACAACAAAAAAAAGCAAAGGCAGTTCATGACCTCTTACTTGCAGATTATGTGTGTATACGTAGGCACCTATGTATGTAGCCTAAATGTATGTGTGTGTGTATAAAAGTGTGTCCCTGTGTTTGTGTGTGTGTTCTGTTTACCGAATGCAATTTCATTAATTCATATAAATATTTACAGGTGAAAGAATATGATATCTAAATGCATTTTGCTTGAAAATGCAGTACTTTGATAAAAAAAAAAGAAAAAAAAACAAACAAAAAAAGGTCTCTCTTTTTTTTTTGTGCCCAAAATGTTATAGTTCTGATCTGCTGATTCTGAAGTGATGATAAAACATGAACACATAAAGATAGAATAAAATGGATTTTCTTTGGATCTTTTTTTTTTTTATACATAATAATGTTCACGTATGCATAGCAGAAAATATTCTGAAGGCCGTCAAATTAAGCCGAAAATAATCAAAAATGCTGGCAACCTGTTAAAACCTGTGACTAGTGTTGACCAAAGGAAATAATTTGCCTACAAACAGCTGAACATCAGTTCATAAATAAGATGTTGTTTCAATTGTCACTTCCTCGTGTTGTTCGTTTGGAACGAATGTAAAAATACTTGAAATAACTTCATGAGACACTAAAAAGAACCAGAACTACATTGTTAATGTAAATGCCAAAAATGCCAAATCTCTTTGCGATCTGGTGTAGTTTTCATCCAGCTTTATCTAAACAAAGACATGCTACAGTGATTTCAGACGAGTTCCATATGCTGAACACGAATCCACATACTAGCAACGACATTTAAACACTAACATGGCTGGCTGTTCTGAAGCACTTTAACTCCAAAAAATGCAGAACGTACCTTCATTGGTCCATATCTCTGATTGGACGTGGTCAGAGAAGAGGAGGAGGATTCCAGTGACTATTAGATCGCCAAGGCATGACACTAAACTGGGCATCTGTAAGGGAGAATAAAACAAGGGTTACTCAAGGGGAAGCACCATTTTAGGAGTTAATGAGTATCATTCAGTGTAAACGGCCCACCTGCTTAGCAACCGGCTAGGCTGCGAAACAACAAAACAATTAGCCGCTTTAATTTGGATATAGGCAAACAAGACACCATGGAACTACATGCGCGACAGTTGGATATTTCCGTATACACAGCACATAGAATCAACATCTCCACAAAGCGGTGTTCCCATGAATGATAACTGAACAGCTCTGCCGAAGTCTGGGAAGTTGTTTTGCAAGTCTATTCACATTCATTAATTGCTGAGGGCATTCTGGGCGATGACGTCAAATGAAAAAGGTCCTCTAGCTGAAATATGGCCTCGGGGAGCCTTGTATCAACAGACTGTAAACATTTTAAACAAATACTGTAACTGACAGGATACATCTGTCATACACACGGCTGGGATTTGCCTGGCAGGCATCGGTTTATAGCAAACGGATGCGTCTAAAACCTGAGGAAAAGCATAGTAAATGCAGGAAACATCTTCACAATCCGAGAGCTGAAGTTACTAAACCTCCCAACAAGACTCGGGAGAGTTCATTAATTCATTAACGGCGGAACAGTATTGCCAAATTAAAGTGATGAAATTCAAGTGAAAGTTGGGACCATTTAATTACTCAATCCCAAGTCTGGCTCTTCCTCTTTATAATAAGGTTTCATTAGATATTTGAACGGAATATAACATTAGTTCACTTTCTTCTAAAGCATTAATTATTGCATTATTACAATCAAAAGTTGAATCTATTAATATTATACAGTATTTTGGAGCTAATACGAAGAAATGATGAACAGTTTAACTAGAGGAGTAAAGTTTAACGGTGGCTTGATAAAGCTAACGTCTGAAGCAGTTGTAGTTTGAACAGTTCGGTCAAGCGGTCAACAATCATATCGGTTCATATCACATCCCTACATTGAACAAATGTTGATAACCTGATTTAGTACAAAATGTACGTGTTGCTAGTATGTTTCTAGCATAGTTAGCATGTTGATAACAGGTTGTAGCATGTCAACAACTGTATTGCTCATTGTTAAAGTTACTTAATTGGATCGTATTATAAAGTGTTACCAAGTTTTTGTTTTTGTTTGTTAATCTGAAGCGAAACCTTGGTTTCAAGGTTAGGGTATCTTGCATTTATCATCTTACAAACCTTTCAAATCTCATCTACGTAAAAAAGATCACACTACAGTAAAACAAATTTTTTGATAACAGACGTATTACACATCAATAGGAAAAACAAACACGCATAAGAACTCTTATTTGAAAGAACTGAAATAGAGTTACAGTGCAATAATTACTTTAAATGCTGTATGTTGCTTTTGTTGATTTTTTTTTTATGAGCATTCCCTTCCAAATTTAGCTTAACTGAACCTACGTTTGTAAACCAAACTGTCTCGATGACTCACGCATACTAACATGTGAACTGCGGTCAGTTTGGACAAGCGATGTGCTAAAACAACTGTAATATTTATGTAAAGAAAACCGTTTTTAAACTTACTCCGCACAACAGTAACCCTTGGGTCGTTAAGCCCTAGGTTTAGTCCTTTCTCGTTATCAGTAACAAAACTCCTTGAGCATATCGAGATGTGCGTTTCTCCACGTACAGACAGTTTGTCAGGAGTTTGTCAACAATCCTGGCAGCTGTAACCCATAACTGAGCAGCCTGATTGTAGAAGATTGCGTAGTAGCAATCAAGAGACACATATAATTATCAATCCTCCACAGTAAATCCGAATCCAGAGAGGAAAATTAAGCCTAAACCTACAGTGCAGATTTTTATTTCCATATGGTTTAGCCATCATTATTATCTGACATCTCTTGGTAATTGGGAACATAGGAATTTTCCTCACTGCATCAAAAAGTGTTTCACTTCTCGAAACCACAGGCTGGAGTTGTTACCCGTCTGCTTGTATGCTACATTAATGCACCAGTACGCTCACTATTAATCTGAAACACAGGCTAATAATTCCTGAAAAGTCTCATAACGTGAGCTGTGCCTTTAATCTCACGGTGTCTACACTCAATCCTGTGCACGTGGGTCTTACTGCGCCAAACCTGAGAGCAGCGCTGGTTATTTGACGTAGTTTGTTATCTGGATGTCCTCCATGTTCTCCTTTCTCAAGAGGCTGTCAAATTCAGCACAGAGGTACAGCTTCTGCTCGTTATCATCAAACATTCGCTAGAGTCATGTGTTTTTCTGTTGGTATGATAGAAGCCATTGACCTAGAAGCCACTTAAAGGCCGTATGATGATTTCTACTGGGGTTGGACAGTGTGAAGCGCTTGTTTCAGGGATACATTTTGGTCAGTAATAATGGTAAAGTTATGTTGGAATTTGTAAACAATTGTGTAAATCGGCACAGTTTTGTATGCTTCAAGCTAAACATACTATTGATGCTTAAAGGAAAAGTTCACCCACAATTGAATATTCTGTCATTATTTATTCACCCTCAGGTAGTTCAAAATCTGTATGAATTTCTTTGTTCTAAGATATTTTGAAGAAAGGTAATAACCAGGCTGTTTTGGGTCACCATTGACTTCCATAGCAGGGGAAGTCAATGGTGACCCAAAACAGCCTGGTTACACAAAACAAACAAAAAATCCTACAGATTTGGAACTACTTAATGGTGAGTAAATGATAACAGACTTTTTATTTTTTGTGAACTATTCCGTTAAAAAATGCATTACTGTTTAGTACGTTCTTGTATTTTGTACTGTATATCTTGCACAATACAAAAAAGAGACACTAATTAAACCAAACCATTAAGTAACATAATCTGCCGATGCAATACTTTAAAAACAATAAGCTGAATAAATAAGCTTTCCATTGATACGTGGTTTTCTATAACAGGAATACAACCATTTAGAAATATGGAATATGAGAGTGCAATAAATATTAAGAAAATCAACTTTTAAGGTGCCCGAATTAAGTTCTATAAAAAGATTAAGCTTTAATAAATGCATGGTAGGTAGTTTACAAAATATTTAACGGAACATGATTTTTAATCAATACTTATCATTTATCAATATAATTTTGACCCATGCAATGTATTTACAAATATACCCCAGCAAGACATATATGTAAGTGACATAACATTTTATTAATCATTCATTTTATTATACATTTTTTCCATATAGAAATGAGACATTAGATATATTGATCAAAATATTTCAAGCTAATTATATATTGATGATCGTAAGTCACATGAAATAATTTTTACATTAAATATTTGATTAGTGAATACATTTCACTGCATAAGTACATATAAACATAACATAATACTGAATATGCTAAATTACTCTATTTAACAAATAAAATAGATTTTCTCCTGCCTTTTGAGCCACAAAACAGATGCACCTGCAGGTCTTTACGACAGAGCCGAAAGGGGCAGAGTTATAATTCCAGTTCATCAGCCCCCTCTCAACCAAATGCTTCGACTTTTCCCTTAACCACAAAAATGTGTCTCCACACAAGCCCTCTACCTTCCACAAGTCAAAGCCACAGCGTGAAAAACCCAGAGCTAAACGCTGACCACAAGCCCGTGGTAAATTATATATCAGGGCCTTATCCTTATATATTATTTAGTCTGTTGCCTGTTGTTGTTCAGGACAGTTGGCTCGAACGCTACAGAACGATGGCACATCTGGTGAAGATAAACACAGAGCTGTTAATCCACGTTAAAAACAGCCCCTCGGAAACCATAACATTCCCAGCAATACGGCCAGTGTGATGCTGCTGTATTACTATCATAGGTTTAAATAAAGAAATATAAAATTTACTACCAGAAACTGAGAGAAATGTACACATAAGTGTTGTGAATATACTTTAAGTTATATATATATATATATATATATATATATTCCAAAATATGCTTTTATTTAATCCCTTTACAATTACTTTTGCGTCTATAAATATTTTAGAGCTAGTGACTAATATAGAAACGTGCAACATTAGTCATGCATATAACCATTGTCTTTCATTTACAATATATATCATGAGAGAATAATGATACTACGGATATCCTGCAGCAAAACTTCTGTGAAAGACCATCATTCAGTTTCACATTTTGTTTATACGGCATTACAAGACCATATTACACAGCGGTGCCAAATGTTCCTAAAATTACCATTTATGAAAATTTGATGGTTTTGGAGAATTTTTCAGACCACAGGTTTTCATATATGAATATTCAGCGCCAAAACAAACACACACACACACACACACACACACACGCACATATGCCAACCAGATGTTGAGTTTGCATTTTCAAGCAACAGAAAATTTATGACGGGTAAAATAAAAATGAGGATTAATGGCAACTAGCAGGTTCTGGAGGACAAACACACGTAAGAATAACCTTCCCAAAAACTGACTCATCAGAATAGCCACATGTACAAACGTACCACTACAAAACCAATCCAGCTATGAGTCTGCGATGACACTGTGGCTCTGTGCCAAAACATAGACAACTGCCTGGCTTTCTATTACTACTACAGCTTAGCATCCCATAGGTGGACTTAGCACTCTTATTGTTACTACAACCTCAAAATATCAAAAGAAGACAGACTGCTAGTTAAACTACTAAAATTACTAATGCAAACAACACAGACATACATGAATGACAAAGGCACATAACATTACTAAAACTTAAAATGCACTGCAAAAAAAATTAAGGTAAAAAAACTGAAAATGCTACAGTAAAAACCTGGTAAATTCCTGTAAAATGTACAGGGAAAAAAACGTAATGTGGCATTCACAGAATTCCCTGTTTTTATCCTTTGAAATAACGATGTCTTTTTTTTTTATCAGTTATGCGTTACGTCCAGTGATGTGTCTGAAGCAGCGGTCGAAACGATGATAAAGGTTTTAATAATACGATCAACTTAAGACATTAGAACAACATTAATCGCAGACAAGGGTGAACTCAAAAAGACAGGTATAAATACACTGAGGACTAATGACAACGTGGAGGACAGCTGGGGAAACACAGGTGGGAGCAAATTAACTAATGATTATTTACAGACACAGGAAGCACCAAATATGGGCAAACAGGAACTAAAACAGTAGGACATGAAAATGAAACTAAGAAAGAACTATACAAGCATGAAACGTAACATTACGTTTATTAAGGTGTATGTTACATGTACAAAGATGCCTGTTCCATCTTGATGTTTAAATGGGTCCGTGGATTCTGTAACGTGGGCCGGTTGTAGAAACAGGACACTTTCACAAAGGCGTAAATGAAGAACTGAATTTTACTTGCTTCAACACACTTATGACATTTAACTACATTACTCCACGGACCTGGGTAAACTCAAACAGACAGGAATAAATACACAGAGGGCTAATGAACTAAATAGAACACAGGTGAGGAACACAGGTGGGGATTAATCAACTAATAATCATTACAAACACAGGAAGGACCAAATAAGGGCATACACGTGGGGAAGAATCTAAATAAACTCAGGGAGACACAGAAACGAAACTAAGATTAGACAGACACGTAAAATTGCGATATATAGAAACAAAAACGAAACTGTGGCTAATAAAAACTCCTAATAAACATTATAATGCCATTTGGACTTGTTTAGTACATGTGGTGGATTTGTCTTCATCTTATGTGGAACTATTATGCTAACATTGTGGTATATTTCTACTGTAGCACATAGTATTCCGTAGACCACCCACTATCGAGTCTTATTAATTAAATGTTCTTTCTTAAAACACTTCTCTAAAGGTCAGATGAAGTCTCCAGTACTTAGTCACTAATCATGTTGCACCAAAGACAAAGACCATACGAGAATATGAGAGGTGAAGGAGGGTTGGAGGAGCTCAGTTGGGACTCAAGTTGCCTCAAAGCAAGAAAGACAGCCAAGAAAGTGCGAAGGAATGTTCAAGTCTCGCCAACATTTTCTGTTTCTTTCCACTGAATTCCAGCATTTGCTCCGTGGGGTAGCTACGCTTGCCAATAGTGAGGCCAACTCTCGAAGTGCTGTGATAACAAGAGATAAGACTCCTTCAGAGCTCTTTTCTGATATAATATCATTTTCAGCATCAGTCGAGTCGCAACAATTGTATCTCTGTCTGCTTCACGAGCTTATCGGTCATTGCTGATGTTTGTATATGGAAAATTGAAAAGCAACTGTTGATAAAAGGCGCAGAAGTAAAGACATCCTGTGGCCTTGTCGCTCACTTTCAAAAGAACAATACCTTATTGAAACCTAGTACACGACTCCCAAGTACACTTTTTTGCATGCATGCACAGTTCGCAGCATCTTCTGTTTGGGAAACAAATTTCATTTCTGAGGCTGTTTGTCTTTCTTTCCAGCACTAATTATTGGGATCCTTTCACAGCCATGCAAGTCTGAGCAGAGATCGCAAAGATGACTCACGAAGTAACATGCAGTCTTTTTACGAGGGAAAATGCAGAGAGGACGGCTGAAAATAGACAGTGTTCCCTCTTTGGCACATTCCAACTCATCCAACACGCCTGAATGGAAAACTGACAGCCTGACGAATGGAAACGCTCACGTGAGGAATGTGATGCATATTTGCCCTGGTTTTCAAAAATTCTTCTGTGACAGTTGTTCCCTATCCCACATTTTAAACTGAATAAATAATCAGTGTGAGTGACATTTCTCTACATTCTCACTTAACAAAGGGTGGTAAGACAGATTAATCACACTGTGATGCTGGGTTGATTGGTGCATTTTCCATTGGCCCATTGCTTTCCAATGAGATAAAATAACAGTACACAGTTAGACTACAATGAAATACTAGACCACAAAACCAGTCATAAAGATCAAGTATGGAAATTGAGATTAATAGTAATCTGAAGGTACAAAAGTTGTCCAAATAAGTTCTTATTACAAATCAAAATTACAAAATATCTTCATGGAACACGATCTTTACTTAATATCCTAATGATTTTTGGCATAAAAGAAAAATTGTTGTATTGTTGGCTATTGCTTCAAACATGTGCTACTTGTGCTGACTGCTTTTGTGGTCTATGGTCACATATTAGATGGCAGATTAATCAGTTCTTGTTATTATATTATATTATTATTATTAGAACACTCCTTCCTCGTAACTCTATTGCAGTTTTCACTTTTGAATAGCTAAATGAGGTCTAAACATACAGTCAATGCATTGTGTTGGCAAAGCTTAGCTTCTTGAAAACGATCAGAGAGGCCAAAGAAAATACATAAACAAATAAATGAAATGCATGAAAACAAACATTTCTGCTAATGTAGTTTAACCACACCCTTCTCAAAAGCCATTTAGCTACACTTTGGTTACTTTCCTACTCATGTCATTGGACGTATGGATGCGTTTTCCCAGAGTTGCCTGCGGTGCAGGGCCACTGCAGGTCTTCGGGAAAAGAAAGAGAGTGCTTCAAGCACATCTTCGCAACAAGAGACGAGTTTCAAGGGACTCAAGGAAAATAAAGCTGCAAGTAATCTTCCCTGTTGTTTGGATGGGCAGAGTTTGCTAAACAGTCCAGGATGTGGATACACAGGGGACCATGGCTTGTGTTCTCTCTTCGTAACTTTAACACAGACCACCCAGGGCCCTTCAGATAAAGGTGTGGTTTACAGACAGCTGACTGGCAGGGCTTGCAGAAACTGAGCCCAAATACACAGCATTAGTCTAGAGGAACCGTGACAGGTAGGAGTCTACAGAAACGCTGCCATTTCAGGAAAAATGAATCCGATAGTTTTTTTCATCCCGAGATATTGACTTTGTCCAGACATCAACCCTAGATGCAAGATGAAGTCTAGTTGGGCAACAAGTCTTACAAAGACACTCTGGAATTTCTGTTACCATGGGAACAACAGTGAAATTACGCTGTGTGCTCTGCCAGCCTGCCCAAGGCAAAGACTTAATGACTTTAACTTCTCCTGGATCTGGAAGCAAAACCTGATGTATCTTTTATCACAAATCAGCCAATCAATCTCCTTTCTGAATTTACTGTATGTGCAGGATAGATTATTAAAAGGCTGTGTGGACAGTCCAGGTTGGATTGATGTCTGTAGAAAAGTAATGAAAACTTCAACTGCAACCGCTTAATGAAGATTGACTGTTCTTGCCTTCTTACTTACTTCCAAAACTTTTGCAATTTCCATGGCTTAAGTCTACCTATAAAGTGAGCATTGAAAACCATTTGGAACTTGCATCAGCACATCATAAATAGAACACAGCAGCAGTATCCTGTCGGAGATTTGTTGCGCCGCATCATACCACTATCGCTAGGATATCGGCAAGTTCTCGTGAGACTAGTCGCATCTCACAAGATCTCGTCACACCCCTATCTTTTAGTAAACTATTTATTCTAGCTTTAGCTCAAGCGTAAAACTCCAAACCAGGTATACCAGATAGAATTCACAATAATTACAGTTGCAGTCATCATCCATAAAGACATAAACCTATTCGCAAGTCTCCAGTGTTTCTAAGGAAGTGCAGAAGTAACATGGCTGGGTAACGACACAGAGCGCAAAAAAACAGGCAAGCCAATGCATATTTGGAGTTGCCCACCCCAAGCCTCGGTGATACCCTTCTACATGAAGCAAGCTGATGATCTAATGAGTCAAAGAAAGAAAAACGGCATCTGTTTGTGGACCTTTCACGGTCAATGTTTGTGCAGCTTGACAGATTCAGCTAAAAGTCTTCACACAAGATGCAAATTACAAGCATTTTGGAGCCGGCTTTGAAAACAGGCATCAGTTTGACATGAAGTGGGGATAAGACCCTGGAGCAGCGCACTACACCAGAGCTATCATAGCCACTCAAGGCTGGAATTTCCTCAGGCACTGGCCAGAATAAGATGGCTACCAGATGCCAGCTATTCACTGAGCTCTTGGCTGGTTTCCCAGGAGAATTGCAACCTCAGCCAGTTCTGCTTGAAGGTAGACTGTGCGTGAACACTTACCCTCGCTTTACTCAACACAGGATTAAACAAAAAGGACAAAAGCATCCTCAGCTGATGGATTGCTTAGTTCTGCTGCTCCAAACATGGCCCGGAGACTTGATTACAACTTGGTATGGCACAAACTCTCTCTTGGAAGCATCGCCTTTCATGGAAGTCGCACACTCTCGGTTTCTCGTGAAGAACACTAGTTATTTACCTCGTATGAGAGGTTTCCGTACGCCGCAGTCGTGAGTCATGCTTACAAGCAAACTTGGAAACGTTCATTGACCCAACAACCTCTGAAAGCCGCTACCTGCTCTTCGAAAGCAAAACAAGGATTTCGAAGACCTCTCAAACACGAGGACCGCATTGACAATGACAGCTCAACACCAGTCTGGGTTCCTTGGCATTTACAATGGCGCCACAGTCCCGCTGCATGTAATTATGGAGGCCGAACGGGCCAAAGCATGGCCACATCACGAACGGCGCAAACTCCACAAGGCTAACATGTCATTTCAGCAAACGAGCGAAAGCAAATAAATGTCAGATGACACTAAGCCCAGACCAGCAGCCTTTTTTGGCGTGAGGAATATGGGGCAGGATTTGAAGAGTCCCATGTCTGATTTCAATGCCCAATCAGCGCCAAGTGAGTCAAGGGGAGTATAAAGCCCAGAAGTGAATTGTGAAGTGCTCTGAATAGCTTGTTGAATGTCCTCTAGTATCATTTATCAAGCGTGTGACAGTCTCAGACCCTAAACTCCCTGCAGAGGGGATACTGATTGACCTGCCGCACGTGATGAAGAAAAGGTCTCACGAACAGCTAAAGATGATCCTTTGGTAAAGGTTTGCTGAGTATCAAACAGCATGACAGATAGAGTGTCAGATGCCTGCAGGTATATGTATTTGTATATGGTTCCCAAACAGAGGGTAGCGTTCCAGAAGATAAAGTACTTTCTTTGTGCCTATGACTCACACCTGCTGGGAAACAGCACACATATTCTGTTACCGCTGTTCCAACATGCTTGGCTCACAGACTGCCGGTCTTCGACATGAGAGAGGGGGGAGTGGAAACGTGCAGCATCCAGACAAGAGCACTGCTGCACAATCGAACCCTCTGCAAACAGAACTTTGTTTGACTATCCTTACTGATAGAAGTCATATGTCTACCAAACATTTATTCTTGTAAAGTGTACACAGTGAGGCTATTCCTCAAACAGATTACCACCATTTGAAACTCCTTATTAAATCTGAGTGGCAGCGAGAGATCTCCAGAGATAAAAGGCTTTAGCGGAATCAAAGCGAGTTGCCATGACAGGCCCGAGAGAAAAAAGAGAATTTTACCGCCTAAAATCAAACTGCCAACACTTAAGCAGTAATTAGAGCTCTTGATGTTAAGAGACAAATTCTTGAAGATGAAAACTGTTTTTAAAGGATAATATGTTTTGTTTTTGTTTGTTATTTTTGAGTCTATTGTTTTGGTAATTTTTAAGATTTTTTGTCCCCCAGACAGATTTTCCAATACTCTTTTAAACAAAACAAGAAAACTAAAACACATTTCTACCATCTACACTAACTCTTACAATCTCTATTGTTTACTCTATTGTTTCTCTCTCTCTCTGTACTTGTTTTCTTTTTATTTATTAAAAAAAGAACACCTTGCAATGTCCACTACACTACACTGAGACTTGTCACAGCTTGTTATTGTTTTTTATAGATTTTTCCTAATTTGTAAGTCACTAAATATATATATATATATATATATATTATATATTCTTAATATTATTAGTATTATTTTGTTGTTGTTTTTATTTAATAATTAATACACCACATTTCTGGCAGACCAGTGTGGTGAAAGTTAAAAAAAAATCTAAATTTTATTTATTTTAAGATTATTTAGATTTGGATCTGATAGTATATATACATTCAGTTTTTAATCATTTTAGAATTTTGTATTAAGTTAAGTATAAGACTAACTGATTGCTAGCAAACCTGATGCTTTACCAAGTACAATGTACCACACGACTCTATAACAAATGCCAGCAGACGTCATAAAAACATAGTCTGTAGACTTTTAAATGCTACTCGGATCTCAAAAAAGGCAACAAATATGCATGTCAATTTAAAAGATTTTGGTGGTTGTATTGCCTTTTGAGATTAAGCACCATGGATAGAATGTTAAATGTGAAACTTAAACGTATTACCTTAGCAGAGGGCCTCCAGATACCATTTTGTGGAAAAGATCTGCCTTTCATTAAAAACCATTTAGGCTTTATATAAAATGGAGAAGTATGAAATACACTATAAAACGTGTGGGCTAGCGGACAACAAGCTAAATGAAGCGTGTTGGGTCTATTTTAACCACTAAATGTTTTAGAGATTTGATCGTCCTAACAAAATTCCAAGTTTTACATTAAAGATAAACCCCATTATTAAAGGCTTTTAGTTAATTAAGTCAGTAAGCTTTAAAGCCATCTACAAAGTGTACTCTGAGTCCAAAACATCTTTCTCTTTTTTGGAAAATGCATAGAAAATGTTGTCGACTCTTGCATGCACAGTGGTGTATACATGGTGGTGCGTATTAGTGCTGCACGATTAATCATATCGCGATGTCAGCCTATGCGATTACATTACAGCAAATGTTGTGATTCTATTAAATAAACAAATGCACTCGTAGACATAACAAGACATTCATTCTTGCGTTCACGCCAGACTCAAATGAAGCATTAAAGTGCGAGTGATTTATATGTTAAGTCAATGCAAAGACGCAATTCGCGCAAATTAAGCTGCGCATCACACTGCACACACAAACGCAGGAACAGCTCGCGCCGATTGTGCTTTCATACTGGCAGCGTTTGTCACGCGCAGCTTGTACTATCTATTTTCCAGCGTTCTTCTCCCAACACTGTGTGCTTTGATTGGTCATTTCCAGCATACTTTGTTATGAGACTGTCTATATTGCAGTTTACACAATAAATATGTGAAAAAAGCAGAGCCTGTCTGGCCCTTCTCACATTTTGTATAAGAAGTATTAGATTTTGCCCGGCAACAGAAGGCTTGCATGCAGATGCTAGATTGAATAGGTTACGCTGTGAGATCCAAGACAAATTTTGGAAAGAATTCCAACAATAAAATGTATTTGGATTGAATAATTGAATTGAAAAACTAATCTTAAAGCTAACAAATGCTTCTAGTTTTGTTCATTTAATAGACATTTGAGGTTTGGGCAAAAACTTGTGTAAATTATGTGTTTTTGTGCTTTTTATTTTTAGCAAAGAGGGATTTGAGAAAATGACTGGCACACTGGACAAGAGATACCAAAAGAAATATACTAAGTATATGTTACATCCTGCTAAAATGCTTTGGGACAACATGTAAAAATCTAAAAGTGGGTGATTGTTTTATTTATCTGTACTTTTGACTTTTTCATTTTATTTTGAAAGGTAATTCAGTAATGTAAAGATAATACTGTTATTTAATTTTGTACAATTTAGTTGTAATTTGAGAACATTGTTAATTTATAGTTGTTGCTAGATTGTACTGTAAACTGTATCTCAGTTGAGAAATACAGATTTCAGCACTTGAAGTAATATGTGTGCATTTTCCTTCAAAACAAGCAAGTTGAGTCACACCACTTGTTTATCGTATCGCAAATCGCAATTTTGACCTTAATAATCGCATTTTTCACAAAAATTATTTTGTAAAATTGTGAAATATATATGTATATATTTCATATATGTATCCAAAATAAAGTCCAAATTACGCAATGTAAATCCCAGATGGAAATGTTTTTAGGTGACCGTCAAGCACATATGCAAAAAGCCTCATGTCTGATGTCATTCTGTGGTTTCCAAGGACAGAGCACATGGATTGTTTCATTAAAGAAAAACGAATGTACCGAGAAAACACAAAACATAAATGTAATATCCAAAACGCAAGAATAAATTTATTTCTTGCGCAACTTGCCATGTCCTGTGTTACACCAAGTGGACATCAAAGACCAGGAGAAGGGCCTCTTTTTCAGTATAATTAAGGCACTTCCCAACTGCAGGGCTTCACCAGACCTTGACACTTTCAACTCATAAACAAACCCCTAACGAACTTGAACTCTTCTGCAATGAGTCACCCTGCCCTAGCATTACAGTTTCATGGAAAAAAGACAAAAACCCCAGTTTCACGTTGCATAATTAGTCACTCAGTAACTGTCCGGTGTATATATGTATACCTAAGCTTGAGCAAATACATATGAAAATGTTTAGGCGGCCTAAGCACAATGTATGAAACCCATCTAGGGCCTCAAGCAAGAGAAGTCTTGGAGCAGCCAGAAGCCAACACACCGTCAGTGTGCCAGCGAGATAGTCGACCACGTCCCCTTTACTGAGGCCCTGTTCCCCTGACAGAACAAAGAGCACTCGGGTTTAATTTGAAATTGATTACAGCCACTCATAATGTGCGCTGAAATATGCGCTGGAAATGAGTGTTCTGGATGAGGAACAGAACTTGGCGAGTCAGAAAACCAGAGAGGATTCAGTTAGTAGAAGTAACTTCGCAGGCGTAACGCTTTCCTGCATTTAGAGGCTTTTTTTTATGTTTTTGTATTTCACATGTTTGCATTCCGCTTCTAGTATTTACTGTACATAAACGTTGGAGACCTGAGGAATGCACATCTGGGCAGATGTTCTCCATGTAGAAGATGACGTTGAAGATTAAAATACAAGAGATTGACTGGAGACCAAACTATTTAAAAACAAAGAGCTTTCCTAGAAGCATGAACTGTCTCACTCTGCTTTATGTATAGATGTTTAAACTATTAAAAAAGTCCACTGTAAGTCACAAGTTGCTGTGTTTATGAAAACACATTGGAGTAAAGAAGAGTAGAAGAAAGCGAGGACAAGTGTAACACTCAAAACGTTGTTGTTGTTTTCTTCTTCTTCTTTTTGGAATAAATTTTCCATTACCGGTCATTCGTCTTGTTTGTTTATGTAGTCTAATATAACTGCTGTAAATAAAAATTCACTGTACCATCTTTATGTTTTTAATAAATATAATATGTTAATAACCATGTTGAAATAAAAATAATAATAATAATAATCAAAGCCATATGCCTAATTAGTTATGTTCCCAATTTGAAGTTAGTTTCACAAAAATTGAGGTTCCAAAAATAGCCACCAGATGACACCCAAATATATTTTTCCTTTTTTTTTTTTTTTCTGTCACATATTTAAACACTTAATATGGACACTTGTACACTTAGAGCCTTACTGGGTAACACTTTAGACCTTCTACTAAGTGTACAGTAAGTAACTACATGTCAACTTCATGTCAACTAGAGTATGAGTAGACTGTCAGCTTTATATCTTCTAACACTTTATTTTGATGGATCTACAACATACTTCATACTATCAAAAACTTTACAAGTATACGTCAACTTTTTCTACCTAACCCTAGCCCTAACAGTCTATACTGAGAGTTAGTAGACATGTAGTTGGGAAAGTAGTTGACATAGTTAGTAGAAGTAGAAGAATATGTTTTAATACAGTTTGCAAAGAGTTGCTTGACAGCAGAACTTAAAGTAGTCTATAACTTTCGTTCTAACGCAGTGTCTGATTTCAAAAATGTTTTAAAGGACACAGTTTGAGTGTTTAGGTTTTGAATGCTGAAATGTCTGGCAGTGACAGATGTAACGTTTCGTTTAACTGTATTATTGCATGTTTTACATTTATCTGACACAGGTAATGACTGCTACTTTGTTAAATCGAGATAAAAGAGTAACTGTTACAATAGTTTATGCTCTATTCTCTATAAAGCAGAGATGAGATGTAGTCATGTGACACTGGCCTACTATGCCAATACAGTTACTTCATTGCTATTTGGTTGCATTATTTACGAAGGTGATTAGATAACAGAAATAAAAAATAGATTAAAAGTGAAATAAATAAATAGAACATTCGTTTAAAAGGTCACTTCAAGTGATTTTTTTTTCTATAAACGTATTTATTATTTTATTGTATTATGAATTTTTGTGTAATACTCCAGTAAATTGTCCCTTCTTAACAGCGGTAGGATAAACAGATTTAATGTAGTACACAAGTAGGCTACGTCCCTCTAATCCACAATACTGTACATAAAACATCATCGCGTATTCAACAGGTACAAAGCTGCTACACGCGACTGTGATTAGGTTTTGCAAATGCGAAGGCTTAAAATACGTCGTTTTTTAACACGAGAACTGTTTTTTAACTGTTTATCTTCACCACAGCGAACAAATTTCCAAGCGCAGCTCCCAGAGCTCAGTTACATGATCTCCCTTGGGTCGCCAAAACTTTCCTCTCGCTTTCACTATGAAGCCATTTCTAATACATTCAAACAATTTCCCCTAATTGCAACTTCTCAAGTGTTTCTTGTCAATCCTTACCTTACTTTTCTTCAAACTTTAAACGAGCATTTTGACGCGGTTCCTCTGCATTGCCTTGGCTGCGCTTCACCTTCGTAGTAAAGTCAGAGGATTCGCTGCGCCTTCCCCTGCGCTGTTCCCATTGGAGAAGAGCTCTGTCAGTACACGCGCGCTCGCGCCAGCATTTCCTGTCGCTGAACAATCCTGGGAGGCGTTTCCACTGCCGTACTAGGAATCTGTGTTTCTAGTATGCGCTATGTAGTTTTTTTTGTAAATAGTAACGTCGTTTTTCCTGCTCCTCCAAAAACTGTTACCACTAGACGTTTGAGAAAATAAAATATAAAATAAAGTAAAATGAAATAATGAAAATAATTAAAGTAAAACAAAATACAAAAATAAAACGATGAATGTGCATCGTTGAGTATATCTGTGTGCTGAGTATATCTAATTTAAACATTTAGTCAGAATTTGTTTTAATGCACCTTCGCAACTTTCTAGAAATGTTGTTATGATGTAATCATCACATTCCCCTCACGAAGTTTTAGGGATCTCAATTTATATGAGCAATAACATTTCGGTTAAAAGTAGATTATTAAATGTCCTATTAAATCCTGGCATTACTGTTGTATACATATATCCTTTATTAAGTGCATGATACAGTTTGCCAAGAGGTAAATGTGTCATACGTTAGAAATGTCCTGTCAGACTCCTGAACTTGTTCAGTCGGTTTGGTCAATCAAAACACTCTTCCATTCACAAAGCTGAAAGATGGATATTACTTTAGAGTATTGTTTGGCAGTTGTGATAAATGTTCTGTTGTTCACACAGAATTTCCATTGTAAGCTACGTTTGTTTTTCAGTGAAATGTTACGTGACCTTGTTTAATTTTGGTGTTTTTGCTGTTTTTAAAGCATGCCATTCAGATGATACTTGTAACCATTGTACTCATTCAAGCATCGTAGTTTATTGTTTGTAGTTTATTTCGATTTCGAACTCTGCGTTTTGGATCAAACCCATTGTGATTTCCTTGTTTGAGTGACTTTTGAATTTTAGGTGTGGTTTCAGAAATTTGAAACGTTCATTGAAGGCATCACATGCATTCATTTCTCAGAGATGTGGTTTTGATGATGGTGCTTAAGTATAATCCACAGATAATTATTCAAGCAACTTGCCAGAAACACCCAGATGTGATAAACAGTTGTCACGTCCTGCTATGCGTCATGCGCTTTATTCTCTATGCAGCTTCACCACATCATCATTTGCTCGTAGCACTCTACATGCTGTCGTACTCTGAAAATTAGTGGCAGATATGCTATTTCTTTTATGTCTTTTATAAGTTTTATATTAAAGGAATAGTTCAGTGAGGATTTCTTCACCTGTAGGTTATCTGAGATATAGATGAGTCTTCATTATATTTGTATAGCGTTGCATCACTTGCTCACCAATGGATACTCTGCACTGTAAAAAGATTTGCTGTGATTATGCAGCTAGATGCCAGTAACATACTGTAAATTTATATATATCAAATTTATTGGCAACATTTTGTTCAAAGATAAATGAAAATGAAACATTAAAAAGTCTTTATCTTTACAGAATGAAACTGCCCTGTGAAAAGCATTCTGTGAACCAGAAATCCTCATCAACCTTTTAGTTTTTTTCTGACATTGGTTCGCAGAAATGCTTCGCAACAGCAAGGCTGTTATTTAATAATCTTTTTCCTGTAAAGATAAACTTTTTAATGTTTAATGTTCATTTATCTTTGAACAAACTGCCTGTAAATAACATAAATTTAAATAAAATCCAGCTGCCAGTAAAACTGTAATTTTACAAAATTTCCAGTAAACTTTTTTTTTACAGTGTGCAGTGAATGGGTGCCGTCAGTTAAACATGTCTTAATGATCAATTTGTTTCATACAAACGCAGCTTTCGGCTTCATGAATCACTTGTTTGAACTGGAGTAATGTTTTTATCAGCTTGGACCCTCATTCTGATGGCACCCATTCACTGCATCCATTAGTGAGAATGAAATGCTACATTTCTCCAAATCTGACGGAGAAGCAAACTCATCTACATCTTGGATGGCTTGAGTGAATTTCATTTTTATTTATTTATTTAGGAGAACTATTCCTTGAATGAATAAATAAATGAACATAAACAAAATATCATAAATTCATAACATTATTTCATAATGTTAAAGTGAAGTACCATAATATTACACAATAAGTATTATTGTAAAAAAAAAAGATACATAATAATCAAAAACAGATCCAACTAAGTAATAAAGAAGTAATAATAGCAGGTTTCAAATTTGATACCAGAGTTAAAGAAATGAACAGTGTTGGAATTCTGTTTTAACACACCTGAATACCCCAATCGCCTTTTATTTGATGCAGTGTAACCAGACGCTACATCTTTTAATAGATAATTTTGTGTATTATGGTCTTTCGGTGTCTATAGCATATAAATTAAAAATACTGGATGAATACAAAGCTGTCAAAGCAAGATATCTAGGTCTCTTGTTTGTTTGCTGGCTGCATTATACAATCTAATGGCTATCCTTTAATCAGCTATAAAAAAAAACAACTAGGGAAGAAAAAACAGCTTTGATCACGATGAAAAAACACTGATTGTTAAAATTACTAGGGCATGTCCTTATTATTTTCAAAAGTATAGTCAATAAGAAGAATGACCAAAATGATACCATGGTAGCCTATAACGTGTCATTTTTCTAAATAAACTGTTACATCACTTATTATTAAAGTGCTCACGTCTTCATTTATTCTAAGAAGGTTCCTCCTCCTCAAGCAAATATTTTTGTTTTCCCATTCCAAAAGTACAGTGTCAGAAACCATTGGTGGATAATAATCATCTAAAACCTTTAATCTGTAAAACCACAGAGTGAAGAAGTGGAGAAGTGAATGAATGTTTTCCTGTTTTAAACACTCTGGAACATGTGTCATCTTGACAACAGAAGCAGTCGCTGGAGCACAGGTGAGATTCATATGAAGTGGATACCTCGTAGCAGTGTATCACAATTCCGATGATGCTATTTTGTCTTTTACTTGTTCAGTTCCGCATTTCAGAAGTTACATTTGCAGCCTGTAATCTGAGCAAGAGAACCAGATGCAGCAGATGTCTCGCCACATCAACATCCCCACAAATATGTTACCCAATATATATTAATCTTCAAATGACGATGTGGCCTTTAAACTGAAAGCTGAGACATAACAGAAACTGCTGTCTAGTCGTACATTACAAAGTTTACGTTTCATAGAACAGAAGAACACAGCGCAGCAGTTACTGTAGTTTATTTATTTTTTAATATGATCTAAATGACTTATTAGCTAATCTTAACGTCCAGCTATGACTGTTCCAATAACATTATTTAAAGTTACATTTGCATAGCAGATTTGAAGTTTCTGAGAGGACTTTTCTTTGTCCGCTGTTTGGCGACATCTTCTGGAATATCTTATAAAAGACATTCTAGCAAATCTCAAATTGAAACGTTCAACCCATCCAACACCATGTTCCATCTTTCTGTCAGTGGTTTGATCTCGCTGTGAAAGACCTCTGTAAACAAATCAAGTGAACTGTCGGAATGAATCAGTCTGAATCCTTTCAGACTTTTGATCAAATGAGTGATTCACTCGCGAATGTAGCATCGCTTGTTCAGATTTCTTACGTATGATAGAAAACATACACGTGCCTGCATGATTCAGGGAAAATGACTCCCAGCTCACTGTGCGGTAATCTCCAGTGACGTATAATGTATCAGCAGGCCTAGCCTAAAATGATATGGCTACGATACTAAATGAAGGACGGAAAAAGAAGCGCGAATTATAATTTAAAAGTTTGTTTCTTACTCATTCTACCCAATAACTATTTTCCGTTTCAAATAACTGATTCACTAGTTTTCATTTTTATTTAACGCTATAGAAAAAGTACAAAACGTACCTCAAAAACAGCAAAGGATAAAATACAAATATCTAATAATAATAATAATAATAAAAATGCAAATAAATAAATACAGCTGATTCACTTGTTCGTTCGTGCGTTCACTATATCTAGGCTATACTATTAAACCATCTGGACAGGTGCATATTTGGAATGTTTTTACATAACAATAGGAAATACTTATTAACTATTAACTACGACATTTACCCCAATAGATTTCTATTTTGTAGTGCCGAACCCTGCCAGATTATGACTCCCCTAGTATTGGTAGGTTTAGTGTTAGGTGTGGGGGGTGGAGTTAGGATGTCAACGAAGGGAGTCATAATTGGGCAGGGAGTCAAACAGTGTTGCCAACTTAGCAATTTTGTTGCTAGATTTAGCAACTTTTCATACTACCCTAGCAACTTTTTTTTTCAAAT
>JAUYWG010000044.1:1981573-1993403 GCA_034779775.1 Enteromius afrohamiltoni
ATAGTGTCGGACAACAATTAATTGTATCCAGAAAAAAATTCTGTATATATTCATTGTGTTTATGTATGTAAGTATATATATGTGTGTGTGTGTGCATATATGTATACAGTCAAATGTTTGGAGTCATTAAGATATTTTGTTAAGAAGTTTAAAAAATACTGGAAAAAATATATTTTAATAGACATTATTCTATTTTAATATATATTAACATCTAATTTATTCCTGTGATGCAATGCTGAATTTCCAGCATCATTACTCCAGTCTTCAGTGTCACTTGATTCTTCAGAAATCATTCTAATATGCTGATTTATTACCAGTGCTGGAAACATTAATCGTGAATGAATTAAACATGAAACTAATAATAATTATTCTAATAATAAATTGGCATATTAGAATGATTTCTGAAGGATCATGTAACACTTTACTGTTGTAATGCTACATCCACACCAATAGGTGTCAGTAAAAATATTTTAAAAATATAATAAAATAATTGGCCTCTGAAAATCCAGACTTGAAATATCCCGCCCAATATGGTTCCTTACACTTTGCATCTTTACATTTTCTTTATACTACATTTTGAATTGGCGCTATGGAGAAACTAGTGTTCTAAAAACCAGACATCTACTAGCAGAGCCATGTAAACCAACAAAAAAAGCTACATTTGATCAGAATGATCTTCAATGTGGACCAGACTTTACGTTGACAGTCAAAATCTTATGCTATCCTAATACACGATTTCAAGAAGAACATTCTAAATCTCATTCAGATTCCATTACTCCTTTAAAACTGATCCATTTTGGCATCGCACACTTCTTGTATAGCTTTAATCTGTTCCATCAATGTGATTACCCAAAGCAACAGTGAGCCAAACCCCATTAGATCTGCAGTCACATATCAGTCACCTGAAACTGGACGGAGCTCTGAGAAGCTTGGCCTCTAACACAGCACATTCATTCGGAGCAGCGACTCCCAGAAGCCCCCACTGGTCAAGAGCAGATTGTTTCTCATTTGGCTGAGTGGCACCACAGCGGCTTGTTAAAGCTTGAGTTTAAATACATCATTTCTGGGAATGAAAGGGGCGAAGAAGAAAAATGGCCCAGCGCACCATTTTTTTTTCCTCCACACCCCCCAGCGTCCTTTCTTTTTTCACACTCCTTGCTGCAGCTTTCCTGGACAAAAGACAGAGCGTGAAACATATGCAGTCATTTCACAGCTGTCTCGTGTCTTTTTCACCGCTCTCATCTATTTCAATCCATAATTCGCAGCTCTCTTCAGAATAACTTGCGATTAACAGGATTTCACCTGTTCTTTAAATGAATGTGCTAATGAAATGCATGCACAACTTTAATATTGCAACTTTTATATATATGTTTTTTTTTTTTTTAACCCAGTGGGAAAATGGAAAACATCTGCCCTTCTTAGTCTGTGGTATTTACACACAAAATCCTGCAATTTATAAATTAACCAATGGCAAACCAGTCACTAAAGATTTAAGCATTTATTATATATATATATATATATATACCAATGCAAAAAGAAGGAGCAATCGTCCACACCTCTGGGCCCAGTGCCCCGAGGTCCCCATCTAACCACTTTTCTTCTCAGATGCGGACCCGGAGCCCTGGTTCATCCTTCTGGGGGAGCCTCACGGGGGAGCGCGTGCAGGCCATGCTGACATGTCTGAGGTCATTCAGGCACAAGACAGTGGTTTCAGAGGCTCCTCGGGCATATGGCAGCCGCAGTTACGCTGCTGGGGCTCCTCAATATGAGACCGCTTCAGCGCTGGTTACACGACCGAGCCCCGGAATGCGCATGGCACCGTGGTACTCTCCAGATTGGCGTTTCCCCGGAGTGTCGCCGCCTGTTCAACCCGTGGTCAGACCTTGCATTCCTACATGCTGGAGTGCCCTTAGGACAAGTGTCCAGGCATGTGGTCATGCACACAGATGCCTTTCCAATTTCTAAGTACAAATAAACCCATTTCCTTCACTTCCACATCTCGTCTTTTGCGCATCCCTCCCCCTCCCCTGCTCGCGCCATCCTAGTGGGACAGACGGGAAACGAGCCTCGCTAGGGTTTAAACCACTAGGGCTCGGAGTCTAACGTTCCCCTGGCTCGCCCCCCGGACGGCACGCCAAATTTGCTTCATATGATTAAGGAAGCGCGAACTCGTGAAATAAAATAAAATAAAATCAAATAAAATAAAAAAAAAATAAATAAAAAAAATAAATAAATAAAATAAAATAAAATAAAATAAATATTTTAGAGGCAACTTTTTAGTTAAGGATGCATTATTATTTTATTTTATATTACTTTAATTAATCTTTTTATTATTTTTTTATATTATTCTCCTCAAACCTAACAAATCTACCATTCATCCAACAGTGTGAATTCAGTTGTGAAAACTGATCCACCATGCCCAAGATCTGGCATTATTTTGGATGCAGACCAATTCATGCAACCAATGCAAAACGAGGTATTTACATAATTGATGCCATTGATCAGGTTGACCCATCAATACGGCAGTACTTTTATCCAAAGAGAATTTTTTTTTTTTTGCCATTTTGATCAAACAATTCATACAGAACATGCAAATAAACACTGCTTTTTAAAAACAGCGGCCCTCTTTATTGTTTGTGAATTTGGCACTCAAAGTACTGTTTTTTTGCACATATATTCCCACTTCAAATAACGTCTCATAATCTCTTCTTCACACCTTCAAGTGAATGGAAAGTTCCAAAGTTCATCACTCCGCGGGTGTGAATGTATGCATATCTATCTTATAATTACTCCACACTTCCGTTGCTCTTAAGAGTCGTCTGCTAAATGTCAGTGCTTTTTAAAGCTCCGCTGCACCATATGTCTCTTCAGCTCAGCTCCATCAATTACAACTGAGCAGAAACATTGATCCATTGAATTTCTCAGTCCACTCATTTATCTGAGCCGCTCAACGGAAATTACATTTCTACTTTATAATCATGTATATGTCAAAGTGAGGCCACACATTTTGCTTTCGACCAGGTTATTTCTAATGTTAGGTTTCAATAGTAAATCAAGGCTGAACTATTCCTTAAAGTACACATTTAATGTTTGTTTTTCTGATCTTGAAATATACCTTTGATGCATTAAAAGGAAACTGAATCTAAAAATTCCAACTGCATGCAGTGGGTTACACTTTAGATAACTAAAGTTATTTTGCAATTATTTGTCAACAAACACTTATTAGTCTACCTATAACTTATATGACTACTAGCTGACAAGTAGTTGCAAAGTTACTTACAGTTAGTATAATTCCTAAAAATTACTAAAACATTTATAAAAATAAAATGTTACCAAAAAATGGTTTGTCCATACATTGATGTTTTGGACCCCATTGACTTGTGTTCCACAGAAGAAAGTCATACAAGTTTGGAACAAATCGAAGGTAATTAATGATGGCAGAATTTCTGCTTCTTAAATTAATGAAAATTTGCATTAAGTATTTGTAAAAGATTGCGTTGTTTGTGTCAAAACAGTTGCGAATGAATCTAAAACAAGTCTTAATTTAGTAGATGTGCTGTGTTCTTTTAATGCACGATTTCCAAACAGATGGCTGACTGCTGAAAAAAAATAAAAAAAAATAAAATAAAATTCTAAGTCCTAATTACCAGAATAAATGTATATACTTTTCCATGCTTCTCATACTTGCATACATGTCGATACAGTACTTTGAATTTGTGCCTGTCCAACAACCTATCGATCTTTCTGCTCATTCCTAAATGATGAAAGGCCTCTAACAGTTCTGTCAAAATGTATTTTTGTGTTAGAATTGTAAATCTGCTCAGAGTAGTGAGCGCATTTCTGTTTAGACAGTTCTGGCAGCAGAAATCTGAGGTATTAAAATCCGAGCCACGCTTGCATACCCACACCTCAATCCAACTGGAAATGATGTTATTAATATTAAAAAAGCAAATATTAAACATGTCCACTTCTTAAACCCAGGGGCACCGTCGGCTGGCCGCGAGCACTTGATTGTTTCCATGCCACATTTTGCCGTCTGATCCCAGGCAGCTTTGAGGCATCCATCGTTCAGCGAGGACTGTTCCAGCTGCCATCCCCTCATTCCTCAGCAGAATGAATGGCTTCCCTACACCACGCTCCCCGTGCCGAGCTGGCTCTTTCATCTCTCTGAAGCCCTCTTGCCGTGATACACTACGTGAGTGCACATGTGAGGCGCAGCTGAAACGCGGGCCTGCCGAAGACTGATGAGCTTTCCACCTTGTCGTGATGGAGCTCAATATGGTCTTTGCTGCAAGCTGATATGAGCTTGTGTTTGGGCTGATATGGTTTGTTTCAGGGGAGTAGTGGTCTCAGAGAACTCAAATAGGATTCGTGTGACACTGAGTAATAGTTGTTTTGGAAATTTAGTTGGATTCTTCGTAAGGAGGGATGAGATGCACTCTGTAGTGAAGTATGGCATCATGGCTTCAGCTACATAACATTGGTAATTGCTCGTAGATTGACAACTTTCAGTTTAGCTAAAACATATTCACAAAACCTGTTGCCTGTTGGCCTATTCTCAAGAACCAAGTCTCCATCCATTTTTCTTCTTTGTCAATAATTTGTTACACTGATATACTGTAACAATATTGAAAAACAGAGACGTTCTGACTAAAATGTAAAAAATATTAACATTTGAGCGCAGGTGAGCAGATTGCTGATTGGCCATTTTGTTCATATACTTAACAGATATGACTGTGATTGACTGATAGATGCAGCTTTTCAGCCCAGTCTGACGACAATTCGTACATATTTTATGAGGTGACTAATTCATATGAATTCATACAATTTTTGTACGAGTTTTGTACGAGCCAATTCGTATGAATTTGTATGAATGACCTACACCTAAACCCGCCCCTAAACCTACCCGTCACTGGGGTTTAGAGTGAGGCTGTATGAATTTGTATGAATTAGCATAAATTTTGCACCTTGTACGAATATGAACGAATTGGTCGTGAGACTGTGTTAAGCTTTGAAATGCTACCGTGTTTTTATGCGCAGCGATGATTATTGTTTTTAAGTTGCTAGTTCAATTTCATCACAACTTTAATGTTCCATTTTTTTCCTAATAGTTATAGTGTTGCCAAAAATATTGACTTTTTTGATATATATCAGTAGCTATCCAAAGATTTAAATTAAACATATGCGCAAAACTGGAATATCGGATGAAGCATATGCGAATAAAGCAGTTTCCATCCAACAATCGAAGAGAACAAAATCTTCACTTACTGGTAAACTGTGGCACTAAATATCAGAATATAGGAGAACCACTGAATATATATCATGACTTTCTTACATGATATAAATTACTTATTGATTAATTATTAATTAATTAATAAATTACTTGCATCAGAGCGTGCAAACGAAACCCAATTAACGCAGTCATTGCTTTCAGGGGTGGATGCCTGCTGTTTGGAAATACGGCAGGCTTTGCTCAGGCTTTTCAGAATGACCACAACAACAAGTTATCCCGTCTGACATCGCAAAACAAAGCACATGGAGGAATTCATTCTGTAAATTTTCCATCATAGTTTTTGCAATTTTTTTCTTATCGTATAAAAGGTTTATACAACAAACATGCGGCTACGTTTTCAAGGTATAACATTTTTACAATGTATACACACCTTGGTATTTTCATCCATTACATCAAATTCTAGCATCATGGCAAAACAACTCTATACTGGAGTCGTCCAGATCAGGTAGTCTAATTTCAAAATTCCCAAACAGATTTGAAGTATTTCTGAAACACTTCATATTCTTAGTGCCAGGCAGTAACTAGATTATAGAGTGAGATCTACTTAAAGAGCTTAATAGAAGAAAGCATGACACAACATCTACTTTCAGCCTTGATATGTAAGAGGAATAAATTCAATAATCCCAAGAGGCTTCTTAAGAAATTTTCTCTTACTGACTGGTGCTTTCATCCAGTAGTATGGCAACTACTGTATATGAGCTGAGACTATGGGATATAAATCACTTATTTTCAACTGTCCAAAACTCTGATTGACGTCTTGGTGAGCAAATCAGTTTCCAAAGAACATGTCTAGTCTCATTCTGTAGAGCTGAGGGACACAATTGGATTCATGTGGAGAGCGAACAATGGAACCAAATCACAGCAGCCCAGTATGTGACCCCTGTATTCTTGTACAAAATGAGACATGGTTGAAACAATATTCTAAACACACAGAAAAGACTGATATTGTTGGTTACCAGAATGCGCTATGTTTTGTGCAATAGACGGATGGATTTATCCTAATTGGGATGATTGAAAAGCAAAAGCCAAAAGATTGTTTGTTAGTCGGCCAATAAAACTATGCTGTTGGACCAGCTTTGCCAAAAAATACATAGCTAGTTGGGTTTATGAAAATGCTGTCATTAATAGTTTGAGGTGACATAACATATGCACTTTATATGCTGTAAATCTTAAAGATGACAAGAAGGTGCTCCACACTTACGTGCTGCCACTGGTCTCGGATGAGCGGCCGGTAACGCAGGAAGTACTTCAGAGGGAAGGTCTCCACATCAGGCCATGTACTGGGACTATTCCAGGTCACCTCTAGTCTTCGTGCATTGTTGACTACAGGTTTGGCCACCACCTTCTCAGGGGGGTCAGGTTTCACTGTTGGAACGAACAGACCTCGATGTAAGCTCATGACTAATCTGAGGTATCATATTCAAAGGTATAAATCCCCCCCAAATTAATTCTGTCATCAGAATTTCATTGTGGAAAACAAATAAAAAAAAGGCCTCACAAGTCCATATCCACACATGGCCATATTCAAATGGGTGACATCAAAATATTAAAATATGTCTCGCAAAGTTTGATGTACATGACACAAAATGGCATTTCGCAATACGTAAAAAAAAAAATTAAAAAAAATGTATATATATATATTATAAATAAAAAATAAGTAAATAACAATAGTAATAAAATAATAAGGTCTAGTTCTTGCACAATTGCTTGGTATGGCTTAAAGACAAACTACTACAGAATAATAAAAGGATAATAATAATAATAATAATAATAGGATAATTTATCACAATCAATGTCACAAGGGAAAGGCAAGACAGCGTTCAGATTCAAGTGCAGATTGTTTATTAAAGAGCGAGGTCACAGAAGTAGGGTCCACTCCAGACTTAGAAGCCAGATGGAACGCCCATGAAGGCGGGGCAGGACAGCAGAAAAATCCTCCAGGTCCACTTGGGTGGAGCAGTCGGCGGGAACAACGGAGGTGATTCTCTCCAGGGCAGGGCAGACCACAACCATGCCCTCCAGGGCCGACCAGACAGTTTGAGTGCCCTCCAGCGGTGAATCCCACCTGGGTGGCGCAGATGGAGGAGATGCCCACCAAGGCGGACCAGACGGCGGAGAAGCCCACCTGAGCGGAATCAACGGGGGAGACGTCCTCCAGGGCGACGCAGACGGCGGTGAAGACAACCTGGGAGACGCCCTGCAGGGTGGAGTAGACGCCCTCCGGAACCAAGCTATCAGCGACGACGCCCTCTGGGGCCGAGCCATCAGTGACGACGCCCTCCGGGGCCGAACAGGCAACCATAATGCCCTCCTTGGCCGAACAGGCAGCGAAACTGCACAAAGGAGCACAGACAGGTGATTATAGGCCTTTAAGGCCGAGTTCGTACCTGAAACTGGTTCGTGGTGAGTGGTCCCGGCAGTCAGGTCTGGTTCAAAGGTGCTTTCGATGGCCCCTGGAGCAGTTTCAGGACAGAACAACAGTTCAGCGACCTCCACGGCTGGTCCGGAGCAGGGCGTGAGTGCAATAACAACCTCCTTGGCTGGTCCCTTGCTGAATGAGGGGTCAAAGACGGCCTCCATGGCCAGTTCAAGGCAAGATGAAAGTTCAAAGTCCTGAATGATCGGTTTCGTGCGCAGCAAAAGTTTAACAACGGCCGATTCAGGACAGGGCACGAGTTCACAGGCAATGGTGGTTCATTCAAGATCCGTTCTGAGTTCCTGAACTACCCCGATGGACTGACTCAGAGGATGTGCAGCCACCAGCGGGAACCCCAGAGAATCCACGACCGGGGTCAACACCTCTGAGAATCGTGTAGGCACTGGGGAATGCTCCATAGCCAGGTCCGGACAGAGCTGAGGCAGGGGGACGAACTCAGGTGGATCAGGCCACGGCAAATCAACATCCTCAGTGAGCTCAGGTGGATCTGGCCATGGCAAGTCAACGTCAGCAACGGACTCAGAGGTGAAGACAGATGCAAGGGGTTCAGTCCAGGACAGGGCTAGAGTACAAAGGGTTTCTATGGAACAGTGTGCGGCCCACACACTCATTATGGCGATCGCCATCACCAGTGAAACAGTCTCTACATTAGCTTGTGGGGTGACTCCAGACACTCCAGACACTTTCACAGACACCACTTGTGGATCTGCTATGCATGAAATTAGCCCCTTATGCAACATATGCAGTACTTACGATGCCGGTGAAGCCTGGAATGACGTCCGTGATCGCAGGCGACAGGTGCAGCAATTCCAAGGCAGCGGGCATTTCATAAGCAGTCGCCGATATGGCGGCCATTTTAGGCGAAGATCCAGACGCGACGACCACCTCGCACACATACTCGGGAGCGTCTGTCATTTTGTGTGAAGGCGGAGTTCGCCGAACAGCAAGGTGGGAGCCGAGCCACAGGCTCGTTTTGGCGTTCGTGACGCGGCAGTGATTCTGTCCGTTACCACGTGCGCAACCGTCATCTTTCACCTCTCCAACGGTGAAATGTGAACCACAGGATAAAACTCAATGAGCTGCTCTAATGTCCAACTGGGATCTTCATCGGGCAAATCACGTAGAACCACAAGATCTAGTTTGGACAGAAAGTACGCTTAGATAGTCTGACCTTAGATTATTGACCTTCACGCAATGAGACACAGCAATAAAGTCCTCGACGTAATCATCAATGTGGCGTCCGCGTTGAAATAGGGAAAGTAAAAATGTCTCTGGTACCTGCTTATAATCCTGCCTGCGAGGTGAAGAAAAGTCTCTGGTGTTGCATCGATCAAAACAATAGCTGAATCCTTCGTGACAGTCCATTCTGTCATAAGGCAAAGGCAAGACAGCGTTCGGATTCAAGTGCAGATTGTTTATTAAAGAACGAGGTCAAACAAGCAGGGTCGATCGGCAGCAGACAGGAATAGCGTAGATACAGCAAGAGAGTGGTCAGAGTCCAGGCGTGGTTCGAACAATTTGATTAAGAAACATGATCAAAATCATGTTTCATTTTGCTGACATTTACCAGTTATATTTTTCCATGAAATAAAAAGAAATTCTGGGTTATTTTTAAAGTATTTTGTCTTTTTAAGCTTGAAACTTGCATGCACTATATGGAATAGAGCAGCTTGAACATTTTCCTAAATTTCTCATTTAGTTTTTCTCAGAAAACAAAAAAGAAAAAGTAAGCCAAACAGGTTTAGTAATGTCATGACAGTCACGAGATATCTTATGTAAACTATTCCTCTACCATAGCTAGGAAGTGTGAAGTTGCTAATGGTACTGTATACGAGTTGTGACAAGGCTCTGTACAAAAAGAACACAATTTTAGTGGCTACGCAGAAAGAATCGCTCCTGACAAATGCCACTATCGTAAGACTATAATGGGAAAAGAAATGAATGATGAATAGTGCTGAGATTTCTCTTTATGATCCACTGCTCATCCCTCTGAGCAGAAAATCAGTTTGACATAACACACACGTCTCCTAAAGAAGCCACACTGTGACATTTCTCGAGATGTGTTTTGAGCAGCGGCGTCTCCTGAATATTAGGAGAGCCTTTTGGAGCTAAGGTTTATGGGAAATAAGCAGAGAGCAACAGAGTGGCCTTTCTCTTCTTCTGGAGCTGCGGTGTCCAAGGATCATTCTGTTTGCTCTGCGGTTTTAGCTTTACTCGCACACAAACACATACACACAAGGACAAAGAGATGTTTCTGAGCCCCGGTCCCTTTACTATTCATAGCAGACAAATAGTGGCTTCAGGATTTATAGCTCAGGCCTTGACCTGGCTTGAGCGAAACACTCTTTATGACTTGCAAACACTGTTGATGTTGTTTAGATGTTGGCTATTCGGATGCTAATTTTTATGTCTGGGCATGCTGAGAGGAAGGGCTAAAAAAAATATATATGTGTTTATATGTGTTATGTATATAGAAATGAACACATATAGTATATATTTAGAGATTTGTTTACATATCTCATATCTCATGTTACACATATTTAAATATATATACACACATAGAAATGTTTGATGCTTAATAAAAACTAAAAAACAGATATTTTGCGGTTTAGTACAAAATTTAATAAATGAATGATATAATAATAAAAAACAAACAAACAATAATTTTAATAAATAAAATTGTATTTATTTAGTTCCCATGTATTTTGAAGTTGTGGTCAAAATATAATAGTCTGCCTGTTTTTGTTCCATTACAAAGCAATTTACTTCTTTGATGTACTTTCATCGATATGTTCTCTACTTGTCACAGAAATATATGCTAATCATAAATTGCTTTTTTGCAAATGAAATCAAATAGCTGTTACATATGAAATGCATTTTAAAAGGAATCCATTTCCCATAAAATATAAAATCAGAGGGAAAATATTTTCGTTGTCAGTCAAGTGATCCAGACTGCATTAGCAGTTTTTATTATATCAAGCACACATGTAGCCATGCATGTAAGCATTCTATTTAGCTGCCACAAGCCACTTCAACAACACCGCCATCATCAACCAGACGATATATTGGAGAAATTTTCTTCACTTCTGTTTGTCAGCATGGATTTTGTTCTTTAAAAAAAAACAGGAGATGATTGTAAGTTGCAAAAGTTGTCTGGCAAATAAGAGCTAGATGTTTTTGCAAGGTCTATCTGCTCAACCCCAGGATATCATACAAGGTTAATAACAAATAGGAATTTCTAAATGACTCTGGGAATGAGGCTTTGTTTCGCTTTTTTTTTTAAGCAATTCAGTGTGATCAGATCAAAATGACTCGTAAATGATATTCTGTGATTGCAATAAAGCCATATATATTAATTATTTCAGTATGTTTTAAAAGAAAATGCTAATTAGCATTTTCAAAATTGATTCAAATGATTAATCAGAATGAATTGCATCCAAAATAAAAGAAATTGTTTAGATAATATATGGCTGTGCTCTGTATAGTGTGGCGGGCACCGATCCCTAACAGACCTGCGTAAGCCGACCCAAGCTGTGAGAGGCCATCCGCATTAGCGTTGTTGGATCCAGCTCGAGCACGATCCAGCACGATGTCGCGCGTTAGGAACCACCTGGTCACCCAGGCATTGGTGTCCTTGGCCCGGGCCATCCACTGGAGCGGGGCGTCGTCTGTAAACAGGGTGAATTTTCGGCCAAGCAAGTAGTACCTTAGCTCCAGGACTGCCCACTTTGACGTGCAACATCGAGCTGTATCCAACAACGCTAATGCGGATGGCCTCTCACGGCTTGGGTCGGCTTACGCAGGTCTGTTAGGGATCAGTGCCCGCCACAATATATTTAGTATGTACATATAAATACACACATACAAAATATATATTTTAAAAATATTTACTTGTATATAGATATTAGTGTTTTTAAACGATTAATCGCGATTAATCACATCCAAAATAAAAGTTTTTCTTTACTAAATATGTGTTTATGCTGTGTTTATATTAAAACACACATGTACAGTATATATTTAGAAAGTATTTACATGTAAATGCATTTGTCTATTTTCTTATACAGTATTTGATATTATATCTAAATATATTTAATATATAA
>JAUYWG010000044.1:2003324-2014057 GCA_034779775.1 Enteromius afrohamiltoni
TGCCGGCTGTCTGCTCCCTAATCTGAGGCCATTAAAAGGCCAGCACAATGAAAGACGCGGTTTCAGGGGTCAGTTGACAAACGTCAAGCCGCTAGGCCACATGAAAGGCGAGTAAGCGAATCCCAGGCGACCACCACTATCATCACTAACTGCTGATCTGTCAAAGCTGGGTCGGAGCCCCCCTCCATGACTTGTCTGGAATGTAGACTATGTGCTTGGCAATTGGAAGCAGCACAGGGAGGGGAGCGGGGGTCAAGTTGCATGGATGGCCTAAGGAAACACATAATGTTGTCTGATGAAGCTGACAAGTTGTTCTTAATCTGGAAGCTTGCTATGTGTGTTTGAAAGCTTGTACAGCCATAATTATTTAATGTAAATACAATGCATTGAAACAAAGATTGGCAAATATGGCAAGATTTGAAATGCATTCTGATTCACTGGGATATGATATCTTGTTTATTTATAAGTTAATTTTTAAATAAATTATTAATAATATTATTTGCACATAATATTACTGTATTATTACAGTGTTATACATCTATTATTACCACATTTGTTGTTTTTCTATACTTTTTACACTACAGTATATTAACAGTGTTGAGGATTAAGTTGAATGTAATGGAATTATGCCATTTAATTACAAAATAATTGTAACTATAATCTGTAACATTGAGAAAATGTGCAATTGAATAACAGTTTACAGTTATACAATGTCAAGCCGCAAAGCCGCATAATGATATGGTACAGATATATTTGATTTCTTTCCCAAATTTCACTGACTGCTCTAAAATATGAAAGATAAATAAATTATAATCTTAAGTCAAGTAATAAAGGATTTTGAAAATCTGATTAATCAGTGTGGAATACTACTGTAAGGTTAAGGCCTCCTGTAAATTAAAAAAAAAATATTAACAGTTGAAAACATTAATGAAATCAAATGTAATCAGTTACAGTACTTTAATAAAGTATGCCAAATAGTTACACTACTTATTAATTAAAATAGAGTCATCTTTTACATTGCTAAAGTCATCCCTACATTGCTCTTAAACAAAGACAACTTTTAAAACTGCTATATTCCCTCCAATTTTGTAGGTTTTAAGATTTGAAAGATGTGATCACTTTGCTCTACAAAATATATAAATTTTTCTATTATTTGGTCACCCCAAATTGTGCTTTTATGATTGCATATTGTCTAGAAGACCAGGGTTTGGAGGGGAAGGGTCTTCAAACAGGCAAAACCATCATCATAAATTAGTCACAGTGCTTGTCCTGTGCAGAAAGTGCCTGGCTGGCATCTTTTCAAGGAGCAGCTTTGCTCCGTCTGTGCATGCATGCAAATTCATCTTGTGCCTTGGATCCTAATCGAAAGTCCAATATAAAAAAAGCCCCATAAATCCTTGACAGAGGTGCATGAATTGGAGTGAGGGTGATTCTGGCCTATAGAAGACCGTTGCCATAGACCAGCTAAATGAATTGTACTCTTACAAGCGCCAATAAATCATCAATCTCCTCTGAGTATGTAGTGTATCATGGATGTACAGAAACTGAGCACTAGCTAGAGTCTGTCCAATCCACCCTTTCAAGAACGGAAAAGTACAACTTTAAATGCGCTGCGATTTTTCTCCTCATTCCTCAACATTTCTCCTCTTGACCATATGTTTCAACAAACTGTAGAGACAATCCAAGCTGAGCAAATGGGACAGGAAAAAGCCAGTCAGTGGTCGTAAGCAAAATTTCAAAGCGGTGCACGGGCGAAATCCAGTGCAGTATTGTTACAATAAATCTAAGAGTAATACACTGTGCAGCCTTAACAGTCCACAGTGTTAACAATCCGTTTAACAGTGAAGACTGTAGAAAAAACATGGGATATATTTTGTTTTTAAAACGCCTGGTTTCAATGGCTTTGACAGGGTAGGTGCTGTTGTTTTCACTCAACGTGTGTTCGGTCAGGGTGGTCTAGTAACATAAACCAGCTCTCGACAGCTTCAGATCACTAGATTTATACCATTTTTTTACCTACAAAAAGAATTTAGCATGACACGTTCCCATCCCGTTAAAGACTAAATGTCGTAATTAAGCAATAAAGTTGCTACGGGTTAAAAGTATAACAACAAGCAATTTGTTTAATATGCAACATTCCCCCTAGCTTTTCAAACAGGTTGTTATAATTGTCTCTTGTCAACAGCTGAGCTGTGTGATGCTGCTACAACCTTTCCAGACCAATCAAAGCATTCCCAGAAATCCACATCACATTCGGGTCTATGTTATCACCAGTCGTCCCTTTTAGGCCTCTGTGACCAATCCAGCCAGTATAAGATTATATTCACTTCATTAAATATACTCCTTAATTCTCTGAGGTGCATTTCAAAGGTAGCAACACAAGTTGCACATATGCAGTGACTAGAGCAGAGACCATCTGTAGAGGGGCGGAATACATGAATAATACTCTGAGACTCTAAACCTCAAGGCAGCAATTTTATATTGAAACCATTAGCGTGCGGTGGAAAAAATAGCAGTTCTGTTTCCACAGGCACTCTCCTGCACTGTCCCTTAACCATCCAATTATCTTCAAGACAAAGCGATGTTTGAGAGATTTTGAGGATGTAAAAAGTTCTAGTCACTCTCGAGGGAATTCCTTGGATAGGATTTGGTTCTGTGACCTAGCTCTAGAGTGAATCCTGTCTTGGGATTTAGGAATTCTTCACAGTGTAGTATTGGAAAACGGACACAAGTCTGAGTTGACAAAGTATCTTGTGAAACAAAACACAAAAATATTTTTCGCCCACTGAGTTTTACTAGTCAACATTTTAAACCTAAACAGCTGTAATCATGGTTTACAGCCTTCTGGGTATACACTATTCAAAATATATAAAGGAGTTTGTGTTTTCCTTAAAGACAGAGGTTTCCATTCCTGCTTCTGAAGGCACCTTTAATACAGAGTTAACATCCAAGGAACCCGGAGACTTTGATTAGCTGGATCAGGTGTGTTTAATTAGGATTAGTGCAAAAATCTGCTGGAAGGTGGCCTACAGGAACAGGACTGGACAGTTTCAAACTTTCTTTCTTCAATAGAATACAAACTGGGAATTTATGGACAATATACTGGCAGCTTAGGTGGGTCCTGGGCTTTAAAATTGCCCATTTACTTGAAAAATATCATGATTTATACATTTTCTAAAACCATATGATAGCTTGTGTCAGGTACAGACAGAAATGTAAGATAAAGCATTGGCAATCACTTGAGGTTTACTTATGTGAAAACTGTTATTTTGAAACAAATCTTTTCAATAAATCAGTTGGTCCAATATTTTCATATAAGTGGTCTGAATGATTTGTTCATGAGCCAGACAGGTTCTCGAGATCAACTCACTGACTTGATCCAGTTACACAGTAAATAGTCAAGAAAATGGGAAGACTCTTTGTGAATATTTTTGTTTTGTTTTTATCATACAAAGCTTTTATATGATATTTTACGCTTGCATGAAAATAAGCTTGTATGAAAAGTTATCCCGTTATAGCACACATGAGTTATTTAAACTATTCTTTGTGATATTTATGGTGATTTTGTTTTCTTAAACTTGAGGGTTTGCATCTCCTGAGATCCATAGAACTAGACCGGTAAATCTTTTTGTCTCTTCCACCCATTCAGTCACAAAGTTGAAATGAAATCACAAAGAACACAATGCTTCAGACAAATATCTGATGGGAACAGGGAGGGGGTAAGTCATCTGGGGGAGTTAGCCTCTGAAGTGGGCCATCATGAGGGGCTAATTTGACAGAAATGCAGGGAGGAAGACTGATGACTGCTGAGCATGTGGATGAAAAACAAAGAGGGGAGGGCTGATGGATGAAGGAGGGGTGGGAGAAGTAAATGGACTGTGCTTGTAGACAACAGCATGGACGAAGTAAAGCCTGAACTGTGTTTGGGTGGTCCTAGAGCAACCGTGGACACCCATGAGAAAAGTCTCTTTTGGGGAACTTTTTTTTGCTCTACCTTAACAATAGCCTAATACCCTAAAACAAAGCCAAGGAAATTGTTTCTTACTGTATATGTGAATGTCTTTGTGTCTATATTTTGTTCAGTCATTATCATGCATGCCTTACTGGGAAACAAGAGAGTCTGTATTCGGAATAGATGTGCCTTGACAGGGGTGTTATTAATTGAGAACACTGGGCAATGTGTTTGCATTTACATACATTTATTAGCATGTCAAATGCCAAACTTTGATGTCTCTGTGTCAAAAAAGTATTGCATATTATGCAAAAGCATGAAAGTTAACACTAATGAGAAGCTCTAACATTCTCCATGTGGTGTAAAGGGCCTCTTTAACACTAGAGTCAATGGTGCAATTCTAGAAATATGACATATGCATTTAACAATTTCCCATAACATTTAGCTTACACCAGTATATTATCATTGGTGTTCCAGCTTGTTCAGTCTTGTTTTCACATGTTTTGGCTGATTTTTTAATCTGAGCAAGCTGTTTATCAACCTAGGTTAACTCCTAACCTGGCCAAGTTATTATTCAATTGGTTTTGCTAAACGGCATGCCAAGCAATAAACCATCTGTAAAACCATCAAAACAGACCAGGCTAACCAGTCACAGCCCACAGACCATATCATCTCCAATTTCTCAGACCTCTCCAATTAGTCAAGGATTAAGAAGCGGTGAGGATGGACGGACCTCAATGAAACATCAAGCTGTTCAACAATCCAATATTCCCTCTAAATCCCAGAGAATAGCGCTTCAGTTTTTTTTTGTTTTTTTTTTCTTATGAATGTCTGTGAACGGCTGGGAAGTTTGGTCCCATCTACAGTAAGGTGTGTGATGGTGGACGGCCGGTCTAATATTCTACAGAGAGGCAGGGGATAAATGGTGTTCATTGTGTGGATGGAGCTCCCTGTCATTCCAAAGTCATGCTAATGGCTCTAATCTGACAGTGGGCTCTGGCAGTCGGCTCTTTGCTCCTTGCCTTTTCCTGACGTCCCCCTCTCTCCTCCACCTCCAGCCTCTTCACATTCCTGTCCTCAGTGTCATCCGCAAGGAACGGGCGGTATTACATGCCTGTTTGTTCCCTTTGTCATACAGCCTTCCCAGCTATTAGGGTTCACGTTAGGAGGGGCAGCGGTTGGGGGGTTAAAGACTGAGAAAAGCGGGTGTTGAGAGGGGGAGGATGGTTGCTTTCTGCCTGAGACCACTAAGCTCAAACGCTGGCCCACATTCACTCTACCCCTGCTGATCACCATTGTTTCTGATCAGTCAGGAATTTGCTAATGCAAAGCCCTCTTTGACTAAAAAAAAGAGGAAGACAGTTCAAAATGTAAGCTAGGGACTGGTGGTGGAAGTGCAGAGTTTGATCCACTGAAAATGACATCAAAGATTTTGCTTTGACTCACTCTGGCTTTAGGGTGATGAACCTGCAGATTTCTAGCCACCTAGGTCTGCAGTAGACACCTGCAGATGTGTACAGTGTGACCGCTGCCACCTTATTATGCAAGCAGCCGGAGCAATTGAGCTGAAAATTGGTACGCCAAGACAATCTAAAGCCATGTGGGTCGAGTAGGGATGAGAGTGAATCAGCTTAAAATACTAAGGTAATCTACTCTGACAGGCCCGAACGCAATTGGAATTTAACGCCACATGGGTGCTTTGGGAGCCCATGGGTAAGGGGGATTGTTTTCATCCTGTTGTGGTCCATCAGTCGGCTAGATAATGGAGAAGGTTGCTAAGATGTATCTTCAGTGAGGTGAGGTGAAGTAATGGCCTCTAATATGCGTACCAAAAAAAAGAAAACCCAATAACACGTTGGTATTTGTAGACAGCTCAGTTCCTGTCTGGCAAATTTAATCCTGGCACAAAGTTGGTCTCAGGACTTAGCACTCGGTGTTTAATTAGTAACTGTTAAAGTTTAAAGTTTAAACCGAGGATTAGAAGTCCTAGTGAGAGGATTAGTCCAAAATACCAGTCTGGGTTTCAGAGAATAGATTCAAGGCTTTAAATGCATGGCAGAGTATATCTCGATGTGGAAAACGAAAGCCAGAAAGGTGTCATTTCAGGCAATCAGTTTGAGGTGGGCGGTTCTTACGGATGTTGGCAAGTGCAGACATCACGGTTGCATTTGTCAGGCAGATCCCTGACACAAGCATTGACTGACAGCTTAATTTATCAATCTATTAGATGAGCACTGCTCCCCAAAGGTGGAAGGCCTTGATTTCACCTAGAATTTTAATAGGCCTGACTGCTCTAGGGCCTTTAACCTGTGGGATAAAGATTCTATTACTACAAGGGCAACCCTAGAGTTGTTCACCTAAGAAAAATGGCTTCAACAGAAACGCTTGCCAGATGAGAAGTAATACAAGGGTTAAAAAAATGGGTGGAAATAGTTCTAATGGGGGCAGCAGGAGCACAGAGTGCTCTCTAATTTCAGTCTAATTTTCTTTGAGTGGAAAATGACAGGTTAAGTTGAATGGTTCCCCTTAACATTTACCGTTTCTCCTGACATTTTCCTCCGCGGTGTTCTTGTGAAAATATCAGGCAGATTAACATTTCTGATGGGTAAGCCAAGAATCCCTGCAGGAATCACATTGGGGACTTAATTTCTACACCGCAACGACAGCATAAACGATCCCTCTGCTTATAATTAGATATCGGGACTCTGTTGTAACTTTGGAACACGCTAGGGCCAAGTGAAAATTAGTCACAGTTCAACAGATGTCTGTAATTTCTGTAAAAAGGATATGAAGTTAAGTAAAGGTTTTCAAGCCAGCTTCAAACCCAACGTAAACATTCTCTCCCACAAGGGCCCAAAAGTGGAGGATGCTGTGCTTAGTCTACATTCCCGATTGCAGAGAACTCCGGGGTTCGTCCCAAATGACAAATCACACACTTAGCTGGGAGACAGTGGCCATTTGGGAATGTGTTGCTCAGGGTTGCTCTGGGTGCTCCAGACATAAGAAAGAAGGAATTCCATTGATTCAATGGACCATGAATGGACTTCAGACCCCCACCACAGCCTCCTTGCACCCAAACTTCCCTTTGAGCTAAACACTCTTTCTTCCATGCACCTCGTCCCTTGTGCCTGTTTTTGCAGGAAAATTGCATTTTGTAAGACTGATTAAAAAGGAAATGCCTCTAAGGAATGGCCATGCACTGACATAACCGCAGAAATGATTGAAAACGTTACGAAACAGTAATTTCGGAGGGGGCTAAAAACGTTGTTTGAATGTTTGCATGCAAGGGCAAACAAAGCAGTCACCCAGCAGTGACGTTCATACTGTAAGCTGAACATAAAATGTAGGGAACATGCTAAAGACATCAAAAATGGATTGTGCCATTTTGAATCTATATTCAAGGCATGTTATCCTCACAAATACAAGCATTCTTATCCTGATGAGTCCAAGAGGTTGCCGGAAATCTTAAGAAAGAAAGGATGTTTTAGAAAATCCACAACAATTGGACACAATTACTTGTGTAGCATTAGTTTCTATATGTTATTGTGAATGCTGTAGATTAAGAACAATACTGAATCCGTTTTATTTGGCAATATGGAAAACTTGGAACTTCAACCTCTAAAGTCAAACAGATGTATACAAGCACAGTCACTGCCATTTAATGCTTCAACCAACAGCTCATTATCTGTATACATGCTCCAACACATTTCACTAAACACACTGCAGGTTGCCTCACCCTGCACAAAGCTCAGGACTGTCTGGCTCAGCAAGGCAGCATGCGATTTGGACAAAATATGCAATTCTCATTAGGCTCTGGAGTTATGGGCTAGCCAGACCCACAGTCCTCTGTCTCAATTAATGGCAGCGATGTCCGCAATGAGAACAAATCACCTGATCTCTCCAGACAGTCGGCTTCTCCATCTCCAGAGAGTCAGATAGATTCACTTGCAGACATCTGGTCCATTTACAAATTGGAAAATGCAATTTAAGGAACGGGGGGAAAAATAAAAATAACATCAAGAAAAAATTCTGCACAGACTGAAGATTCTGCAAGAATCAAACCGAATTCCTCTTTTGCACTTTTGTGCGTCTGGCCCATAATTAATACAGCTTACCAGAAGCAAGAGAGGAAGACAGTAGGACACAATCTATAAGATACAAGCTTATTATTTTGAGCTAAATTTTGCTTTTTTTTTTTTATTAAATGCTGCATCACCGTTTCAATTAGCCCTTGCCCATGTAACAAAGCTCTTTTTTTTTTTTTTTTCAAAGAGCTGTCTTTAATCTGAGAGTAAATAAAAACAGCCTTCACATAAAGATGGACCATAAAGTTTTAAATTAATCATGCTCTGGAGAGAAGGCTAAACCATCTGTAACATCATTATTTAAGCTTTATAGATTTTCAAAATATTTGCCAATATGATTTTCGTTCACCCACATGTCATTTCAAATCTAAATGATTTTTTTTTTCTTTCTGCAGATCTCAAAAGAATATACTTTTAAAAACAATTTGCCTCTAAACAAAACAATAAATAAATAAAATATATAAATAAATAAAACTGGGCCCCACTGACTTTCACTGTACAAACAGATACAGGAGACGATTAATAAATCAAATCATGAATAAATGACAAATTCATTTTTCATAGTATTTTCTCTTTTGTTCCACAGTTCCCAGAAAAATGAAAGTCATACTGGAATGAATATTATGGAAATTAAATTGAAGATTTTGATAAATGCTTTAATTACATTGAAAAAAAACACCACAAAATGCTTTTAAAATGTTGGTTTGCCTTTATATCATTGATAAAATGAACACACACCAAACTATTGCACCTCCCATTCTTTCTTTTTAAATACACTCACTACACCTGCTACAATTTCTAGTTATGTTGCCTTCAGGCTATGTACATTAGTTCATTGATCTTTATTGGTCTTATGCGGTTCATAAAAGGTCAGGCTAACAAAAAACAGAGCTGTTTTTCCAGTCCTAAGATGTTGATTCTTGAACTAAACATCCAGAAAAACAGCTTCAGAGAGGTGGAACACCTCAGAAAAACAGTCTATTATTTGTTTATTCACAAGATCACAAAAAAGAGAAAAAGGAAAGGCTTGCTTCCGTTCCAGTGTTGTTGTGTCTCTGAACGGATTGGGTCTTGTGGGGGGATTACGTCGCTCCCCATAATGACTGTGTGTAATAATTAATGGGATTAGAAGATTACATAGTGGTTCTTCCAATCTGCGCCCAGGGCCGTACCGCCTGCACTATCTCTGCACTTATCTGATGGCATGATCTCAGCGCTGTGTGCCTATGTGTTACAGCGACGTCTTATTCTGGGCAACAGGCGCCGGTCTTCAGATACAAGGAACTCTGACAGACGAGAAATAAGGGATAAACGATTCAGCAGAAATCATTGCTCCTGTTTGTATAGCCTTAACATATTTTTTTAGCATGATGTCTTACTGGAAAAACACATGGTGTCAATGTCAGAGCGGTAATGACACATCATATGGTAAAAGATCACTGGTTTTGGGGCAGATTGTGTTTTATTAATGCAGCAGCTAATCAGCTGCTCAAACAGCATTGATTTTCAATATGATACAAGGAATTTCAAACATCTGATGCAATAAGGGAAGCCTATGATAACTAGCAACTAGGACACATTCAATATGAGTAATATGAGTTGAATGGATGTTCAGAGTTTAATATGAGTTAAGCTCCATCGACAGTACTTGTGGCATAAAGTCAATTAGCATAGATAATTGAAGCACTTGACCCTTTAATTTCAAATGTGAATTATTTGAGCTGTGAACTTCTAAAATGTCTAAATTGTCAGTTTTAGCAGTCTGAACCTTAAAGCTATTCATCAGCGACTGTGTTTCTTTTTTTTTTATGTTCATATGGTCATAACAAGAGTTTGTGTGTGTGTGTTTTCTTAAAAAGAGCAAATTTGTATATATTGTAGAAAATTCTTTGCATGACTGCACTTGTTTACTTAAGAAATTAATACCATTATTCAGCAAGTTTGCATTCAGCTGATGACAGGTGACAGTAACTAACAAAATTTAATTTCAGTAAGTATAATAATCAGAATTATTTAGTAGGAAATCAAGAATGAGTTCTGAAGGATCATGCGACACTATAGAACTAAAGAGTAATAATGCTGAAAATCCTGCTTTGATCACAGGAATAAATTACATTTTGTAAAATATTGTATAATTGTGATTTGTAAATATTATTTTTTAACTCTATTTTTGACCACATACTGTAAATTCACCCTTGATGAGAAAAAGAGACTTCTTTCATAAACTTATAAACAAATTGCATTCCAAATGCATTCAATAACTCATCATTTCCCATAGCTTGGAACACTGAAAGAAACACTTCTGCTATTAGTGATGTTTTTAATTAAAGAAGAGAGCTCTCAAATGTAAACCCCAGAGAAATAGGTTAAAAAATAAAATACAGCCATGAAAAAGTCAGTTTGTCATAGTGTTGTGTGCTAGCATGCTAATAGACAGAGAAAGGGAAGAAAAAGTCTGTCTGAAAGCACTAAATGTAGCCGGACATCTCTTAAATGAATGGGGCACAAAGGGGATTACCTCACCACTTCTGTTACTTTTCCACACACATAAAAGCAACTCCTCAATGTGTGTTACTATTCTAATTTCGGCCAGGGAATGGAGGGAGGGTGAAAGAGGAATCAAAAGGCGCCGCTCTGGTTTGTGGATAGCGATGGAATGTGACAATGCTAATTATTGCGTGCAAAGCTACACAAAC
>JAUYWG010000044.1:2029182-2047242 GCA_034779775.1 Enteromius afrohamiltoni
ATATAAATGAAAAGTATATTTAGGAGCAACAAATGTAAGATTTTTAGTGTCAATGGCAGTCTCAACACAGGACTGAAATGGTTCCTAACTAATTAGTAACTGTAAACTCTTATTTGTGAGCCATGGTAACGACACCGGTCTTTCTACAGTCTCATGTTAGTATTCGATTGCTGTCTGCTTTACACTTGACTTATTTTGAATGCTCAACATTGTTGTAATTGAATTGTTTTTTTGGGGGGCACTCAGAATCTCTACCAAAATACCCTGTTGTATTGCGCACATCTGGACGTCTACCATCTCCTCTCCCATCGTGTAGTGTGTCCTCATAAAAAAAATCGAGCCCGACAAATTAATCCAGTTGACAAACAGATAAGACATAAAACTTGCACCCCAGTGACTCCCACACAGATAGAAGCAGCTGTTTGCTGGAGAAGACAAGGCTTGGGATCATGGACCGGAGGAGAACCGAGGAGCGGTCGGGGTCAAACAATGACGTTTGTTGTTAATAATTACACTCTTCAAATACACAATTGAGACATCTAAACAAGATGTCACTGGCCTCGAAGAGATGAGCGGGTAGCAAGGGGGCGGAAACGAGTGCAGTGCTTGTTTAGAAAAAATAAGTGTCGGGGTAAACACTGAGCAGGGTTATTTCGAGTTCTGGGAAGGATTTAGTGACTGTGAAGAAGAGGAAAGCAGCACAGACACTACTTACGTCCGACGCGGAGATTGATCTGGTCGCGGCGCTGGCCGTCAGGGTTCTGGAAGCAGCTGTACAGGCCGTTGCTACTCATGTTCACTTCCATCAGGATAAGCCGCGGTCCTTCTTCCCGCCGACGGGCCTTCACATCTGTACCGTTCACCTTCCATGTTACTGAGGCATCGTTGTCCAGCGAGCCGCACTGCATAGTGACATCACTTCCTATTCTTTCATACTGAATCCTGGCACCTGAGGAAACATAACAGATTTTATTTATTTGTTTATTGTTTAAGCAAAATACCAATAATATCAAGAACAAAGACAAGACAAAAAACAAAAGCAAACTTGCATGCAATACAAAGGGACTCTTATTTTGAAATGTGCATGCGTTACAATTGCTGGCTGATTATTCTAAAACAACAGGGACAAAATGTGCACTTCATCTAAAACGTAATCATCATAAAAAATATAAAACCTAACCTGACCTCATAAAAGTGCATTTAAATGGCATATTTTGTTGTTGTTGTTGTTAATAATACATTTTATTTTAAGACTAACACAGATTGCATTTCTGTTTTACATATATATGTACATATATTTATTAGGGGTGGACATAGATTCATTGTTTTCATCTAGATTAATCTAGATTAATTTTGGCATTAATCTAGGCTAAAATGGCTCATTACAATTTCCCCAAAGGCATTTAGAATATGTGTGCTACCTAAATAATGACTAAACGTAAAGCCCTATTATATTTCAGATAGCTGTGTGTCAGTACTGCCATCTTAAAAGTACAGTGGGGGTGTGAATCTTGGTTTCACAATTCAATTCAATAAAATTATCATTATCAACACGATGGCCCAGTTTCACAAACATGTCTTAGCTTCAGCCAGGACTAGGCCTTAGTTAAATTAAGATAATGCATCGTTTACAAAATTTTAAGATATATCAGAGCAAGATATTTTCAGTTGAAGCAACTGACTTTTAAAAGTTGGATTTTTCTTTTTTTCCTCTGCATTATTGCCGTTTGATTAATACTGATGACATCATAAAAAGTGGCAGCTTTAACAGACTGCATTCAGACTAATGCACAGATCTCTTTCGATGTTTCAGATGTTTTGCTCTGCTCTGAAAACATAACCGACGGTGTGCACATCAGTTTTGTATAAAAGGATTTGAAAATGCAAGTGCATTAACCATCCTGTTGTCCTTGGGGTCAATTCAATGTTTAAAGTATACATATCATTTACTTTTTTTTTTGCTTCATATTGAATGAATTTTCCTAATTTAATGGGGAAAACTTAACATAAACATAAAAATTTAACTTAATCATAAAATTAACATGATATTATTTTTTCAATGTCCTGTACACATTTTGTCACATCTGGGGATCTTTTAGCTGTATAAAACATAAGAAATATACAAAATTTACACATATTTTTTTGGGGGTGATATTGAGGTCATTTTAACATACTATGATTTTATAATATGCACTATAATTTCATATGTAAAAAAAAATATCACAACCATACCTGTAGTATTGCGAGAACCACTGACATTTCAAATGACACGGGGGTAAGGGGAATCCTAATTCTCACTAGAGACTTTGATATTTCCCATGCCATGGGGCAGGGGAAAACCTAATTCTTCTGTATTTCAGAATGTTGTTAAGTAGTCAACAAATACATCAATTACCTGACATTAACCTTTTAGCAAAAAAAAATCTTATTCTTTTATCTTATTATTTTAAATTGCTGCGGTCAAATTGAACCCAGTGGATAAAAGGTGTTAGCGGATTTTAGGGTTGTAGAGAGAATAATAAATCTAAATGACTATAGCAATGCATGCATACAGATGTACAGATGAACTCTCACCTCTGTAATAAACAGAGTAATTAGTTCCGTCCCCAATGGTTCATAAAGATCACGGACGACAAGTGATAAGAATCAAAGCTCACAAGTACAGCAGGCACGTCCTGATTTTGCTGAGTTAGGCGTGTTCCTGGGTCAACATATATTGTTGACCCTGGAACAACATTTTGTTCCAAAATTTTAGTTTTGACCATATCTCTACACCTAAACCGAACCCTACCCATGAGTAATGACTAAAATCAGAGGAAATGACAGATGACTGACACTGATGTACACCAAACACTGATTGTAAGCCTAAACCTCACAAAAACTATAAACTGTTTTTTTCAAATCTGATTGGCTAATCACAATGTTGTTCCAGGGACAACAAAGATTTTGACCCGGGGACACGCCGAACTCAGCAAAATCAGGTTCTAGTCCCGCTCGAATAGGGCTACAGTGCAATTCGGCTAGGTATACAGTACATCCACGTTGAAATATCAAGGTGAAACTTTGTGAATAGATTAACGGGGATATTTTTTATTGTGCAATAAGACTCTCTTGTTGCAGCACGATAACGGCCCACCAATAATATATATATATATATATATATATATATATATATATATATATGTGTGTGTGTGTGTTTCAGCCATTCTTTCAATCGTCCCACTCCTACAAAACCCAGGGCTCAAAGATAATCCAGTGTTTCCCACTGGTATTTAGGCCATTTCAGTGGTGTTCATGTGAGCTCGTTTCAAACATTTCTTCATGATATGAACGCAGCATGTGAGTCTCAGGAGAACAAGGTTGTCTTAAAAGCTTGTTTCTGTCCCATTGGATTTTTTTTCCCATTGGAAAAAAAAAAACTATAATTTATAAAAAAATCACAATCTATAAATCAACCCTCTGGAGTCTGAGGTGATTTCGGGGACGCTGATATGCCGGCATGATCCACGCCCCCTCTATGGGTTAACTTGCTATGAATATCTAGTCAAATATTGAATATTGAACTGGCTTTCTTTGATGAGAAAATAGCAGGGCTGTTTATTTTTTCTATTTACAATCAGTTCAGTCATTACTGTTTTTCACAGGAAAAAGGAGGATGTGGTTGTTTTCTTACAGAATCTCTTTTCCACCCCAAGGCATGTTGTTATGGGCTTTGACATCAAACAAAAATATATTTCTTCATGTCGCAACTACGAGCAATGCCCTATAGATGTCCGCTGTCATGCGACAGCTGCAACAATGAAAGAAACATAAGAAAAAAGTAGGTTCAGAATGCACAAACAATCAAACAAACAAAACTCGGAGAACACATCAATGCTCTTCTTTGACTTTCATTATGCCACCCTGACTCCCACAATGCACAGAGGTCGGAAAAAGCAATTTCTCTTTCTTCCACTGACCTGACTACCCATGTAGCTTAATCCACACGCTCTGGGCCAACCGAATCCATGAATTTTACATTTACTCCGATGTCAAAGCCTGTGATACCACAGTGAAAGGCTATTGTGCTCAAAAGAGTTGAATGGCGACTGAATGTCCATTAGGAGCGGTTCAGTTTAGAGAACATGACATGCAGTTATTTGGCTGCAAATATTCTGCTTAAAGGAAACATGTTTCTGTCTTTCAGATAATTACCAATTACTACGCTTATAAGCAATGACAAAATAAAAAAATTATAATAATATCTTTGAGATTTGAACACAGCACCAGTGTTGATAAAGGGACACTTCCTCTATCTTCGATTTGATGCCTGCTAAGCAACCAAAAAGGTGTGCCTTTGAATACACACAGGACATTTTTTTTTTATAATGTGATCTATCATTTCAAAACGACAGAATGGGAATAAAATATCTTTTGATCAAGTTCTGTGTTTTGTTTTAGCTCAAAGAAAAATCTCAGGTCACCTTGCGCTGGGAACTATCTTGAATGTCTGTTGATTTCATCATCCTGATTATCATCCTATAGATTATTTTTCTACTTTAAAATTAAGAGTAATTATTTTTTCTTTGCTTTAAACTCACATGTAACGCATTGCATGCAACCGTACTGTTTTGTATTCAACACAGCTCCCCCTACACACTATAATTTCTTTGAACCAATTTAATTGTGTCCATTGACCAAGCATAATTATCATTCTCAAACACATGTTAGATATCAAAAAAGGATAATTGCAAGGAGGTTAAATGCCTGAATTCTGTCTGAACTTCTAAAAAGCCCATTTTACAGCTCTAATTTTTTTCTGAGAAAACCTCTGAAGACAGTGCTTTGTCAGGAATCTCAGTTGTGTAAGCCTGTGAAATATCTCCTCTCCAAATATCTTTAGCACGGGAGTCATTGCCTTGCCCTCTGCCTTGTTCCCTTTGAGGATTCTCATTAAGGGCTTGTCTCTCACTTGTCGGCCCACTTTTGCCAGACCGTGTTGTTACGGAGCATCAAATAAATCCATTTCTTGTTTCCTGCCTGCTTATCTGTTGAAGCGGTGGGCAGGCGGTGATAGGGCGCACAAACGGTGGCGCATTGGCACAAAACAACAAAGCCCAGGAACAATTGCTTATATCTGCTACCTTTCGATAGCTCAGAATACCTAATTCCCATTATATAATTAGCAGGATCTTCTTTTAGGGCCATATCAGAGTTTAGTTTTGCTTTCTTTACAAGTGTTACCACATGGTGGCAGCTAATACTCCACAACTCAATATTATCTTTAGGACAGGAATTTAGGGCATCAAGTTTGATTCCGCAAGCCAAAAAACTTACAACACATGCAAATGTGCTATGCATGTGAGATGCAAATAGTTTCAAGGGCAATGCATTTGAAGGTCCCATTAGGAATAGGATGGAATGGGAATATGGTTGGAGTTTAAAGAAGCAGTCAAACTGACACTTGATAATGTAGATGTAAACTGGCCGCAGAGGTTAGCGGAGGCGTCATGTAGAGATGAGAGGAGAGGGACTTTACACCCACATGGAAGTGCTAAAGGTTTATGAGCAGGACATATGCAGTGTTGCTTGTGGAGGGAATTCTAGACCGGCCAACAGAGGACCGGATGGACTAGATCTAGCAGTCCTGGCTAGATGAGGAACAGCTGTCCTTCTGAAACATGCGGCAAATGCACAAAGCAGTTAATTGGCTGTGCAAACAGAAGCTGTGAGTGTCCTTTGTTTTCAAACTTGCAGATACAAGGCCATAGAGTACATGACAGTAGAATACATATTTAGCTGTGAATGAAAGCATGGGCACAGCCTCTGCTGTGTTGCCAGATGCTGCTATTATAAACATATTGGACTCGTCTTTTGATACTTCGGAAAGTTAATGAAGTGGGAAGTTGCAGTTTAGGGTTAACCAACACAATGCCATGACCAATTCGTACATATTCGTACAAGGTGCCAAATTTGTGCTACTTCATACAAATTTGCACAACCTCATTTGTATGATTTCTCTAAACCCCAGTGATGTGTAGGTTTAGTGGTGGGGTTAGGTGTAGGTAATTCGTTCAAATGCATAGGAATTAGGAACTCGTAAAATATATACTAATTGCCATGAGTTTGGGTTGGGTTAAAAGAATATTTTAGTTTTGATTTGATTTCATAGCAATATCTGGCAACACTTTTAAACTGATAGTACTGAGAAAAAAAAACTGTATTAAAAATATACAAAATATTTTATTTATATATAAATGAATACAAAACATTAACATATAAACATGTTTCACATGTACATGCCTGTCTCTTTTAAAGTGTTTAATGTATATAATAAGTTGTTTTTGTAGGGGTTATTATGGCACAATACTTAACCCCAACCAAGATCTCCCTAATTTTCAAACCCTGGTTAAAGTTATGACTGAAACATACAATTTATTTAAAAAGTGCTTTGTGAAAATATGCAGTGCAACCACACAATTTATGCCAGTCATTGCCTTTTGAGAAGCCTATGCTAGCAATACTGTAGTGTTTGGGAGAATGGAATACTGCTGCCAGAGTTTAGAAGGACTCATCGCACAGTAGTCATGCCTGCAGGCTGCGGGTGGGCTGGGCAGAACTGTGGCATATGGAAGTTTTCCCTCCCTGGCTGATATTGAATTGTAACACAGTGGGATTTTCACACAAACAAAGGTCATGAAATGCGACATAGTCTGGAAAGGGCAATAGGATTAGAAAGCATCAGATTGATACTACATGGATTAGACAGCTTCATCATCGGGCTCCTGGGCTTAGACGCTCTACCTTGGGAATGTGGGTCCGGCTACTCTGTTTATTTTTTTTACACTTGTCGGGGGGGATGCTTGCTTACTCGTAGCCACTGGCGCTGTTCCTCATTCTCTCTCTTCCCAGACCTCCCGTGATGCTCCACATGCTTCAAAGACTCCAGCTGAAGACCGACACTCTTTCTACAAGTTTTGCTTTAGCTTGTGACCTAAGAAAACCCCTAATGGGTGTGTGCTTAGCATACTAACTAAAATGAACTATTATCCAATTTATATTTAGAGATGGATTGCTCAAGCCATCTTCAAAGCCAGTGTTCGTCATGTTTAATGTCATTGTAAAACTGGTACTTTTTACGCCCACCATTTGATTTTCATACTAAGATCATAAAATTATCTTTGATGGCTGCATTTCTTGAGAACAAATCATAAACAACCCACAAAGACTATTATTATGAATGCATACAGGGATGCTAATATGTGTTAATGCAATATAATCCATGCTGGGAAGGTTACTTTAGAAGTGTAATATGTTAAAGATTAAAATGTAACAAGTAGTCTAACTATTTCAATTAAAGTTATGTAACTGGTTCCGCTTTTCTAAATTTCTAACACATGTTTTCAATAGTTAATCATTTTCAAACATTTAAAGCAGACAGGGTTATCCTTACACAGTCAAAACCTTAGTCAGATTTACTTCGAGATCATTCTTCAATACTGTTCATGAACAGATGATCTTTAAAGGGTATATACATGAACTGGGAATAAAACAATAATATAATAAGCATATGTCTTAAACTCCTGAAACATTGCTGTCTTATATTTTAGAGCAGTTGATGCAATAAGGAAAATAAAACAATCATACCTGCATGTGTGTGAAAAAGAAGTAACTGTAATTAAATTACACATTTTATATTCTCAGTAACTGACAGATTGGAGTTATACAGTGAGGTCAATAAGTATTTGATCACCCTGTGATTTTGCAAGTTCTCTTACTTTGAAATCATGGAGGGGTCTACAATTTTCAGCATAGGTGCATTTTAGACAGTATCTAAAAAGGAAAATCCGGAAATCACATTGTATGGTTTTTTAACAATTTATTTGGGAATTACTGTGTCAAACAAGTATTCACTTGAGTCAAAAATGTTAATATTTGGTACAGAAGCCTTTGTTACAGAGGTCAAACGGTTCCTGTAGTTCAGTTCCCTGCAAAGATTGTCAATTGTATTTAGATCTAGACTGGCTATGCCACTCATATGCTTCATATGCTTCTTACGGAGCCACCCCTTGGTTTTCCTGGCTGTGTGCTTTGGGTCATTACATTTTGGAAGACCCAGCCACAATCCATCTTTAATGCTCTGACTGAGGGAAGGAGGTTTTTGCCCAATATGTCACAATACATGGCCCCGTTCATCCTCTCCTTAATACAGTGCAGTCGTCCTGTCCCCAGTGCAGAAAAAAACTCCTAGAGCATGATGCTTTCAGCCCCAAGCTTCACTGTAGGTATGGTATTATTGGGATGATAGCATTCTTCTACCTCTAAACAAGGCAAATGGAGTTAAGACCAAAAAGTTCTACTTTGGTCTCATCTCACTTCACGACGTTCTCTCATAACTCCTCTGCATCATCCGTCCCTGGCAAACTTCAGACAAGCCTGGACATGGGCTAACTTAAGCAGGGGAACCTTCTGCGTGATGCAAGATTTTAAACCCTGACATTTTACTGATAGTTGCCTTAGATACTATGGTCTCAGGTCTCTTCACAGCATTGACCAGTTCCCCCATGTAGTTCTGGGTTGATTCTTCACCATTATTTGATACCCAACGAGGAGAGATCTTCTGTGGGCTCCACTCTGAGGGACATTGACAGCCATCATTAGCCTCTTCCATTTTCTGACAATTGCTCCAACAGTTGTTCTTTTTTCACCAAGCTGCTTGGCAATTGCCTTGTAGCTTTTTCCAGCTTTCTGAAGGTCTACAATTTTGTTTCTTGTGTCTTTTGACATCTCTTTGGTTTCGCCCATGTTACTACTTAGACTTTGGCTGATTGTGGGGTGCACAGGTGTCTTTATGACAGCTAATGACCTCAAACAGGTGCTACTAATTTAGAATCACGAGCAGAATCACGTGTGTAGCTGGACTATTTAAAAGCAAAATAACAGGTCTTTGAGGGTCAGAAATCTGGCTGATAAGCAAGTCATCAAATACTTATTTGACACAGTAATTCCCAAATAAATTATAAAAAAATCATACAATGTGATTTTTGGATTTTTCCACCTATGCAGAAAATTGTAGACCCCTCCGTGATTTCTAAGTAAGAGAACTTGCAAAATCACAGGATGATTAAATACTTATTGACCTCATTGTAGATATATATATATATATATATTTCAAAAATGAATTTCATGATTCCACAACCATACTTATTCTTATCATTCTTTCTTGAACAGTGGTCACAATCTTTCTGCTTAGTGTCATGTACAATGTCCTTCAACTGCAGTAAAATCATAAAATCTGTTCCAGGGATTCAGTTTTGTACAGATCAGATTTTTTGTAACATTTACATAATATCTTTTTATATAACATTTATATAATACCTTTAATAGTCAGAAGGAAAACTGAGTAGGATATAATGATGTGGGCAATGCACTGCCCTGTGCAGGTGTGTGTTTATAGAACAATGATTCATACCATTAAAATAGCCATATTATCAGAATCCTTGCTTTATTATATAATTTATTATTCTTATTATTTTCCCAATTCATTGCACAATGGAACTTTTGATAAAAACTCAGTCTCACTTTGTTTCCCCAGACACATGAGGAGCCTGCCAGAGGAGATGAAACATGATGTATAACTCAACAGCCCCTTGTGATGGAGAGCAGCATGAGGCAACGCTCCAATGCAAATCGGCACCCGAGGAGATTAAAGCACCCCATCCCACTCCCACCCAAAGCCCTAATACACAAAGGCAACCCTGATTGAACTGGATCCTAATCTCAGAAATGCACTCCACAGCAATAGCACCCCCTCTCTTCATTTGCTAATACACAGTAAAATACATCCTTGGCATTCCACATGTGGAGCTGCTGCTGACAGGCTATGAGTAGATATATGAGTTGAGCTCGCTGTGCTTGTGTCATTGATTTGGTGCAATTTCGAGAATCACATAAGTATTGTAAGATGGCCTATCAAGTGGGTAGGTTGTGTATCTCAGGATCTCAGCTACACTGTTAAAGCATGGCTCTGGCAGCATCAGATTATTCCAGCAACTGGTCCATACAGAATGTTACCATGGTGGTGGTGATGCTATGCTGTGATTATCGTGATTGCAAAGTATGCAGGGCACTGGTTTAGTCTTTCACCGTGTCGCAACCAACCGGGTGTTTCCATCATCAGGTATTTATGCTTTTATGCAAAAGCCAATTAGAACAAACTTAATGTTTAATGTTGTGTTTCAATCAAAATTGGATGTGGGATATCTCTCCTCACCTCCATCCAAAAATGGAAGCGTTCCAGTGACTGATGAACTGGCAAATGTTTTGAAAAATGACGCACAAGGAAAGAAACAATATCAAAGCTACTCTTAGCTTAGCAAGTTTTACTTAGCATGTGTTACACACATGTATCTGCATCCTATTTGGCTAAAAAACCTCAGGGATGTATTTAGTTTACTAAAAAGTGTATGATGTGTGAAATTACAAGATGATGTCTGAGTTACCAATGTTCCATCATAGAATGTGTTATCATCAACCAAGCTAGAGAGTTTTACAAACTTTACATACGTTTCTGCAAAACTGAAAAAAACAAACAAACAACAACCAAAAACAACAACTACAAAAAAAAAAAAAAAAAAAAAAAACTTATTTATACATACAGTATGAATCACTGCAGTTTCCAGATGAAATGAACACTACAATACAACTACAATTACCTTTATTCCTTTTCTCAAAAAGAGATGATGATTTACAGGTACAGTAATTACATGCAGAACGTTATGTTATGACTTCAAAACAATTTTAATTTAATTTAATTTAAAAATTGATCCTTTAAATGTTGTCATTACATAGAAAGTTTCATATGTATGTATATTTATGTTATTCATATGTTTAATTTCCTAATTCAGTAGGATTACTCAATAGCTCTCGTGATACAGCTCTGGTTTGAAACCATGGTTCAACAGAGCAACTCAAATCTGCATAAGAAATTTAAAATAGCATCACTGCAGTAGCAAATACGTTCGGATTTGTTAACACTATCAGGTAGGCTTAGGTTTGGCTTTTTTTAGGGGATATTTCCAACATGAAGAGCATTAATCTGTAGTGACATTCACTGGATATTTAAATTCTGAATGGCCACAAAATGTACCTCAAGCAGCATTATAGTCAGTATAATGCAATATGTACCTGTACCAACATAATAAAAACATGCCACGGTCACATATTAAACGTGTGTTTAAACGCCACTCTCTGGACATTTCACTTTGAAACTGCCTTGAAATGTGAGATAAGGTACATAATTATGGGGTAGCAAAAATATATGAAGAAGCACATATATCCAATTAGCCTGGGTTGCCAATGAGGCTTTACAAGCAGATGGCAAATTCGGTTTGTTGCATACATCATCTGTTTCCAAACCAGATTTCATTAATATTTGAAGGATGACCATGGGCCAAGGTATTCCAGAGTGCAATGTTCACTGGTTACAAGCCAGATCAAAAAGCATTAAAAAAAAATCAACTGACAAGTGTTCACTGAGTCACTGAGGCTTCCTTACAGTGCCATAGGCATGTTATGAAGTCCTCTAGCTTATAAATATTTGTACACTTGGACTAAGAACTGGTCCAAGTGGCTGAAAAAAATTGTGTGGCAGAAATAAACTGATTGTAAAATCAAGTTTCAAGAGCACTTTGCTGCCTGGTGACTCTGCAATTAGTTTCTAATTCATTCTTAGTTTGAAGTAGATGGCATGAACCTGCTGCATTGGCCCCAGGCCCTTGGAGAAAACATGCCGTTATACCCAGATTACTTGCACATTTATTCCGCCGCTCCACCTCAACTCTGCTTTGAATGAGGGAATTGCGTGGCCTTGCTGGTGGAATGTAAACATCCCGTGGCAGGCCTGTGTCTGCGGCCCCCTGTCTTCATCAGAAGGAGGAATGGAAATCTGCCTCCCTCTCTTACTACATCTCCACCGGCACACATGTCCTCCAGCAATGATCACAGATGAGCCGTGCAAAATGAAGAGCAAACATACCTGGATGTCATTACAAAGCACTCCCATCGTTTACAGGAAGTACACTGAGGCCTAAAACCAACAATCATTCCTGACCTGTTCCCATTCCCCTCGCAGGGTGGCAGAAGGAGGGAACGAGCTCCGGGAGGGGTCAGAAAAAATCCTGCCGTTCATTTTTTATTTCTGTTTTGACAGCCACTCAGAGCACCAACAACGCTTGCCGTAATTTGTCTCCATTTGCTCAGCCATTGTTATCGTTTCCCCCAATCAATCCCGATGCAAAGGGTCTTTTAAGATGCTGATGTGTTTATGTCGAAAGGGGAAATTCTTGCAACTGGAATTTGATGATTGGTGCGAAGCATGTACTCCGGTTCGACAATGTTGCTTTGCTGAAGGGAACACAAAGCATTTCTAAAAGGATACCAGTGTCAAAGCCAGAGTAGCACTTTTAGATCATTCATCATGTCAGGCCTAGGCATGTCTCCAAAAGACAGATAAATCATTCTTCTGATGAGAAAAATCACTTTGACCAGGTTTACAAGATCACCAGAGGATGAAATGGCCTCTGGTAAAGTGCAATCAAGAATATTCCTACATATTCCCTATAAAACAAGGAACAACATGGGATGACTAAACTAAACACTTTGAAAATGGAGTAGTTGCTAGTTTGTCTGAAGAGCATAAACATAAGAACATTGTTCCAAACTGAAATCTGAAATCAATGTAATTATCTTGAATGTATGTTGAAAGGGGTGAATTGGTAACAAAAACATTGCTTTGATGATGTAGAATTTGGGAATGGAGACCCAACTTCTCAAAGGGAGGTTTACGATGCTGACAGTTTCACAGCATGTATACACTGCAAATGCAGCAATATTGAATGTTTGCAGCATAAAGAGCATGTTTGATTATAATTGAAGAGATCTAGCTTTACTTACACACAGCATACCAAGTATTATTAGCTTGTTTTCATGCTAATAAACAACACACTTCCTAAAAAAGCATCGCAAAATTCTTGCAAAATATAGCTTTTTATACTTGACCTCATTAATCAATTGCTGTCAGAACTGCTGTGCAATTTCGTGATTTACAGTCTTGGTTTGATTTTGGTTTTGGCAAGATTGCATTACCTGTTGTATTCTCACAGCTGAGGGTGTATATTGATTGTGAGTTTACAACTCATCTTTGATACAAAGCCACCTTGATCAAACCCTTATACCTTTATTACAGCATCTTTACTACAGGTTCTCGAGAGAGAGCAGTTGAGGTAACAGGGATTGCAGAATGACAGCAGACAGGAAACTGCAGCTGTTTGCTACGGGACACTCTCGTTTACGAAGGGTACACGTTCTGGCAGGCCAACAGGCTCTTCTCTGACAAGCCTGCTTTGTATTCCACACTATTACTCCCCATGAGAAAACCTTTCATAACACTGTCTTATGCTCCATGCTTATCTGTCCTACCTCCTTTCCCACCTACTTTTCCTCAGTTGTATCCATTCTTTCTCTTAACAGGCCTCCCTAAACTCACACCCTGGGTTGGAGCCTCTCACTGCAGGGCAACCAAAAGCTGCCGTGACTTCATCCAAATTCTCTTGTTACCTCAGGGTAATCCCAGCATGATTGCCTCGCTTAGTGGCCCTTCTTGCTCCCACAGGTGGCACGCTACTCACCAGACACTGCCACTTGCGAGAAAAACAACGTGCGAGTCTTGTTTGGATAATGCGCTAGGATAATCTGTCCGGAAAGGGAGGGTCTGTTAGTGAGTGTCACTGGAATAACAGGTCTGTTTGAAGAAAAGAACATTTGGGTGTTTCCTCCAGTTACTAGGGACATAACACCAGAGAATGTTTGGAGGTAAGGTCTTTGTAGAGCAGGGGTGTCAAACTCATCTGTAGAATTAAGTTCCCACTCTGTTCCAACACACAAACCATGTCACTTTCAAATAAGAGTGAAGGACTTAATTAGATGCATCAGGTGGATTTAAAGATATGGGTTGAATGTAAACTCTGCAGGGCTGTAGCCCTCCAGGAACTGAGTTTGACACTCCTGTTGTAGAGGCAGGAAGTGTGATAGATTTTGCTGACCTTCCTTTGGTGTTGGATGTTACCTTGTATGATCTTGTCCAATCATGTCATCAGCAACACATGACTAGTTACCTTGAGGTTTGAGTTCTTCATGTTTCTGCTCTGATCTTGTTGGGTTCAGAATGTGAGGACATTCTCCACCTCACATTTTCTGTATGTAAAGAGTGGAGAAATTTAAGGATGGCCAAGTGCAGAGGTGTCCAATCTCAGACCTGAAGGACCATCATCCTGCAGAGTTTACAGTTGGTCCAACTTGTCCTAGCATACTGGAAGTTTTTACTAATATTAAGAAGTGTTGTATGGTACAACTTTAAAAAAGAAAAAAAGCTATTTATTTAATTCTAAGAATCATCGATTGGCTGGATGGCTGTTTCAAATGTGTTTCATTGGGTTTGGACTTAATTCTACAGGACAGTGGACCTCCAGTAGTTCTAATTGCATCAATAAACATGTCTTTAGGTGTACCATGACACACACACACACACACACAAATGCAAGAAAACAAAGACAAAAGTACAAAAGAAAGAAAACAAGGACCAAAGTATGCATATTTATTGGAAGTGTTTTGGTATGTCTTGCTTTTTTCTCACCAGCTGCTGTTTACACTAATTTTCTGTTACTGACGTGACGCGAGCCTCGCTGCTCAATTTCTGATCGGCTGTCTGTTGCCAAACCTCCAGCAGCAACAAAGAAACACCACAAATGCTGTGCTAACCTTGCTTTGGAGCAGGATTTCATAACCCCGGGTAAAATGCGGGGCTAACACTGCTTTCAAATTACAGGTGTGAAATGTGTCTTTAACCAGGGTTAAAAGCAGTGTTTAGAACAACGATAACCCAGGGTTAAGTGCAAAATCCATTTTAAAAGGATTAGTTTAACATACGTACAGCATGACAAAAATTACTAAAACACTACATTTAGTTACCTGTCTAAACAAAAACAGGACAAAATTTAATTTAGGCATAGATCTAAAACTAAAACTACACCCTCAAGAAGCAGGGATGAACAGCCATGGGAATACATAACACAATACAAGTCACATTTTATGATATGCACTACGGGCACCAGAAACTTATGGGGTGAGTTGACTTCTCTCTTCTTTTGGTAATCACAACATTTTAAGTTTCATTTTCTGTTTTAAGGGCCACCAGACAGCTGCTAAACCACACAGGAAATTAAAACTTATTGCAAGCATTAGTTTTTGAAACAACCATTCGACTCCAATGTTTGCTTCTTCGTGCAAAACTTGAGTGCACACACACACACTAAGAGGGCAATCTATCAGAAGATTTACCACACTGCCACACATGCAAACAGAAACATTAGATCATGTACAGTAATTGCACTAATTTTATGACTACATATACAGTCATGGCATTTATGGTGATATTAAAACATAATTATCTTTGCACAATTTATCTCAAAGTGTATTTTATTTTCATAAGAAATTGCAGCTCAAGAAGCAGAGGCTCAGAATGACGGCCCGTTTAAACAAAAAGGATGGGTTTTTCTGTGTTTTTTTATTTTTTATTTTTTTATGCACGGCACATCTCCTGATGAGCATAATTCAAGTAACATTCATTAATTGTGATGACATTCATAAATACAACATAAAAGATATTAATATGCACTTGCCATTGAATGTGACCTTCAAAGGCTCATTTGGAAGCTGCTAATTGTGTATACTTAGCAAAAGCCATATAATCTATCAGCCTGGAGGACAGCTATCGACCTCTAGAGTTGTGCTTTTCTACTGCAGTATGCATCGTAGAACAAGTTTTGCATTGGTATCATAGCACTGAAAACAGCTATTATATATATATATATATATATATATATATATATTGGCAACTCTGAGTTGTGAGAATGGCGCGAGATCCGATAACAAAGGTTATTAGTAACAACCATGAATTTCCTGACCCAACTGCTCCAACACACACCTCTTTGAGAGTGTGTGCAGATGGAGGCGTGAAGATTAATGCCCAGACTTTACCATTTGACACATGTGGGCTCTCTGTTGCTTTGCGTACGCCAATACAAGCTTTCAAGCTAGGCCTCACACAAACACAATGCTAGCTTCACTTTGATGAATTAGCATGGCGAGATGGAAATGAAAAACAAACGTTGAGCTATGGGAACTGCTCTTTAGTGTCCTTCACCTAGAATGCACCTATAACTGCAAGTGGTAAGAAAAAGTGAATTACAAAGACGATGAGGGTGTATTGTACAACTATCAACACAGCATCTGATGAGCTACTCTGGGTTTCTATGCTTCTGGGTTTAGTGAATGGGACATGATACATCAAATGGAGTCTGAAACAGATGGCATGCATACTTTTGCTGTCATTATTTGGGGCAATGGGTTCAGCTGGAATGCCCTAGTGAATAAAATGAAATAAAATAAAATAGAAAATAATTGAAGAAAACTCTCCAACCTTGGGGAAACCAACTGTAGGATTTGGTTTCAGGAATAAATAAATATATATATTCAAAAACACGACAACAACAAAAAACAAATGTACAAAAAACAAAAGAGAGTACTTTTTTTAATATTTGCTTTATAAATATTTTTTTATATTTTTTTGTGACTGAAGGCCAGCATTACTCTGATGTCTCTGGAACCGTTTTTTCATCTAGTAGCTATTTAATCATTGAATAGCCATCCAATATTACAAAGATATCTCATAAAACCATTAAACCACTATAATACCAATACTGATTTCTTTATAAAATTGTCCCCCCTCCAAAAAAAAAAAAATGTTTAACCATTGACTATACTCTTCAACACTACAGTATACTGTAAAGACTTAAAAAAAGAACTTCTACAGTAATTTAAGTGAACTTAAAACAATCTTCACATAAATCATTATAATAAATGTTGTATTTACGTGTGCACTTCAGCAGAAATATACAGCTATTGAAATTGAAGTCGTCAGACACGTTCTAAATTAAATATAGATGAATCCATAAAGCTATGGCTTTTTCTTTGTCCTTTGATTAACAGACATCACAGCAGCTGGTTATTCTGCCTGTTATTTCTTTAAGAGTGGCCGCTGCTGAATGTGACGCAGTTCTGACACAAATCGTATTTACTCTCAACTCTTTTTACCTTTTCTGACTCACTTCAGATCAGGCGTGTTAGATGAGTGAGACAGCAGTGGGCTGCTCCAGAACATTTCAAACACATGCTCTTTAATATGGCTCATATAAAATATATTACATGCTTACACAGCTTTACGGCAGCTTTAATCTTCTTTTTGGAAGCTTCATGACTTAACTGACCACGACGTTGCATGCATGTAGCTTACTTCGCGCTTTGAAATGAAAGGATACAGCCTACAGCGTGCTCTGGTGTCTTTGCGCACGTATTTGAAGAGCGCACACAGCATGCACAGAACCATTTGCCTGGCGCTGAAATGAGGAACGCGCATCTGAAATGTCTCCCATCAAGAAGCAGTTGTGAGTGGGGTGATCAATCCTAGCCACACCCCTGCTTTAATTGCATTAAATATTTTTTATGCATTAGTCTGAAAAAATTCACCGCATGCGTTAACGTGTTTCCCAAAAACATTAAATAAGGGCTAAGTTGAGTGAATTGAACGGTTTAAGTACAGTCTACAAAACTGCCAAGGTAACTAAACTTAAATATGCAAGTTTTGGAAGACTACATTACTCTTAATTTGAGGCAATGAGTTTACTCAATCAGTTTACTTCAGTCAAACCATTAGGATTTTCAGTGCATATCACTTTAAATATGTATTTTTGCTAATTTTAATATATATATATATATATATATATATATATTAGTGTTGTCAAATGATTTCAAGAGTTTGCGCTTTCTCATTAATGCTAGGGAAGATAAGAGCAGGTAGTAAGTTAAAGCAAATTTGGCAAGCTGTCCTGGAAGCGAGCCGGGAGAACGGCGGGCCCCGAACCCTAATGGCTTGAGCCCTAGCGAGGGCAGGGTTCGGTGACCGGC
>JAUYWG010000044.1:2059895-2101240 GCA_034779775.1 Enteromius afrohamiltoni
GATCAAGGGGGCGTTTCCCTTCAGAACCAAACGTAACGTTAATCTTCTGCCTTCAGTCACTCAGATGTCGGGAGTAAATCACTACTGCTATGTTCATTTAATACATTCCACAACAAAGCACCTCAATCTCTTAAGAGTCTTGCTTGTCTCTGCGTCTAGGTCTGATGATGACTCACTCGGGCGGGTCTGAGGTAAGACACCAGTTCTGTCTGTGTGACACGCTGCTGTCAATCATCTATTGTGGGTGTGGCCTCTGTCTGTGTGACGCCACACCGACATGCATTTGACAATGGCTTGATTTTTTTAGAAGGGGCAACTTATTTTTATTAAATCAAAAAAAGCTAGCTGTGGATCTTTATCATTGTAGAGTGGTTTTGTACACACACTCCCAACACACATTTCGGTCCAAACAGCTTGAAAAAGTGCATGTACCACCGTATGACCCCTTTAAAAAGTTCATCTTTGTGTGATATGTGGGAGTAAGGTACCAATCAATAAGCTCCAACATGGTGTGATTATTAAACCTACTTAGCAAATGTTTGCGGAAACAGGTGGGAAACAATGTAAATGATCCGCTATGTTTATAATCATACACCTGCAGAACATATGCTAACATTAGCATTGTTTATCTTGTACAGTCGGGATGGCAGCAGAAATCTTTTTGTTGAAACACCTGCAAATGCCATTCCTGAGCATCCAGTAAGTGTAATGTTGGAAGTCAGACATTTTAGGAATATCCCACATCCATTTTTAGATGGAATGCAGCAGGTGATGGAGCTTGAAGGACATTCTTAACCTATCATTTCAATCTGCTTTTAGGTTAGGTAGTCATTGTCTAGGCATGGGGTTATAGATAGGGTTAAATCTATGTTTGTTTGCCTGGAATGTCTTTTCGGGACTAACAAAAGATGTTGATGCAGGAACACTTCGTTCTTGGCAAAATCAGGGTTTATACCCTTATCCTTGAGATTGGCAAGATTATATGAACCTGAAATCTTTGTGGACCTTCATTAGGTTTTTAACTTTGCTTAAAAGTCATGGCCAACAACAGCCCCTGTGTAACGCTAACCAAAGCTGTAAGGTTTAGAATAAACGAATGGGTGGATAAAATAATAATAATAATAATAATAATAATAATAATAATAAATAAATAATAAAAACTTCTGAGAAAAAAGTGTCATGCTTTTAAATCTGTAATAAGTAGATTAATGACAGAATACAAATAAAGATTTTCCAAGATGTCAAATAGAATTGTGTTATAGTTAGTAAACAACAAACAATTACATTAAGTCACTGACTGCATGTGTCTTGGTTAATTTTAAAACATATTCATCAAAAACTAAACCTACCCTAATGACACATTAAGCCCACATCTTTCGTGATGTGTGTGCATGTGTACACATGTTTGTGTACTGTAATATATCAATTCTCTTCTCTATTTTTGCCTATTATTTGTTTGCCCATCTGCATTTCCAATGATCTATATACTAGCGTTCACTGAGGCCACTTTTAAGTGTGTATCCAAGTATCCAAAAGGTTTAACTGGCATTGCATGATTTGCATTTGTGATGACTGCTGTCTAGATTAAACACGATCAGGTGACCAATCAGAACACATGTGGAAGCAGATAAGCAGCACTGCTGATGGATGACCTCGTGATGTCATGCCACCATGACACCATCGTATGAAACTATCCTGCCAGAGAAACACATGCCAATGACTAGGCATTAAAGCAATGTAATCAGCTTTAGTGAGAGCCTCACTTCAACAAAACGTGGGCCACCGCAGGGGTGTTGGGGGATGACAACGGTATGAGACATCAGAGATGATGCTTTATCACTCTTAAACAGTGTTCCCAACTGAAGATACATATGCAACTTTGGCTTAGGGTCGGCAATCTTTCTTTAGTAAGTAATCATTTAGCTGACTGTTCCATTGAAAGTCCTGCTCTCAGAGGGCCAACATCCTGCAGAGTTTAGCTTCAACCTGCTCCAACACACCTGCCTGGAGGACCTTGATTAGCTGGTTCAGATGGGTTTAATTAGAGTTTGAGATGAACTCTGCAGGATGTTGGCTGTCCAAGAGCAGGACTGGGCATTTCTGGTCTGGATCACAATGAGTCACAATGGTGGTACAAGCTTTCCGTTACGTGGCCAGGTCTTTAAGCACTGCATATCATCCCATTCTCAAGGACTAAACACTAAAGTCTACTAATCTTTTGCCATGCTACAAAGCACCTTTTCCTCCAATGAACTATGATGTCGTCAGTCACCATTTGAAACTGTCTCACTCTATCCAAACCCTTAAAATGTATTGTATGCATTCATTTCCATCAAACACACTCCCCAGTGTGCAAGCGGCATAAATATGTTCCGATTGTCAGTGATTGTGTAGAGTTTTGCCTTCACCATGGACAGACAAATTACTTGTTGATGGGAACTTGAGTTGCACCTGGCTACTGAACAGCGTAATATGCTGCTGTACCCAGCTTGAATAATAACTCGGAAAATGACAATAGCTTTAAAGTAGTAGCTTCTGATGAAACAAGGATGTCTCGATAGCACTTCCACCCTGCTGTCTCACAAAATGATACTGAATTGGAATGCAGAAACAACATAGCTGCTTATTCACCCAAGCATGAGAGAACCCATCACAGCCAGCAAGATAACATGTCTGGTCCAAACTTAGACACATTCATACGCACTCCGAGGATTGCTTTGTTCTGGAGCTCTAGTTTTTGACCCAGTGACAGGCTAGTCTCTGTGTCTCCGGGCAGCCAGGCCATGCATTAAACAGCATTCACATTCACACACCCCTCCCCACAGTCAGGTGATAGTGACCCTCCGCTCACAATGTGACTTCTCTGTTCCACTCCGACAGACAGATTGAAGGAAGGACGCAAAGAAAATGACAAGTAGAATGAAAGAAGACAGGACGCATAACCAAGAAAAGAACAAACTGATCTGTAATCTACAAAAGATCTAACTGATCTCATTAGGAAATCGACTTACTACTGTACAAACACATATAAAGGAGACACACAACAGATGGAGGAAGTATTCAAAATGTAGACTTACCTTGCTGGCTGCGCCTTTGGGCATAAACCACCACCACGGCTGCAAGCACCACACAGCAGAAGGACGTCACAATGTTGGCCATCTGCGGAGACACACACAGAGGTAGATCGTGAGGCTTCTGGCCTGCCCGAGAGAAACTGGGTGGCACCGATGCCAAGACAGCATGAGGACCGTTTCCTCCCTCCCTCTCTCTCTCTCTCTCTCTCTCTCTCTCTCTCACTCGCTTGTTTTCTTTTTTCAGAGTCTCTGCCTCCTGATTCCCCGCCCCACTCCTCTCTATTCGTCTCTCTCTCTCTCTCTCTCTTCCCAACTTTATATCATTTCATCAGTGGAATCAATGTCCTTAGGGACTGATATCATCTCTGCCCAACTGGCTGCGGGATATACAGACCTAGATGAGATATAGGAAGAAGGAAAGACAATGCCAAACTGTTTGGATCCAGGGTTGACCATCATAAAGTCCTTCACACTCCACACTCCTTCTCCCTTTTTCTCTATTTCTCACTCTCTCAAAACAAAACCTCTTTGATCAACAATAGCCATTTCATAGCTTGGGACAATGTTTCCTAACCTGGTTCCTGGAGTACTTGTAATTGTAAGCCATATGCATTTGTATGTCTTTCTTATGTGACACTCTTATTTCAAGACCTGACAGGTAGTTTCTTTCCAAAGTCACTGGAGGAGTCAATGTTGCTGGCCCCTCAAACAACAGCCTAGATATCCCCACTTCCTTACATGTATGTCATTGAAATATATATGTCTTGATCAATCAATTGAACTGTTTCTGTGACAGCCCTAGACTGTGAACAGCAAAACTTTTTTCACTGGAAATATTCTAGGCCTGTCAATCATTTTGAGTGTTTTTTGAGAGACATCGAGCTTACTTTGCCTTTGGAGGGCAAAGTTTTGGACAGAGGGCATGTGGTTGGAGTAAGCAAAACATTGGAAGTTTGCAGAAAATGCTTACAGTTACTTTAATAGAGTTCCAGTTTCGTTTAAATGTGCCATGTGTAATTTCTGCACCACAAGTGGCACAGAACAGAATTGCAAAAATTACAATTTTCAGAAACTCCCTTTCTTGCTGTTAGGTACAGAATGTGTAGCTGAAGTTTGGTTTGGAAAAAAAAAAATATAATAACATAATTAGACCTCTGATTAAAGACTTTCATATCCTAGAATATCCTACTCTTACCACTAAGATCACTTCTAAAACTGTAGTGGCGATATTTGGGAGATTACTGGTAAATCTGAATCTAGGAATATCTGAGTACATTTACGTTAAGGAGAAATACAGTAATTGAGAAATTAAAAGGATCTCTTTAGTGGATTTCCTTTCCTATGGGAAGACTTCAGAGTGAAACATTTGAAATCCAGACCAAAAGCAACACATTGTAAGGTCAGGAAATCAATTTGTCTCTCTAAGCACACCAGAATGTAAAACATTAAAAAGAGCCCACAGTTAAAATTAACACAAAGAAAGGCATTCATCAGAGAGAGTCAGGGAAAATTCATAAATGTAGAATAAAAAACTTTCTTCTGGATGAATGCACACATAAGGCCACAGATAGAATACAAGCATTCGTTGTTGTTGTTTTTTTTTTTTTTATAGATTCACTTTTTCAATTATCTCCCATGATCCCAACAGTAGCTATTTATTAAAGTTACACAGGAACTTATAACACGCCCCGTTTTTAGTTAAAGGAAATGCATAAAAGACGTATTTATATTTTTAACATCACAACCATCTCGCTAACTGTGGAGAACATAGCACACACTTGCAGCAGAAGTTCTTGATTGTTTTTGCTGGCAAGAACGTCCTTGTCTTGGCTGGCGTCGAAGATGTAAGTGGGAGTGATGTGCATATAATATTTGCACAATAATTTTATTGATGTGGGTATTTAATATTGTGGATATTTAGCTTTTGTCAGCTACTTACTACGTTCTGATTCATGGGTCTGCATACTTACGGTGTCTTTTATCAACACGCTGTATTTACCCAGCATTCGTCACTCACTAAACACAAGGTTCAAAAGTGTGAAGAAGAGAGAGCAAACTATTTTCTTTGTTTGATCAATGTCACAGACTAAAGTCAATATTGTACATTCTCGCTGAATAACGTCTTTGCGTTTGTTTGTCTCTGTGTGTCGTTCATCAAAAATCCATCATAAACATTGCATGAGGTCATAGAGATGACAATAAATGCTCTGAAACCAAGCATATGTCTGGTTATTACTCAAACATTGTTGCACAGTATAATATCTTCAGACGGTACAGTTGATACATCTTTTACGTTCAGTAAAGTTACTTTTAGTATTTTAAAGTGCAATTTTCATTTTTTTTAATTGTCACTCATAAAACCAAAGCTTTCCTCTATTCCGTCGAGATTCTTGAGTAAAGCAGAGAAATACTTAAGCCTGGTGACTGACACTTCATATTTATTCTAGCACTCGAGAAAAAAAAAAAGGACTGACAGTAGTGAAATTAAAATTGTATCTCTCTGTCAGTTCTTCAAAAATCCTCCTCTTTCTGGCGGCTATAAGTAGCATTTAGCCCATCAAACTAGAGAACAATACATTTGATATCTGACAGCTCAGGGTCCTTTTCTTAATGACATCCCATGGCAGTGCAGATTTTATAATAACGCTGCTCAATGAGACCCATTTTGCTTGCCTTTATCTTCTGTCTTATTTATTTATTCATGTCTTATTTATGGCCATTGCTGCTGAATAGACGCATTTCCCTCACTGGTTAATTAAAATATATAATTCATCGTTGGTGCTGAATGATTTTTTGCACCCATCTCAGGTTCCTTGTGATGTCCTGTAAAATTTGCATTTAAATTGGAAAGCCTGAACTGAATACTCGCAAAGAAGGTATGAAGTATCAAAAAACAGTACCAGCCACAAAAAAATCCCACCACACCTTTGACTGACAGATGGACGGAAATCGGAAAGACTTTTTATTATCTGTTTTTTTTTTTTTTTCAATATGTCTCTCAACTTGCCAAGGCATTTTTCAATATGAATCAATGCAGCCTAAAGGATATGGAGATCGGTCTACATATTGAATACAAATAGCATTGCCAGTGAACTCTGAAAACCTTCAGTAGCATATCAATGCAAACATAAAGCATTTAGCTTACATAGCTCAACCATTACATGCATACAGTGTTTATATCTGCACTAACACACATTACACTGGTGTAATTACACATTACACAAATCAGTTTTTGAACCACAATATCACTACCGATACATGAGAAACATGCAACAATTAAAAATAAATAATGGTTTAAGAATTGCATTTGAACTTACCAACCTTAATGCCCTTTTTACTAATAAAGTTCAACTCAGACGCTGCGTTAAAACATCTCTGTCTTAACCATAGTCCCGTCTCGAGAAAGGACTGCAAAGCTTGAAGAATGTTAATGGCCAAATAAAAAGCTTGCATTCATATCATTGTGATATTCCACATGATTCCTAATTTTGCATTTCTGCAAAAATTTGCATATATCATGAATATTCAATATTCAACCTTAAATGTGACTCAACATCCAAAGAAAAAATCTCAATCAATTTTCCACAAAGGCTCCAGTCTTCTGATTACTGACACACACACATACACAAACTCTGAGGTCACATCCTGTAATTAAAGTCTTGCATCCAAGACCCCTCCTGACACTAATTCCCTCCATCAATCCAGTCCTATCAGAGATCTCTCAGATTAGCACCCATGCAACAGCGCACATGGCACCCAGCCATGCACACATACAGCCAATAGCCCTGACATTTCAACCCGTCACATCACCCCTAATCGCATGCAAAATGCAATGTCAATCCTGTCAAAGCCTGGGGGCTGTGATCTGTTGGCTGCTGTGCTGGTGTTATTTTAAAAACAGACCGATGATCAATACTGTGCCTCTATTAGTTGCTTATTAGCATGTATATTAAAATCATATTCTGCATGACCAATTTCTACATCCCTAATCCTACTCAATACCTTACCAACTGTTAAAACATACGAAACCAACATGAACATAAACAGTAAATTTCCAAGTGGCATTTCTGATTTAATTTAATTTTAATATTTTCTTAATTTGGACATTTATTTATCACTGATCTATGTAGAGCATGTATGCACTTTATGCTGGGCCATTCTCTTTTTGCAATCTAATTATGAGCCCATTGTGTTCCCCATGCCAAGTTAGCACAGCTGTATTTTAAAGCATGTGGCATAAAGAGTTTATCATGCATATGGCACCTTTAACAGTTTTATGATAAAACAGTGCAGATGGACCTATGCAATGAATATTCATCTGTCAGTGCCATTCAAGAAGCGTTTTATGACTATATTATCCAGTGTGAATACGCAGGCCATCAACAGAATTGGTTTATAGGCTGTAATACAGATTGTTAGGTGTGATTTTACACTGTTTTTCTCTGCCATTACTCATCTGCATGACATGTATCAGTCCTTGTGCAAATGCAAGTAAAAATTCCCAGGGCAAACAGCATGCTGCTGGTATTTACCCACAATCCCACTTTGCAATAAATATGTAGTTCATATTCTAAATGAGTTATTGAAGAGGGACTGGTTTAGCTATAAACAGGACACACAAGTACCTTAAAATGCAGCACCCATGAATAGACACTTCCTGCTTTGGGCCTGGTCCTTACCCTGGCCACCCTGTGTGCTAACCACACCGAACCAACTGGAACGTTACGGGGAGACTAAATAAGCAGACACCCTATAGCGGAATGCACACAGGATGCTTTTACCCTCTGTAAGAGGTTTGTGTGTGTGTTGACTTTACTGTGTGTATTTGTGAAGTACTGGATAAGGATAGCGTTGTTTACATCATTAAACCAATGGATAAACAAAAGAGCAAGTGTTAAGATACCAGCTTTCAGTACTTCCAAGATATTTTAAGAGGCGAATTAAGGATTCTGAGAAGCAATAACAACAGTTTTATTTGGGATTTTGACATTAGGCATTGAGACATGGAACTTTGGAAGCAGCTGGACCTAATCAACGGAAACGTACCTTGGTGGCTACCAAGTCTACTGGCTATAAAAATAATTTTGATATCATCAAATGAAGTCATAAACTCCCATCTCATTTTTGGGAATGATTAAGTTCTGCAGACATTACTCTTGCTAATGTCTGTGGGCCCAAAATGCATCAGTCTTTAGAAAGTCTTTGCTAAGAAGGAGCAATACGGGGTCTCTTGACAGTGACTCAGTGATCTGTGACTTGTGATGTAATTATCCTTTTTCTATCGGTTTACTGGCCTAAAGAGGACATCTGTCATGCAGAGCCCAGGCTAATGGTCTAGGACATTTTGTTTCTCCCTCTCTCCTTTTAGAATTACAGACGAAGGCAGCAGTTTCAATCTCCAAAGGCTTTGGGAAGCTCCATGGATCACAGCTCATTGTCAGCCAACCGGCTGTCCAGTGAAAAAGTAGAATGCCTTCTATTGCTCCACCTCTCCTTGGCACCTCGTTGTTCTGATTGGATGATATTTATGCTTAATCATATCACAAATGGCCACAGGCGAAAAAGGTTAATTTGTCAACGTAACAAAGTCTATAAATAAAAATAACAGTGCTTGGGAGGTAAACAGATGTTTGACAGAATCAGCCATTCAGATAGTTCAGGTTCAAAGGTTCCAGCTGGCAATTGGCGGGCGTGTTGCCCTGTGGTGGTACAGGGGTCTGCCTCTGCCACCTCTGTGCAAAAGCAACATCTGTTCCTTAGACAAACTACCGAAACCAAAGCCAACTGTTTATAATACTATTCTAATGTGAGATACCGAGAGAGAAATGTGGCAAAATTTAAGGATCTCTTAAAAGAGCTTTAAAAAAAAAAGGCCAGGAAAAAGAAATAGAGAAACAAGAGAAGAAGGGAGCATCAAGAAACTGACAGGTGGTTAGCCCTAAAGCCAGGGTGTTTTCTGGCCACTCTCAAAATAATTATTTGCCTCCAAGAGTCCTTCAAACCAAAATACCACAGTGGCTCTGTCCTTCTCTGATCATTTCTGTCCATGGGCCTGGTAGATGTCAACCATGAAACCTCACCGCTTACTCAGTTCTGAGGCAGTGTAGTTCTCTTTTTTTTTTTGTTCAGAGAACTAAAAAGGCCATATGACTGAAATATTAATGTAAGTACAATTTGCAAAGAAAGATAAAAAGATATGAGGTGGGAACCTAAATGTTGACGGATCAAACCCTGCATGGTTCTATAACCATTGTGTCCATAATTAACTTAACCTTAGTTCACATAAGAGGAACTTTCCCCTTAAAGTCACAGTTAACCCAAAACCGATAATTACTCCATTATTTGCTGACCCTAAAGCAATTCAAAATTTCAAAATTAAAAAAAAATGCAGAAAATGCAGGCAGAGTTATATCAAACAATGTCCTGGCTCATCCAAGCTTTATAACGGAAGTGGATATTGGTCAAGAGTATCAGAGCCTTTTATTGAGCACTTTTTATAATGGATAAACACCCTTTTAGGGCTTCAAAATCTTGACCACTATTTACTGTCACAAGCTTGGAAGAGCCAGGACATTACGCATATGCAACTAGGATGACTTGAGGGGGAGTAATGTATTTAATGTATTAAATAATGTATTAAAGTAGCTTCAAATAAATTATCTGCTAAAACAGTTGCTGTAAAATTGTTTTGCATCAAGACTCAAACTGGCACTGAACATACACTAGTGACACAACATTTTGGTTAGCATCATGTCATGTTTAATGCAAGCTTACCCATATTTAGTGCACTCTGGATTGCATTTTCTTTGACCTTTGACATTTTTAAGGATTGGGCTATGTCGTGCAACATGGCCTCTTCCTATTTTTGCAATTTCCCTAAGGGCACAGATAATTTTGCATATAATTATATGCAATTATAAATTATATATAGATAATTTTAAATATATGACAGAGTTTGGTCGGAAACATCACCTGCCTTGCAACTCTTTCTACAGCTGTGCTCATGGGCAAATCACTGTCACTAAATACAATAATATTAGATGACTGTGTGGACACTCTTGTGTCATCTGTACTCGACTTTACCAGAATCTGTTTGGTGAACTCTTTCCTTTCACACCTTCATGTTCACAACCCAGAGGCTGGTGTCCTACAGTTAGCTGAAACCATTGGAAATTTGCCCAGGGGCCTTGTGTGAGCTGTAAGGAAGGGCCCTGGTGAGGTGCTCCTCTCATCACCACTCTGACAGAGTCATTAGGATTCTATTCCCAGCTTCCTTCTCCTCTCAGTGCTCATTAGCCATACAATCAATTAAAGCCAGTCCACGTTCACATCGTCTTTCCTTGCCAGATACCTAAATTACACATGTGGGAGAATATTCCACTGTGGAGGTTGGTCACTTTCCCGCACTCCGAAAAAGTTTGAGCTTCATGAGATAAAGATAAGGTGAGCATATCCAATATAATAAGGATGTTTTTTGGGAAGAAAAGCCTTGTAGTATGGCCTTTGCCTAAGACATCACACCCACGAACCATTGGCTAAACATGTAATGCATACAGCATAAAAAATTGGAAACACTTCAGGGGTTTTAAAGTCATCCTCTGATTGGTTAAAATATTTCCTCTGGTCTGGTGGCACTGGTCTGTTATTGTTGGCAAAAAATTAAACCTGATTGGTTGCTTTACCTGTCAGTCAAATGGCTTTATGGGCGGGCCTTGGCTATTCAAAGCAGCCAATGTTCCCAGCCCTCCTGTTGTCTGGCTATGTGCGACTAGTTTTGATAAAAACTTAATGAAGTTCAGAAAAGCCATTAATATAGTTGCTCAAACAATACCTCAGATCAACACCATGACCTAAATAATGTGAACTTCAACAATCTTATGGCTATAATATGCCAACTGGGAAACCCAGTAGTCTTCATGACCTCATGGACACACACTAACAAAGGCTATTTGTGTGCTTCCATAGGGTTAGTGTCCAAATTGGCAATTTGTGGTTCAAAAGGGTGTTTTTGAACCATTTTTTCGGTTGATGCACCCACAATGCACTCTTTTGTGAACTGATGGAGACGGTGATACCCAACAGTCCATGCGAAATGATGCCTAGTATAGAGTCAAGTGAGGATCACATGAGCCATGGTCACCATTTAGAAAAGAGGCAAAGTTTGCTGATGTGAAAAAAATACAAATTGTTTTTCACTGTGTACGGTCTTTGCGGACAGTTATAGAACAACATCATCTTCGATATGTGCCATTTGGAGTTCCATTTCAGATTTCATTTTTTGCACAGACCCGAAATCACAAACAACATCCTCCTAATTCAACATAATTACACCACCAACCTGGAAATCGGTGTGTGTGCATTTTTCGCTCTGAGTCCATCGATTTGTGCTGACAGAGACAGACAACTCTCTTGCATCACTGAGTGCAACTGCAGAGAGTCTTTTCACCTTGATGGGCAACTCCTGACTCAACATCACAAAGATGTTCATCAGCAACCTCTTTGCTGTGTTGGACAGTACAGTACAGTAAACTACAAAGTCTGCCGTCAATGAAACTGTTGCTCTAACGAACAATGGGTCTGAAGCATGCTAGAAATTATTAAGACACTGTCTTGCTACAGTGTAGGCTTATTCTGAAAGTAAAGGCCATTCCGGCTCAAAGGAACCTTAAATTCAGTCAATAGCACATATTACAAGTTGATTCAATAGACACTGACAGTTCTTCCTTTGAGAAAAAAAGAGACCCAGATCATGTCTCACAGTCCGCCCGTCCCTTTGACTCAGTCATGCTGCATAATAACCTCTCTCCTTTTGAGCACAAAGCCTCTCCCAAGTGACAGGTGTTTGACTCAGTATGCCCACTCCAGCTGAGCTCCGGCTCACCAGAGTGCAATTGACAATTACATTTCACACATATTGCAGAAGGCCTGTCTAAAAAACTTAGAATTAGGTTATTGATCCGCCTATTCTTATTGTCATTGCTCTCAAAGTCAAGCCGGTTGTGTAGTCTCCGACTCCTTTACGACCACATCATGGAATGGAACAGAACGACCAAAATACGAAATGACGACATGCATCAGTAAATAACTGAGAGATCATTAATATTGATATTTTGGTCACAAAGCTCTGTTGACTTTTGTGAGTTTCAGGCCACTTCTGTGATCACATTCTGCCACGTAAATTATGACTGAACTTAGACAAGGCGCCTGGCATGTTTGCATTCAACCCAGAGGGATGCAACTCAGCAAAATCTATAATTGCTAATAGCATGCTAATAGGGAGGGATAATGGAGTTTATTTCTGGGGCCGCTTTTGTGCATCTATTGACTACATTTGGCAGGGATAGCCATGCTAGCTAATCCTTACACCACCTCTCCTCGGCCGCCTTCAGTCTGTAAGGCTGATAAATAATGAGCTTCAGTGAGTTATTGATCTCTCTCGCTCTCTCATGTTACTCAGAAAGGTCTTTTTCAGAATAGGAAAATTAGAAGGAGTGAAAGCTTCTAGCATTTTAAACCGAAAGGATATTAGCATTTTGATGGTTTGAGGTGAGGATCGAGGATTCCTCTTTAAGAGGAATCCAAAATGTATCATAAATTTGGTATCACTTATATATCATTCACCGCCAAAGATGGGCACATGTTCGAAGCACAGAATAACTCGGTTCAGAATGCTTTTTCGATGCAATTACCAACCATGCGGAAATGACATTGATTACAAGGTATGTAAATATTATAATAACCGAACAGCTCTGTTATATTTGTTTACCCTGATTGTCTAACATTTAAGCCATTGCTGACAGAAAGCCAAGAATATCTGAATAACCCTTTTCCCCTCGTTCTTCCTGTTTGGTCAGTAATAAACACCACACACGGGCAGAGCATGCTGTCATGTTGAGCAAAATCAGCTCACAGTGCATTAGCTGCTCTATCAGAGAGAGTATCGATCCATCCGAACATGGTTTACAGCTACAGAGAGAGGAAGAGGGAATGCATGCATTTTGCTTCATATCTTGGCTTAGAGCCGATGACTCTGCTTGGCTGTATTGCATAACTATAAACATTTATTTATAAAGAGAATTGCAATTTCTGTGAGTGCAGAGCTACATAGCAAACAGAGTGTTTTTACTTGATTAGCTGTTTATTTTGTGTGGTCTTTTATGATAACCACACTGTAAATCTTTATTTTTTATTTTTTTTCTTCTTCAGGTAACTTAAATAAAATTTTATGCAAATAAATTAAAATAAATAAATTTTATTTGAGTTTGGCTTATTATTATTAGAGTCAGATCAAGTGCAAATAGCTCTTTAAGGACACAACTACACATATTCAGTCTTACAGAGCTAAAATCTGATTAAATGATTATTTCGTTGTGCATTACTTTTAGTGGAAGTAAGTTATATGATATAACGAGTGAATTTCCAAAAAAAGAAACCTCTTGGTATGAAACTGATCGATGCGATACAAAAACTGAGGCATGCTGAAAGTAAAGAAACATACTTTCTGTTTTATAAGACTCAAAGTTCTGTTTTTATCAAGGCTCCGGGATGTAATGTGTGTTTGCTGAACTCAAACATGGATCGAATGCTCCTGTCTTGTGGATTCTGGATTGTTCCAAAGGTGTGAGCTCAGGGAATAGAGGGAGAGAGAGAGAGAGAGAGAGAGAGACAGGTGAGCACAGGTCCCTCAACCTGACTTTCACTGTATCTTTGCCTGTTGTGACTTGTAACATTTGCACATCGAGTTCGGTCTGGAAAGAAATGTTAGCGTTTTGAGTCCTGGTGTGACTTTGATCGATGCCAAATGGTGGGGAAATAATCGTTCAAAGATTCAACAAAGGAAATATGATGTTTATGTGCTTTTTTTCTGTGCTCTCTCATGAGGACATTCTGCTGAAATGCACATTATTGCCATGCCTTCAGCATGGAGCTAGCAATTTACTTAAGTAATGTGACACATTTCCTAGTGTAACAGAGCTTTCAGTGCAAGTTCAAGTGCAAAGGATGTTGGGTCTTGATTTTATCCATGATCAATTGATTTCATTTATTTTATTATTATTAGTGTTATTACTATGTCTCTCCTCTTTGAAAAGTGAGACCTAATTAAATTAAAAATTAAAATTGGTAAAAAAAATAATAAATAAATAAATAAAATAAAAAATATATATATATATATTTGTATTAAAGCAAAAAGAGGTTTATTTTGCATTCATGTTGCTAACTCCATTTAAAGAGCTATTTAGACAAAATGCAAACAAGATGCACAAACTGTTTGGTGCATATGATTGTATATATGGTCAGGTCACCTCCAGGTTGGTTCATTCTGAAAAAATAAATAAATAAATAAATAAATAATGTTGTGGGGTGATTGAAAACAATGCTATGAATAATAAATCGATTCGATGTAGCAATTGTGGCAGTGTTTTTTTTTTTTTAGCGAAAAGCATGCTTTCCCACTTTAATACATCTGAATTTAATATCTGTTTAATAACACTAGAAACTATCAGTGACAGATCATATATTATACCAAACAAAAAAAACAAAACAAAAAACCATTACAGATGGAGCAGAAGATTCTTTAAGAGGGATTTGTGAGTAATTCAGTCCTTAATTACTCTTTCACTGACATCCTGAGGGACTTTGGGCAAACTATGACATCAATTTCAACCCAGGTAGATCTATCTACAACATTAAGTTTTAACCACACATCTCTCACGCAGAGTTGATTGAACTTGGCTCAGATGTAAGCCTAAATGATGAGGAATTTAAATGACAATTTAATCAATTCGAGATTAATCTGTCCCTGTTCTATTTACTCTGTGGTATTCTATAATGCACTGCGGAAGATTAGCATACAACTCATTAAGCAGCCAAATAAGTCATTTTCCTTTATAACAACTAATGTAGAGTCTAATTATGCCCCCCAAAAAAGAATTCTCAGTTGTTGCGTTTAAAAATGATATTTGATGAATGAAAAGGGAAATTCTCGCCTGCGTGATCTGTGAGTGGATTATGAAGGTGGAACCATCAACTTTCCCCTGTGCATTTAGAATAAAGGCAGGCGAAGCCAATCGAGATCCAGATTTCATGGCGGCTTTTCAAGGATTAGACAGCAAGCCCCTGCCTTTTGCATCCCTGCCTTTCAGACAAACGAAGCCCTTGATCTTTTTCAGATCATGTCGCGCACCATTCATCATTCTGACAAGTCTCAGAGAAAGGTCTCCACTTGCAAAGTTTCTTTTGTTAAATGGAAGATTATATTGGAGCAGACGCAATAATGGCCTTTACTGTGTACACCAAATTAAGATCCTGTGAGCTGAAGATGTCTGCCTGTCAAAAAAGCTAAATGATTTTCTGCTATTGGCACATGAGTCATTTTCTAATTCGTACAAATCAGTTCAATGTGCTGCAACGGTACACAGCTTTGCATGAATGAAACTTGCCTCGAAATAGCCTGATTGTTTATAAGATTTTGGTTTAAAGTCAACATGAAATGCTGTTTGCAACCCATTTTAACTGAGGGAAATCAAGGCATGAAATGGGACAAATGTAGGGCGGGATGACCAGAATGGAGCCAGATGGTTGGAGGAAAGGGGTTGAAAAGCATGAGAGATTCACAACATCATCCAAAAAGTGATGCAATAAGAGGAGGAAATTATTTTTAGCAAAATTATGCAGAATTTTTGTTCCAATAATGTGCCTCAAGGAATTTATGATAAGACCGAGAATGTGCATTAAGGAGGTAAATGCTTGTGAAAAAGAGTGCAGTGCAAATATTAAGATTATACAGATTTTTACATGTATGTGTACAGTGCATGCAGATAATGTAATATTCAATATGAAACATGATAGACACACTATTGTGATTTTTAAAGTAATTATTTTCATTGTTTTAATATTTTATCATACTTTAAGTACACATATGGATTAAAACATAAAACACTTTAATTATAATTGTACCTGTACTGTGATATTTTACATTAAATATTAACATTATACGGTCACACACACACACATATATATATATAGACACACACATGTCTGTACCTGTACTGTGATATTTCATATTAAGCAATTTCTTTCAAAGAACATGCGCATCAAACAAATAACCCAGAATGCGGCCCAGTAAAGTTTTTTATAAAGCTGCGCCTTGGTAAATGCATGTCCCTTTGTTGCATTATTAAATAACCCTTTAAGTTATGACCTTTACTCTCACATGAGGCTTGGTTTACACTCAGGCATATTAGAGGACAGCCCATGGGTGATATGAGACCCCTGATACAAAGAGAGCATCATCAATAAAAACAGTAAGGGAGGCAACCGCTGCCAAGACAGCACTCAGAGAGACCAAAGCTAAATCCGGTTTCATATTATCATTACACATCCCAGGCATGGATGAAAGGGAACCCTCCTTTAAATGGGAGTGAGATGGATCCTTCAGCATAAAGGACCACTTGGGACCAGAGACAAGGAAAGCAATTTCAGGTTTACAGTGCTGATATTCTGCAAGTCATTGTAAGTTAATGGGGAGGGAGGAAAGATGAGGTGAGGGAAGATGACCTGCGACGGAAGGTACTGTAGCACGTGACGGGGGAGCACGGGAAACTTGTTTACAGCCACACTGGGTCGCGCTTTCTAGATTTACAAAACAACCAAAGCGCCGCTGTGGCTAGACCGCTCTTTCCCAGCCCTAGCCCAATGGTAGGCGTTAAATAAATGTATTCAACAAAGGAGCATGGGAAGCAGTGGATTAAAGACATGGCGGACTTGTATTAATATGAGACGTGAACAGCCCACAATCTTCAGTCGGGACTAGCAGTCTGGAACAATAACTGCAGGGGATTAACTGCGAAAAAAAAGGCCTTCGGAAGGAAACTGTTTGACCAAACTAATTAAGTTAAAAGTAATGGGGGAATAAATAAATTAGTCGATTGAGGGCCATTCAACCAATTCGAGTGTGGAATACATGGGGTGTTCTTGAAAAGCAATGCGAAACAGAGAGTGAACGCAATTGCTTTAAAAATGTCAAGATTGCGTGAGCAGTATGAAAAGAGAGAGAGGGCACTGATATTTCATGCTAATGCCAGCAAACCGAATCCCCATTATTTTAGCAAGCAGAATAAGAAAGTTTCATAATATGGCAACCTAGTTAAGAAATACTGGCTTTTAAACACTAAAATTGTCTTGTTTTATAATAATAATTAAAGCAAGACTAAATTAGAATTGTTCACAAGGACACAACGAGCACTAACAACCTCCCAGTTATGAATGGTGTCACAACAGAGCAGTTTGTTATATATCTAGGCTGATGGTGTGTTCATATGCCATAAAGGTCTAAGAGAGGCTAATACTGAAATACGCTTCTAAAACTGAATAGCACTCATATATGGTGCACTCATATATGGTCACATATGGTGTATTGCTAATTTGTCCTGTCCCATCTTTTTATTAAGAAATATATACAGTCTTTGTCATACAACTTTTTCTTTTTTTGGTGCCTTTACATTATTGACCCATATTCCATACAACTATTGTTCCATTTGATCGGCAAAACTCTGACATGTGTAGCTGTATCAAGCTCTCTGCTTTTGTTTTTCAAAAATATGCTATATTTATCTGAAATCTTGTTACATGAGTCATTATAACATTCCATGTAATGACATTCATTTCTTTATACATTAAAACAAGATATTCTCCATTTATGTGTATGTTTTGGTTCAGCTATCTTCTTCGGTTTCACAAAATGCTATGGGAAATTATATCAAAACCACAACAACACACACTGAGCCCAGATGTCTTCTAATATATTATTTCTGGCAACCGGAGGCCATGTTCTGCAGTTTAATCTGGGGTCATTTCAGATATCACTGTAGAAAAGGAGTAAAAAGACTTTGTCAAATTAAAGTAAGCGGCATGCAACAAAATGACTTTTCCTTGAGCACTGTCTTCACGCTCTGTCAGAGAGGCAAATCAAATCACAAGCCAGATGAAACCTGCTCATGCGTTTGCACTGATGGCTATTTGAGCTCTGCTTAGATAATTAGCCAACTTAACTGCACAATAGTGCATTAGCATCAACCACCACATAATTACCAAGACAACCTGACTATAACACTTATTAACACTCCCCAAAGTCATTATCATCAGAAAAAAATACAAATTTAGAATTTCTGCAATTAAAAGTGACCACATGCCATCTGCACATGTAGAAGCTAAATATCTGGCCTTGTTTTCGAAAGGTAGATGATTAAAACTCCAGGAAGATCAATCAGTGGGCAGCCATGATGTCCTTGATCAAGATGCTTAACCTAAGGTCACTCCTGAGGGACTGTCCCTTTGATAAATATTAAGCATTTATTTGGTTAAACACATCAGCTATAACTAATTACTCCTTAAGGGATATAAATTAACGTTTCAGTTTAACGATTCCATTTTCAGTACCTTCCAATAAAAGATTATTTTAGTACTTAAGGCGGAAATACCAGATATGTGAGTGTAAATTGGATTGAATATAACCAAAAGTTTAGGCAGGGTCAGGGTCAACTAATTGAGCAGCTGTTCTGATTTATTGATTGGATAAGACTGATTTGCTTCAGACATATTAGACTGAGAGTCATTTATTAATCTGCTAGTCAATTAGACACTACTGCTCACTATGAGACCAGATAGATCAATGCATTAAAAAGATGTCTATTCATTGCCTCTGCATTATCTCAAGGCAGCCAGTCTTTCTCTCTCATCACTTTCAAGTACAACTCAATTAAAACATTTATTTGAACGCAGATGTTCAAGAACCGGATAACCTGTTCTCAATTTCCAACTCTGCAAATGACTAAATGTATATACCTCAGCAGATAGTGACGATGGTACGCTTCACACAAGATATACATCCACTGGGACCAAAACAACTTACAGTCGTGGCATCTCTCATCTCCTGTACTTTGCTCCGTGAGCCCATGCATCTGGACTGCCATTGTATCAACACACAGTCTTGACCATACAACAGCCATCTGGAGCTTTCGGCTAAGTCTAATTGACACGCTCATTAGGAAGTAATGTCACAGAGAACATTCTGGAAAGTAGAGCCATGGAAGCAATGGCAGAGCAGTGTTTGGCAGGAACCAGGCAGCCGTCCATTCGTCCCCTGTGCCAGAAGAATCCACAAGCAACCCATCTGGACTAAACTATTCCGCTGTGCAGCGATAGCCTTCAGATCGTTCATTCGTTTAACCACCATAATGCGCTTGCTTGTTAAAATGTATCGGGATATTGTGCAATGCAGAGATAATGCAGAATATTCCACAACGACTGCCTGAGTTGAACTGGAAATTGGCAAGGCGCACCTGGCATGCGTGACATGGCAATCGACACATTAACCCTGAATTATGCAATGGGATGCACAGAATATTTGCAGATATAAACAGCCGCATACATGCAGCTGGCACGAATTAAGAGGAAACAACATATGCAAGGTTTCTGAGAATAAGAATTACTCCAGAATACAACAGAGCACTCAGTCCTTACGACAAACTTAAAAGCGAGGCTGATGAAACGCACGCCAGACCTTGCGAGAAAGCGAATGTCTAAGACAACCATTTCAGATCAAATTTAGCATCTTGTGCATTGTCTGGATACACATTTTCTCCCAGATGCATTAGACTGATTGATGGCACTCTCTTCTTTGGGCTTGCTTTCCTTTGAACTTAATGGCATAAAACTACTCCATTTGTGTACAAAACAGAATAAAATCCCCTTTCATGCAGCTGTCTTGTTTTACAGTAGCTTTGAAGGTAGACTTACACCAATGCACAAAACAACAGACAGGATATGTGAAGCATACCCTGTTTCCAATTGCAAAAGAAACTTTTCACCTACACCTTTAACATCGTCTTCAAAGGATGAAAACCTCCAACTGTCAACATTAAGGGTAGTGTGTTATTAGTGGCAGCTTCTTTCAACAATGTAAGCTTTGACTTTGAAATGATTCCGATCCCGAATCCAGGCTCTTAGCGCTCATAGGCGGTCGGATTCCAGATGTTTTCTTTGTGATAATGTGATTTTAATTACCGTCCCTGAAGTGTGATAGTTTAAACTGTGCGTCAGTCGACTCTGCTTTTCCCCCCCTATTTTACAGTTGAGTGGGCGAGTTGTACATCTCAGACTAAGTAGCCTGTCAGGTAGTAAGCCGATCAAGGCCACCAAAACCAAATGTTGCTTTTCCCTCCAAAAAATCAGTTGCCAGTCTTAATGCAAGTCGGAATAATATCATCAGCTCTATCCGGCGAGGCTGATCGTGATGCACTGCACCTCACCTTATCTTTGGGTACCTTACCTTTCTTGCTGTTTGATATTGAACATTTCTTCTACACAGAGGCTTGATCTGATAACTCTGATCCTTGATCCCGGTATAGTGTGATGCAGCAGTGGACAGAAGTCGGATAAAAGAATGCCCAGTGCCTTAAACAATAAAATCTGTATCTCTGAAAGCTGTGAAACGATGAGCTGTCTTTAATCTAGCCCACAAGAGTTCAATCTTCGTGTAGAGTTTACTTCCAGCCTTAATTAAACACACTGAACCAGCTAAAAAAACCACTGAAGTATGCATCTGATAGACCCTTTTCCATCCCGTGAGCAGGGCCACAGTAAGCAACTGTCTAGGATATCCAAAGTCAACAAAAGGTCATATTTTCTTACCTTTTCTGCTGCCCTGCCTATCAGGCCAAGTAAGAAAATTTGTGAATAGTACACTGTCAGAAAACTCTGGCAGTACCCCCAAAAGGATAACTGCTAAGAATCACACATTGGTGCCTGCAAGTCGATATATGTATACTTATGTGGTAAATAAAGTTACTGTCCCAGTGACAAGCTGTTTTAAACCTCAGGGTACGATTTTTGCTCATTTTTGGCTGACCGAATAGAGATCATACTTTTTTAGGAAAGGAAAGGAAAGGAAAGGAAGGAAAGGACGTGACAAGTGGCCAGGTATGGTTTCCCATACTAGGAATTGGTGCTCTGCATTTAACCCATCCAAGTGAACACACACAGCAGTGAGAAGTGATCAACCACGCACACACACACTGTGAACACACACCCGGAGCAGTCTTTATAAGACATTCTGACAGTGTGCTATTTAGGATATAGCTCTAAAAATGCCCAGGCAGGTGTGTTAAGAAGGTTTTACATTCTGTAAGAAGGTGACACACCATGACTGGATGACCCTGGTCTAACTACTTGCTTCACAGGGCTGGATCAAGATCTCTTCACACCCCTGATGGCCCTAGTGAACAGCTAGTATTATAAGTGCATCGACATCCAGTATTTTATATGCCATAGGACCCAAAGTATGTGCCCCATTTTAGATGTCCCTGGTAGCTTGAAGCCCCGGGAAATAACTTGGCCCATTATGTAGTCCTATTCAACAACTTTTTCAAGCACACTGTAATTTTATTCAGATTCCTTCACTTATTTAATTGACATATTTGGACCTTTAATCAAACTGTTTACAGTAATCTGTGTGTCTATAGCAATGTCTATAGCCAGAACTTTTTAATGCTTGCTTTAAGTAAACGGCTTAAAATAGAGTAGCACATATTTACAGGACAAATATTGCTAAGCTGCATTAAGCTTGATCTCTAACACAGGTTGGGTTCATGTCCTCATAAACAAAGCTCCATTATTTTCCCATTCCAAATATGGTTCTACTTCTGAAGGAATAACGCTGTGGATATGTCATTCCACTTTTGGCTGCCTTTGTGCTAACCTTATCCCTTGGATTTCCTCCACCGTGTTTGGCCCTAACCGAGACCTTTTCCAGAAATGAATTCAGCTGAAGGGCCTGATGACCTTTTACAATAGAGCGAGCCATGAGACATTAAAACCAGGCATCTGGTGGAAAGGCTACCACTTTCGCGCAATCTGGGTTCTTGTGATTACACCGATATAATGCATTTTACAACAACGCCAAGAAGTGACATTTCTGGTTGGATGTTATGCTATGTTATATTAATTTTTATAAGAAGCTGAACATTTCCATTTGTTTATTCTTAGCTGTGAAGAGCTTTAGTAGCTTTCGTAAACTCTCAAGGACGGTCCACCTTGTACGAATGAAGGAAAATCTCTGGCACATTTAATTAGAAATGGTCCAAAGGCTGTTTAATTGATTTCACATTTTGGCATTTTCTTTTTTATCAGCAGGGATTTAATCATGTGAAGGGAGTGGCTGGATATAGCATATTCATCACTGCATATTTCAACCAGCAGAGACACATATTAGTTTATTTTTTATCTATCTGCTGGTTGAATAAGTATCTTAGCATATTTACCAAATTAACCACTTACGACAACATTGGAAAATAGTTTAACCCAAGGGGTGAGGGTTTGGTGGGTTAGCATATAAGCGAACTAGTCCTTGCCGATAAATGCCACGACAATATTTGAAGATAAAAGCATAATTCCTTTTACACCCATGGAACTCTGGATTTACAATGTTAATAACTGTGGAAACAAAAAATCACACTCTCTAAAAAGGGTCCATTAATAGCCATTCTAAGGTGTAAATCGCAAACATTTAATCACATTATAGTAGATGTTTTGCCAGCTATCGATTTTATTTGGAGAGCCCTTAAAAGCGAGAAATGGACTTCAGTATTTCTTCGATGACTGCTTTTTCACACCGTAATTCACCTGTGAGTGATTTGCCTGTGAGTAAAGATGGCAGCAAGCAGGTCGCCCACTTCTGGTGGGTCCAAAGCAGCTGTAATCTAGATGAATGGGATTCGTAATGGATGGTATTCTCCAGGTATAATAACCTCTTTGGTTTAACCCTGTTCCTATTATCAACTCCCCACTTTTAATTCATGCCAACTCTAATGCAAATGCACTGTAAAAGAACTGCTGACGTACAAAGTGGATTGCTAAACTGCACAGCATTTTTCACAAGCCAGCGCGGTCCTATTTGAATGGGCTGTCGTCCCCTATCTGGTTGACGGACGTGGGTGTCAGACTTGTTTACTGGTTGGCGCGTGGAGCTGTCCTAACGGCTGATGCTGTTGATCCGAGGCAGGCGTCCAGCGTCTGCGGACCGCACGGTAGGAGGGATATCTTAATCATGTAGGCACAAAATCGAAATCAAGGCTTAAACTGAAAGGGTCATTATATTAGGATGACTTTATGTTGCGGTATACTGTAGTTGGTTGGCTCTATTTGAGTAGTAGGATGTCTTAATCTAAATAAGCAATGGTACTTTCCTCTTCATATCAAATGACAACTGCCTGAATGATTGATGTGTTATTTTCCCCAAAGGGATCTCAGGGTGCGCCTGTTTAAATTGTAAAAAAAAAAAAAAACTTCCATGTTGTCCTTTGTAAACAGCACAACACAGATACGTTACCCTTGTATCACAGACTGAAAAGCTGATTGCATTGCAACACCAACTCTTTCTAACACCTTCTCTCACACCGACTCATCTACACGGCAGATCCTATCATGTCAGCTGGGCGAGACACTTTTTACACTGTTTTGGAATCGATTATTGATAGTGTTGGTTGTGTTTTATTTGACAGCATGGATTTTCCTTCTCAGGAGGAGGAGAGGGGGAGCGATAAGAGGGTTTGGGAGGGGAGGCGGCCACTCAGAAGAGGAAATAGATCCATTGAACAGGTCAGAGTTTGCTGGATCTGGAAGCTCTGGAGGTGGAGGTGCAGTAATAACTGGAACAAACATGAGAGAGGTGAAAGGAAGCATTGCTCATGTTGAGGTTCACAGAAAGAGATAGTGAGACACTTGGGATAGAGAGATAAATGGGTAATGACTTTAGGTAGTGTGCTAACATTTCAGAGCTCAAAAAAAAAGGATTTGAAAATAAATTAATTTCATTTTGTTGCTGTGTTGCAAAAAGTAGTTGTAATCTTAAAAAATCTTAATTACTGTATGTCATCCACAATGATTAACTATCTATCTGAAATGTACTGTATGTCTGTCTTGAAAGTTGTGTCTTTCTTTCTTGAGAGTTCATATTTTTAATATCTTTTGCAGGGATTTTTATTTTTCTTCTAGAACACTTCTTTCTTATTGTTACCAACATCTGCTCAATAAAACTGACCCATTAAATGTACATTCTATGCATAAAATAAGCATTATATATCTGTTTAAGGCTAACTGTAGACCTGAAAAAACTGTATATAAACTGTATATAAACACTACTGTAGTTTGGGGTCTGTAAGCATTATTATTTACCTATTACTGTAGTTCAGAAAGGTTGCATTAAAATGATGAGAGGTGACAGTAATCAACTATTATATTGTAAATGATAAACAAAATAAAAATAAGCAAATATATTTCTAATTAAAGTTGCTATTCTTTTTATTATCCTGTTTATCAAGGAGTACACATTTATTAAACACTACGATACAATAAATCAAGTAAAATAAAATAAATTAAACAGTCCATTTTAAATTTTTGCTGTCGGATAGTACTAACATCAACCAGCAGGGGCTAACTGACCCATGGTAATATGTAGCTGATTCGTAAAGATGATTGACTTTTTTAATTGAAAATTTTCTCCCTACAGTTGCTATGTTGAGTGTTGCAATTTCACCTTTTCATACTTCAACGAGTCTCCAGCTCAGGCTAATGTTACTCTCTGCTTCATGGGCAAACACACTCCTAGCACACCCACAAACAGCCGTCATAACGACCATCTACATTACACCCTCCATGCACGTTCAGATTTGCTGCAGAGTTCGCAGGCAGCCTCTCAAGTTTAATGACGCGTAGCAACAGGATCGAGAGAGGATGAGGGGGGTCACGGCACTAATGTCCGGACACATCGCCAGAGGATCGAGACTTCCAGACAAAGGACATCAGAGAAAGCCCCTCTCTCTCCACAAGCACATTTCTGACCTCATATATCCTCAAAGAAACCCATTCACAACTATTTCTGCTGCGATTCCAGATCTCTAAATAGAAGACATTTTGGACAGACATGATGGACACAACCGAAATGCTCATGGGAACCTATAAATTGTCTTTCAAATCCTTTAGATGTTTGTCCTCTGCTGTCAGAGAAGTCTCAGATATCACATGATGTGGTTTCCTGCAGTACAGAACATATATTTTCATAAGGCAAAGATTAATTGAATGCATTGAAATAATTGAATGATTGCCAAACCCCTCTAACCACATGACTGAAATGGTCAAATCCATCAGTGTTCAACTATCCCTGCCCACTGGCTTGTCAGCATAACCTGATTTTTGGTTATTAATGTAACAAATGCAAGATTATTTCCCGTAACTCTTCATGTTCAGTCATAGGAAATGGCATATTTTTGTATTATCTTTAATATGTGGCTTTTATGGCTCCTAATATTATTGAAGCCCTTGCCAGAATGTGTCTAATTTTGTAATGCTCAGCATGATTACCTAAATACAATTAGAACATGTAAAAATTGAATGATGACCAAAGCTATTACACATTCACAAGGCATCTTACCGCTTTGTGTTTCACAAAGAGGAAGTTCTTTCAGTGGGGAGAATGTCAGGTTATACATGACGGGATAACAGTGCTTCATCTCACTCTGTTGTTACATCTCATAGTGTATGACTACTTTGCCATTGAGTGCTTATACGCATAATGAAAGTGCGTGTATATGAGTATTGTCAAGCTGTAAGTACAGAAATGTAGTCTGAACAATTTATACATCTTATTTTGTATACTAAAGAGGTCATACTATACGGATTCAGAATGACCTGAGGGTCAGCAAAGGATGTCAGTATGGTAATTTTCAGGCGTACTACCCCTTTTAACTGACTCTTTTTTTTATTGGGTGGGGTGAAAAGGGGTTGAACAACTTGCCTACTATTAGTAATTGCATTCCAATAATGTCTTAAACTTTTCCCCTTTTTTGATAAAATGTAAACATGTTTTCCTCACAACAACACTGACTAGAAAATTATAGTAAATACTTTTAATTACTAATAACAGTGCTTATTTATATGAAAGCAAGGGATTGTGGGTATACCACAGGTCATGGTGCCACCAAACATCAGAAAAAGTGAAGGAGAGTGACATAAACACACACACAGAGACAGAGAGAGAGAGAGATAGAGCGCATTGGAAAGGAAAACAAATAGTGGAGTGAGACTCCAGCCCTTAGGGAGCAGCACTTAAGTAATTAATGTTTGAAATTGCTTAAGTTCAGCAGGGAGACTCCCAAGAGAGCCAGTATCAGTCACACACACACACACACACACACACACATACATGCAAACCACACAGAAAGGAGGTGAGGAGACAAGTTATATCTAGATTTGCATTATCCTCTTGTTTTCATGAGGTACACTTTAAGACAATCAATGTTTTATCATCACTTGAATGCAGACAGGTTTCATCAGAAATACTTTTTGGACAAAAAGTATTGCATTTTCACGCAAAATACATTCAGACATCAAATTCTTTCACCTGTAAATATTTGGTCGCCGTGATTTCGCCAAGTAAGACATGATCCTGGATCAACATTAATGTCCAAAAATATAAACTTATCCCAATCCTTACCCTTAAACCTACCCCTACCCAAAATGTATGCCTAAAATCAGTGGGAAATAATAGCTGATTAACAAGGGTGTAGAAGCACCTAACTATGATTATTATTAAGCCTAAAACAGATATTTCCAGAAAAGTTATTCCTCAATTTTGATTGGTTGATTAGAATGTTGTTCCAGGATCAACAAGGATGTTGATCCAGGAACATCTTGTACTTGAAGTCACGCTCACCGTAAATATTTATATGAATAATTGAAATTGCATTCAGTAAACAGAACACACACAGGCTACATACATACAGTACATATATACTTATAGACACACATACTCTATTTATATATATCACACCCACGCATACTGTGCACATACATATTCATATTCTATGAGTTATCAATATATCTACAACATACTGTAACTAGATGTTTCTGTGTCTTTAAAGGCATCTCTGTCACTGACGATCTTACTTTGTCCCAATCAGTTATATTCAAATCTCTACTGATTGATATTTTATCCTGTATATTCATATTTGAGTTACCACCTTTTTCAGGACCATATAATGTTTATTAATGCTTCATTAATTCGTAATTACAGTTACTACGTGTACAACAATAAGGTTTTACTATCATTGAAAATGTTAAACAGGTAAACTAAAAGTATTTTATAGGAATTCATTGTCAAATTTGGAAGTGCCAAAATTGGTAACACTTTATTTTAGGGTATCTTAACTTGTTGCTTATTAGCATGCATATTATAAGTATATCAGCTCTTTATTAGAAGCAATTAATCACATTTTAAAGCCTTTTAAAGCCTTACTCTACATGACCTTATTCTACATCCCAAATACTAGTTTTAGTTTACACAAAAACTATCTTACGACTATTAATAAACAGCAAATTAGGATTTTATTGTGGGAAAAGTCATAGTCAATAGTCCATAAGGGTTCCCTATTTGAAAGTTTTACCACAAAAGATATGTTTTATCTAGCAAGTTTCATGAACATTGCCTTAATCTGGTCAGATAAATAAATATCCTTGCCTAAACTTGGTCAGGCTTCTCAAATGAACACTGTGAAAATAACATGCAGCAAGAAAAATGGGATCATCTGTTTAATTTTGTCATTTAATTGGTTCTTGTTACAGGTTTAATGAGCACTCTAAACTCTTGTCTTTATCATCAAAAGCTTTAGAGAAACGCCTGGCTGTAGTCTTTGAACCCTCTCAAATGAGACTGAAGGGACTCTTCAAACTGTCAGCGGTAATGCCACATGTCTAACTGTTCTTAAACCTAGCTGTAATGGATTTCTTTCACATTTTCAGCTTAAGCATGGCCATTAAGCTAGATGCAGCCCTTCAGCTAGATGCAGCCCTTTAGCCAGGCGCGCCAGAAGCCTGACTCTTCTCTCATTGTCCCTTCTCTTAAAGATAAATTGAGGTGGAACGTCCATCGGCACAACGTCAGTTTAGGATGCCAGCTCATTTTTCAGTGGAACTGAGAATCAGACAATGACTGAATTTTAAGAGCTCAGATAAACGCAGTCCCTAAGTACAACACAGACAATTACTGTCCTGTGGGAACAAAGGACGGCAGTGAAGCAGTTTTAAGCAGATCTGCTCTCATCAGTCCCAAAAGGATGAGGGTAATTATTAAATAAGACGTTTCTTTCTATCTGTTTTACTTAATGCTAATTAAAAATGCAAATGAGCAGAAGGACTTTCATTCCAAATTTGAATCCCCTTACACAACAGCTTGATTATGTTGTGGCCTAGCGACTAATATGCATGAGCTGTGGTCTTCTTGTGGGTGTCACAAAGTCCAACACACTGACATTTCCGAAACATGTTTCCTGCCCTCTTGCTACTATCTGCTTAAAAAAGTGCCATGCAATATTAAATAACTAGATTTAGCAAATTAAGCTAGTGCAGGGGTCTTTAACCTTTCTCCTGGAGGGCAACCGAACTGCAGATCTTGAGTGGCTGGAGCAAAAATCTGCAGAACAGTAGCTCTCCGGAATCAGGGTTGAAGACCCCCATGGTAGTGGCTAGTCCTTGTAGAGTGCTTGTTAGCACACCCGCCTTTCATGCTTGTTGACGCAGGTTCAATTCCCTCTTGAAGTGGAGTAGGACCAGTTAAATGGTTGCAAAAGATCTAGCTAAATGTAAGGCGTAGGGGGGGGTGATTTCCTCACTTCGCCTTGTTTATGTACCTGCTTCCAATGCTGGTAGACATCGGTTCTGATCCCATTCAGGATGGCATAGTATCAGATAAAGTGTGATTTAGGTTTAGTGAGGTGAGTGTTTAACAGACTAGCTACTAAGTGCTGTGGAGGTAAAGCTCACTTATCTGGCCTCAGAGCACACTGGTGTGCACTAATGCTAAAGGCTGAGGCCTTTAGAGTGCTTGTTAGCCTCCTGTGCTGGTTGACATGGATCCCACTGGGAGCCTCGCCTTTTCAAAGCTCACTGCCACAATGCTAGATTGTTGTGGGAGGTTTCCCAGGTTTGCAAATATCCTATGGGTGTTTTTTTCCGAATTCTGCAATGCCAATTTAAAGGTGTTTGGGTGGTTGCTATCATTGGTGGTTGAGTACTGGCAAAAGTCAAAAGAGTTTAGTCCACCTACAAATGTTTGATTTATTTCTAAGCACCTGTCCCTCCTTAAATAAGACTTTCTTTTGTGAGTTTCATCTTCCGGCAAGCAAAACATCATACATTTCTGTTTGAGGTATAGTCTCATATTCATAGCACAAACATTGCAGGACTGAAGTTTAATTTCTTATGGCTGGAGTTTTGCTCAAATACCTAGTGTAAGTACGAGTGCAAGAAAGCAATGTTTGCCACAGAGAGCACCGCTAAAACTGCTAAACTATATAATCTCAAATACATATCCACGGAAAGATGACAAGATTAAACCTGCTAGACAATCATTGCCGCCTCCATTCGAATTTCGTCAAGTCTTCCGTAAAACTACATGACATGTTGAGCGAATGCCGTTTTGCAATTTTTACAGCACTTGTGGCTGTAAATTACAGCATCTGAAAAGGGAGGCTTCAGTTTTTCTCCAGCTGTTCTCATGTAGGAAGGTGTCAGAGCTCACACATGGCAAGAATCAAACGAAATGGAGACAGAGTGAGAGAAAGAATGAGAGTGAAAGAGAGAGAGAGAAATTGGAGAAAGCAAATCACTCGAGGGGTCCAGCAGACATGAGTGAGTCCCGGCTCAGACGCTCAGAGTAAATGACTTCCTTGTGCGCTCTCCTCTCTGGTATGTATTTTTAAAAAATAATGCGTAGGATCACGTTGCCGCTGCTCATGGTGTTTGTGATGTACCGAGCTGGGCGAAAGGAAGAGAGCAGAGGCTAGCTGTCCTCTGAGGAGAATATGGAGAGGAGGTGATCGCTTGGCATTTCCTTTACAATCAGCTTTCCTTTCATGGAAAGAAAAAGTATGCGCAAGCAACTTCAGTCAATAAGCTGGTTCTCCTACATGTTTCCACATTTACATAACTCACTGCATTTCCAGTACATTAAATGAAAGTATTATTTTATAGAACAAAATCCGATTACTCTGCTCTGTGTTTCCCAATACTTTTTCAGGGTCACCGGATCAATATAGAAGCAGCAAAACCATGTACCTACATACTATGTGCAAAGGTGGCTTTAAACCCTTTTCAGTCCTCGAACTGATATTTCCTTTACACCCCCAAGGGGAAATAAAATGACTGTAGTCTAGACCTGTGGACAGAGGGGGGACGTTTCTGATCAATAAATGTGAAGCGTTTCAAATCCCCCACAGCCAGAGGACACACGACTGCTGAGACTCCACTGGATATCATTATAGCAAGACACAGAGTTTGAGACAGAGCAAGACCAGTGACGTCAGCAAGAGATAGATTTCTATTGCCAAATTACAGGTCTGAGGTGTTTCATTTTGGTATTGTTATTGAAAGCAGTGCACAGTCATTTTGTTTTGATATTAGTAGTAATAGTAGTAGTAAAATACAAAATGTGCTGTATTTTAAAGTAAATAAATATGTATATGATAAATTAGAACAAAAACTAACATTAAAATTACATTTTTAAAAACACAAAAATATTATAACACAATATAATTATGTATATTGTTATTATTATTAGCTTTTTTTACATTAAAAATATACTCAGAATTACAACTGTCATCAGTGCTGTTTTTAGCATAAATCAGCTGCCCCCGAATGTAAACAAGGCTGATTACGTCAAATGCGTGTGTATGCGGTGCATTGTCATACTTGTTGAAGACGTAAGTAGAGGAAATTAGTGAAATTATGTTATTTTGGTTTTCTTTGCGCAAATATGTATTCTCCTATCTTCATTTCAATTTTATTGCTCTCTATGACTCTGATGTCTCAAAAATATCTTAATTTGTGTTCCGAAGATGAACAAAGGTCTTGTGGGGTTGGAATTAATTGAGAGTAATCAATAATCATATATAAACATAAAAAAAAAAATAAATAAAAAATCACAGTTTGCCCTTTAAATGTCATGTTTTTCGAGTTTAATGAGTACTTAGAATTTATTTACATTGCAAAAAAAAATTAACTGTTTTTATTTAAATACTATATGACTCATATAAATGGTATAGGCAGCTGGATGGCATGCAGAGAGGATGGTTCCAGCCAGGCGCACTAGTCATGTAATTATTAACATTGTGGAAGATCTGGTGAAGCACTGGGGATCCTTCATTTGCCAGGATGTCCCTTGGGAATTGGCAGCATCCGTTATCAAGGGAATGGAATCATTGAGTAGACTGAGATAATGGAAATGGTAGTGAGTGCTTTTCCTCGTTCCCCCTTTCTCTCTCTCTCTCTCTCTCTTGCGCTCTCTCCATATCTGGTGTCTGGTTCTATTTCTCATCGGAGCAGCAGACCTACTGACGTCGGCCGCATTGATCGCAGAGTGCTGGTGACAAAATAAAAGAACCCTTAGGGTGGGGGTTAAAAAAAAATAAAATCCAGTGTAATCTCTTTTTGTCACTATACGTCTATGTAAAGTACCTATTGTGGAACTTCTCTGACACGAATCCCAGCTATACCTGCCACATTATTTTCACCAACTGTCTGTAATAAAAACATTTTATGTGTGTGAACTGATTGCTATTGATTTTGTTTGTTGTATACAACCAGTAAAAAGTTTAGAATAATGAAGTTTTTCTTTTTGAAAGAAGTCTCACCAAGCTTACCAATTTGTACAGTATACCATATAGTTGTGAAAAGCACAATTAAAGTGATGTTAGTGATGTTCTATTTAAAAACAATGGTGTGCTTTCTCTCTCTCCTCCACCTTGACAAGTCACGAGGGCTCAGGACACCATCCCGCTGGTTTTAATTGCAATCAATTAAAAAAACTTTCCAAGCGTGAAATACGAAGCCTGACACAGGACGTTCTGAAGCAGGCCGAGGTGACGAGCCGCGCAGCTTTGATTAAAATCAATATCAAACTCCAGCAGGAGCGTGCTTACAAACAGACCTGACCTTGCGCCTGTAATATTAACCGGCGCAAAAAAACGCAGGATCGTTGGGATAGATGGACAAAGAGAGGGGGGAAGATGGAGGAAGGAAACGAGAAAGAAAAAGCACCTCCTTGACAGCCTAACCAATGTCTCCGAACGCCACTTTATTATTGAAATTCTCGTCGCGTTGATATTCGTCTCCAGTTCTCCATCCCGGCGTGGTGCGGCCTTGACAGCTCAGTAATCAGAGTTTTAAAATTGTTACCATTTTCCTTGATGATTCTCAATGTGACCGCGGTTAGTATTAATATAGGTCGCGGAATAATAAACAGCCTGTCAGCACAAATAGTCCGGCGTGTCTGACTAGCGTTTGGTTATTCAGTCTATCTGCTGTGAACCGGCTGTGTCTGAAGCGTAGATGTTATGTGTTACCTGTTATTTAAATGACCTCGGCTGTGCCTGTGCTGTGATGACAAAAATCATTGCTGCAAAGCCAAAGCTCATTAGTGAGACATAAAAACTGTTTCTTAACTTTCTGTTTCTTCAAATGAAGCACATACTTTTCAAGACTTGTACTGTAAAAATGGGTCTCAAGATGTTCAAACACGATGCCAAATAGGCAGCATAGCTGTAATATTGTAAAGAAGACATTTTTCAAAACAGGATATGACTTTATATATATATAGGAGGTTGTTTAAATGCTATTATTTAGTAGTAAATAAAATAAAATAAAATAAAATAAAATTTGAGCTTCTAACCTGGCTTACTGCTTCTATCAAATACCAGCAGCTGCAAAATGAGAACAAAAGTTGCAGTAGATAATTTATGGTTGCATATATATATCATTATCTTGACTGTAGGCTATTTATGCTTTGCTCAGCCTAAAACACTTTTAAGCTTGAATCTCAGATGCACATTTCCTATGACTGATGCATGTAAGTGCTCAATAGATCAGATATCATACAGTGACATTTTCTGCTTATCGCACGAGCTCTGATGCGGCATGAGCGATTCTTACCCTGCTAAAAAGAGCCCAAGAGATGACCACGGCCTTGAGAAGATTAGTGAGCACTTTTAAGCGTGAGACAGGGACAGTGCGTTATCAATAACAGTGCATTACTGTAGCTCAGCCGTGTACAACAGCAGACTTACAACCGTTAGCATACTGCAGAGCAGATGGTCCGAAAGACTACTCAAACGGTCAACTCAGCATGACCGCACAAGACTGATGATCATGTTTAAATAAATTCAACCGTATTTGCTTTATTTCCAGGAGGTATATTTAGCTCTTTATTTATGTGTGATGGACCGCAGTGTGCGCAAGATCTATCTTTGAAACAGAGACTCAATATTCATAACTATACTCACACCACACTGAACATTTCTCATTACACATGCTCATGCATTCTTTATGGATATCCTAAACTCTGCTCTACATTCAAACTGTGAGTCTTAATAGTGGGAGTCTAAGAGTCTTAATAACTTATTTCATTAATATATATATGTATGTATGTGTATGTTTATTTGTCTTTCATTTTGTTTATTTATGTTGTACTATCTTGTTACCATTTTGTTTTATTTATTTAATTAATATTTTTTTATTCACTTTTTATTCCCACTTTCACCTTCTAAAGTCAAAAATAGCCCTGCTAAATTGTTTTATATATTTTAATTTCAATTTATTTAACCTTTCTTTCTATCTATCCATTTCTCTCTGTCTATAATTGACTTAATGTTTCAAAAAATAAAAAATATTTGAATCAAACAAGCAAACAACAAACCACTATTTTATTTAAATTTATTTTTTTTGTTATTATATATTTTTTTATTTAGGATAGGATAGGAAGATGAAAAGTAAAACCTGGATACAATCAAACAAGCTTTGATTATCCGAGGTGCAGCACAGCATCCAAACAGTGCGTCAGACACAAAATCAGACCTCTTCCTCTGATATTCACATCCCCCAACACCACTGGCAACTACAAAGACCCCCGGCGAACTTTGCTGCGCTATTCGGGACAATTAGTCACGGCGGCGGGGAAAGTGCCTTAACTGAGTTTTGCTAAAGCGAGCGAGACAAGAGCAGGAGGATGAATTACACCATGTATCAGCGCTCGGGACAGAAGGGCTATCTGGCCAGGGATGTTGTAGATTACATGCTAGAACACCGTAAACTAACAGAGCCAGATGGAGTCAAAGAAATGAATCACGTAGGCAGTAAAAACAGTCCATCAGATGTTCCCAGCATTTTCTTATAACAGTTTATAAATATTCAAATGATACTATGCAACATTTGAGTATTCAATCACTATGATGTCACAAATAATCTATTGACTTTTATTATAACAACCCTGTTGAAACAGAAATAAAGCTAGTCAAAAAGGGGTTAACAAGTCCTAACTCACCTCCCAAAATGGCATGGTTCACAAATGTCTACCTTCATGCTTATTTTTCTTCTAAACATAATACATTTCTGTACAATGTTATTTGTTTTTTCGCAGTCCTTTCCTGATTAAATGATTGATACAAATTTCTGAGGAAAAAAAAAAAGTTACCGTAAAATTCATACCAAATCACAGCATCATAAAGCATATTTTTCAGACGTTTGGTGCAACTAGAGGTGTGTATCCCACACAACGATGCTTTAATACTATAGTATGATGCATCACTGGAGAAATTAACTAGCTACTGTAGTCAGACTCTTTTGCAAAACTATAGTTCTGTAATGACACCAATGAATTTCCACGAATTAGAAACCTTGCAAAATGCATTCAAGATGGTTTTGGTTATTTCAAGTCCTTTTTTTTTCCAGCAGAGTAACCACTTTCTGCCAGCTTAAGATTTTCAATGACCAAAGTAATCTCTCAAGCTACGACCGTGAATGCGACGCAACCATCTCAAAAATGTGTAAAAATGACACCAAGCCTTACCCATCCCAGAAAAAAACATGTTTAGCTTCTGCTTCATGCAGTCTGCTCTGGTTACAAAGCGAGCACACAGAGCAGCTCTCGTGGCAGCCGGCCGTCACTGTCATTCCTCTCATTTCAGGAAACGCAATACTGTTTAAGTGCTTTCATCACTTGCCAAGGCAACAGACATAGAAACACAGCCAAACAAATGCGAGCATGACATCACATGATGTTGGCTTGTAGACAACCATGTAACGACAATCTTCCTCTCACCACCAGCTGCAAATATCAACACTGTCTGGTGGTCTGTGAGCGAAACGACCCGGCAGAGTTCGGTTTATGTAAATGCCATCATATTTTGAGAACATGTTTTGGAAATATGTTGGCATACTTATGTTTCAGAAGACATAGCAAGGTCTAAGATTTTGTCTTACCTAGCAACTAGTCCTGGGTGGTATGACTAAAACCTTACTACTGACTTCTACTTACTATGTACACTACAATTTAAAAGAACTGTTTTTAATTTCATTATATTTTAAAATGCAGTTTATTCCTGTGAAATAAGCTTCCAAAACCGAATGTTCAGCCTCATTACACCAGTCTTCAGTGATCCTTCAGATAATTATTTTGTTATGCTGATTTGCTGCTCAAGAAGCCTTATGTTGAAATATATTTCGTTGAAAAACAAGATTCTCTTGTCTCTTGATGAATAAAATTAATTGCGATTAATTGCATGCATAAAGTTTTAGTTTATATTTATTATGTATATATAAACACACTCCATATAACTTAATATACAAAAATATTCATGTATTTTTTTTCTGTAATGTGTTCTGCATGTGCATTTATGTATTCATATATATATATAATACATGTAAACAGCATACATTCATATACCATGTTAACAAACACACTGGATAAGATTCATTATTTGACAGCATACATATATTAACAATGTAAACAATAACTTTTATTTTAGATGCGATTAATTGTTTGACAGCACTATATACTGTATAAATATATAAAGACATGGATTTTCTTGTTATTGTTATTATGTGTCCATGCTAAATAAAATCAAGAAAAGTTAAAAAATATTTATATTACTGATACCAATATATGAAACTATAATATAATTACAGATGTTTTAGATATAATATATAAACACATTTTAATTGTCTGCTATGTTTAACCAACTGAACATAATCTAGATGTTTCGAGGATCTCATTATTCTGGCAAAATACCATGTATTTATTTATTTATTTATTTGATCAGCTGCGGTCATTCAGTATGCACTGAGCATCGGGCAGGAAATGCATTTGTCCCAGCCTGCTCATGTTTGGCAAGGGATAGGGACAGAAACAGCTCAGAGCGCATTTCAACCCGGGCATGTTACATTTTTTGTTTGACATTGAAGCAAACACATTTTAATGGATGTTGGACCGCACGCATCACTGTGTCACTGCCGCTGATAGAACTGTAAAGCAGGTGAAAGTGCTTAGTGCAGAAAGACTAGGAGGGAGGCGCTGATACGTCCGGCTTTCTGGAACACTCAGCTCTGCCGAGACGCGAGCAGACACTCACCTTACGGGTGTCACCAGCTGTGGTTTTCCGCGCGAGCGCTTCTGCAAACATTTCAAAAATCATTAGCTTTTTTTTTTTTTTTTTTTTTGGATAAAGACACTATTGAACAAACAACATCTCAAACACAATTGGAAGAGTTCACACCTGAACCAGACAGATGGACCGACTGACAGACGCTTTTTACTCTGCCTTTTGACGGCTCAGCGTTTCTGTGACAAACAACAGTGTTGCTCTCTGATAAATGGCAAATATCCAATGAGACTGACCGAATCAGAATCAAGCAAAGCAGAACATGCTGTGGGGTATTATTACAATCAGCACATTTCACACAGGAACTACTTTGCTAATGTGTGTTGGGTTGTTGCTATGGAATTTCTATGCAGTTTATATAGTGTTTTACGTGGTTGCTAGGTGGTTTCTAAGGTGTTTACTGGGGTATTACTGCAATCTTTTAGGTGTTCCCAAGTTTGTAAACAAGTTTTTGCCATGTGTTCCATTGTATATGGTTGCTAGGGTGTTCTGGGTGGTTGCTACAGGATTGGCATGTAATTGGTATGATGTTTTAAGTGGTTACTAGGGTGTTTTATGTAGTAGCTGCTCCTATTCCTATTCCTACAGTGTTCTGGGTGGTTCGTCGGGTGTAGACAAGTGTTTGCTAGGTGTTTCTAGGCATTTGCTAGGCTGGGTGGTTCTTGCAGTGTTACTGCTGTAGGTGATTGCCAGGGTGTTGTTACATGGTTGCAGTTGGGTTTTAATTGGTTTCTATGTGATTGCTATGGTAGTTCCCAGGGTGTAGCTAGGAGTAGCAGTTGTACAGCGAGCGGAACTGGTACATCTGTAGGTTTCAGTGCCAAAGAGAAACACTGGAAGACCTGTAGCTTTCATGGTCTTTATGGGGTTTATGCTTCAAAAAAAAAAAAAACTATATGTCTGGGGCACTTTTGATGCATCATGAGATTCCACTTCCTGACTGAGGTTGAATGCCATTTTGCTCTATCCAAATGAAGACAACATTTTAATTGTCTGGCTGGCATAAAGTTTTCAACTTTTTTATCAGAATGTTAATGCCATTTTGTGCAAGGTATCTCTTGCTAAAACCACAGATGTTAATATTAGTGAGTCCATGCTAATGTACAAACCTAAAGCGGGCTGTTCTCAGGTCTTGAATAGCGTTGGTCAAAAACACACAAACAGTAGTCTACATTCACTGTTTGTGATGACTGGCCACAATATGAGACTTCTCTCGATTGCATGGTGTTCTGAAAACCCCTTAACCCCCTTATTCACAGTATTTTTTTTTTCTTAATTTTATAAATAACAGTCATAGACATAAAAAGACACCCCATTGCGTTATAACCCATTCCTCTTCTAAGTCTCTGTGATTTTTATTTATTTATTTATTCATTTATTTATTTATTATTTTTCCAATTTATTATCTACCAGGCACTAACAGTCCAATCACCTTGAAAAGCAATAGTCCCTTAACAAGACATATGATTTAATGTATCGGTCATGTCCGTATCACAGACATTTAATACATGTCAGCAATAGGCTAACATGTTGGGTATTACGTACACTCTCATCCAAGGCCACATAATCAATAATAGCAAAGACCAAGGGATCAGTTAGATCCATGTATGACCTGTGCAAGGCTAAATACAAGCAGATTAATAAATCCATCCTGTTAAACAGGAAAACACTGCGAAGTTAAAGAGACATTCGCAAGTGACTGTCTGGTCAGCATGTTCAGCAGTCGCCCCGCTGAGAGGCCAAAGAAGGTCATATGGACATATAATTAATAGCCAATACTGACCTACCCTGCGCAAGACATCCCTGCTTGGCGAGTTTACGAGATCCCCTGATTTAATAGGACTATTTATGGGGCGATGCAATGTCAGTTAGGTCACGGCCGTTGAGCAAACCGGTGGGAATCAATTAATGAGAATACAGGTAGATGCCAAGTCTATGATCAGCAGAGATTATGCAGCAGCGGTGGGTGAAAAATGCTATTGCGCTAAACATCTGTGCACTGAGGGATGCTGGGGGCATTTGACCTTTCCTATGCTGTATGTTATGTCTGTAAGGCCTTTGACTCCAAGTAAAAAGTTATTTCAGCAACGAGCCCAATGATGGAAATGATTGCCCAGTCGGGCTGTTTTTGATTTTGAGTTTGAAGTGGGTTGTGTTTGTTGCTATGTGATATATACCTTATACGATGGCAGACTGATGTCTCATGGCCGATATCGGTTGCTTTGATGATAAGACAGACTTTAGTATAGTTATTTATTTTGACATTTTAGTCAGCTGCTGCAAACAGTGACATCAGCTGAAAAATTTAAAGTGCATGTTTTGCAAATAACATTTTCGGGAGGAGCGCTGGATGTATTAAACACGGCTGGCTCCGCATCATCTAATCAATCCCCTTGTTACATTCACCCAATCAAATCCTTCTTACCTCGTATAAATAACCTGTCTTTCTTTCTTCCGCATCTCGCCTTTTGTACATCCCTCTTCCACCCCTTCTCCACCCACTATCATTTAGTTTTATAGCATACATGGCCCTTTATTGCTTTAGAAAACATAATTATTATTTTTCTGCACATTTAAACAGGCATTAGGCTTGTAAGCAGATAGCAACAGTTGTTAAGGTAGGATTAGTCAGCAACCTTTTTAAGGATCAGGTGTAGGTTAATTTCTTGTGATATATGGCAACATAATTTCCCCATTCACTCAATTTTTGCATCCAAACACAGGAAGTAAATTTGGGAGACTTACTGGAATGGGAAGCTAATGGGCTTGTCTAGTGATACTCAGAGACACCTTTTCAGTCCAGCCTATCAGCTGCTCATATCTGTCGCCTCTTATTCTCTTCTTCATTAACTTCTCTGTCGCTCTTTGTGCAAGCTAAATAAGCTCCGTTCTCTTTTCCCCATTCTTCTCTACAGCCTCAACTCAATGAAATAGAGGTGAAATGTGAGTGTCAAAGATCTAATTGGATGGAGACGGGAAAATGCCCAAATTGGCCGCAAACTTGCGCTGGTAGCCACATTATTTTGCCAATGTAACTAATCTCAATCTTATTTAAAATGCTAATGAGACAGCTAATACTGATCTTCAGTTACAGCTCTATCCAGGCGCTGGCACATTAATTACATTGGCGCCGTGACAAAGAGTCTGATTGGTTCTCTTTTAATATGGCCATTTTGAATATATGCCATAATGCTTTAAGTGATATATGTGTGTTGCCCTTAAATGCCACCATAAATGGCAGTTTTTAGTGGTTTTCTGTACTGTAGTTGCACTACTGGCTTGATAAAGGTGTCATGCTCTGTTGTTCTTCGATTGGTCAGTGTTTACAAGGACAGCAAAATACGAGGCTGTCAGCAATGTCCTTCATCTAGACAAAGCATTCCACACCCACTGTATGGTCGACGCACAAATGAAGACTCAGACAGCGGAGGATCTGTTCAGTAAGGGGATTTTAAGGGCATGTGAGAGGTAGGCACAGGAGGTGCCCATATACGATCATTACAAAGTGCATTAAAATGCTATTTAATCTGCTAGCACTGCATTCTCTAAAGTGGTGTTCATCGGTCAAGTCCAAATCTACACTTGCACCTCAGACTCTGCAGCTCTGAAGCTAGTGAGAAAAAAAAAAGACAAAATAGGAAATTTAATATAACAAAATGACTTAAGATGCGTATGATATGTTCATTTCTATGTAAAGTTATATTCAACAAAAATGACTATAAGTTATTTCTAAAAAGAAACTCATGCAGGTTTGGAATGATTTGAGGGTCAGTAAATATCACTTTAAACATGATATATCCAATTTGTCTGTTTTGTTGCCGTTGTTATTTATTGACTACTAAAAACTGAAAAAGCTGACTGAGCCATTAACTGTTGCAATCCAGGACAAGATTAGCATCACATGAACAAGCATCACACAGAATGCATCTCGCATATTCCAGTTTGTAGTGCCACCTAATCACCATTTTTTGACTTCCTCTTATCAATGTGAGCATATCTCCATGACTTATTTTCTTCTCATTAACACACATCTCCTCTCTAACCACCATCCTCAGCCAGAATAAAATGTCAGTAAACAACTAATTTATCATAGTTTGTCAGCGTTGCCTTCTGCTCTGCCGAAAACATCTAACCTTGCTTCAAGAGTTCACATGTGATGTGAAAAGCGATAAACAGGTTTGGCTTGCCGTCGGTAATAGACGGTTTCTGCATTAGACGCAATTGAAGTTCAAAGCTTCCTCTTTGACACAGCAGCAGGGAAAATGGCGATTGAGGTTTGGGAGCGACGCTAGATGGATTGCAGGGGTGAGCTAAAGTAAGCAGCACTTTATGTTCAAGTTTAAGGTTGTAATTAGGGTTGCCAAGCGTTCCATATATCATTCAGTATTTAAGGGCATATAATGATGTTTGGATTTAATCCAAATGGACGCAGTTTGTCCAGTATAAAGGCATTCAATTCAGTTTCACAGTGTTTACTGTAAAAACCAAAATACGGATTATTCTGGGAAATAAATAAATAAATGTGAAAAAAGCCATTTTTTGTGAGAGCTATAACATTTGCTTTTGATTAATAAATGAACAAACAAATAAATAATAATAATAGCACTTGCCTGCTTAACTGTAAAAAAAAAAATGTTCTGTTGTAAAATTTGTAGAGAGAACCTAAACTGATGTACATTAAATGTATTTATTTTATTCATTGTTATTATTATTATTTTATTGTATTTTTTTT
>JAUYWG010000044.1:2101585-2112685 GCA_034779775.1 Enteromius afrohamiltoni
AAATAAAACACAAAGCACATGGACCTGACATGACAACATAAACAAAGCACTAGTGGAGCGCCTGAGGGCGTGACAGTTTTAATAACACAATAAATTAAATTAAATATCAAAGCTGCAAAAAAAAAAAAAAATGTATTGAAATATGGTTTACACATTTCAAAACTTATTCTGTTTTTTTTTTTCTTTCTTTCTTTTTTTGTGAATGTTACAATCTATCAATCTATGCTATACAATCTATGAGTAAACATTGTTTCTACACTTTTTTAATGCAGAAATTTGGTGTCCTACTATTTTTTGTCACAGGTGTATCAAGTCAAAGACATTCCGACTGCCAAAATACATATTAACAGAATAAGAGTTCTGTTTGTGAGCCTTGATGTTTATAGCCTACGTATGCAACATCCTAACCTTACAAGTGATTGATTCGTAACAGAATCAGTATTGTAGACTTTTCAGTAAGGGTTAGCATGTTGCTAAACTAAAACTTTAAACAAAAATGCACAGTTTCTGTAAAATGCACCTTTTAACCTCAAAATCGGATTGAGAACAGCTGTTTTTTTATCATTTCAATCAATGTAAATTGGACAAACATCATGTGGGATGCATCTTCCATTCTTATTGTAATTTGTGGAGTGATCTAATCATCATCTTCCCACGTGGGCTCTTTTGACGTACTGTTCTGTTGTGAAGTCTGTTCAAAACACACACTGCTGCCTACCTTTTAAAACAGCCTTCACATTGGATATGCATCTATTGTGATTTCAAATGCTGCATATGTAGGAAGTTTACTTGGTTTTAAAACAAAGCCCACATGTGAGCATTAGCTTTTACAAATCAGCCAAGGGACTGGAAGAAGAAAAAAAAAATCCTTGATGGAACAGTTGTTAGTCTTAATTAGTCTAATCACTTTTGCATCATAACTTGCAAGTGTTGAATGTGCGCTTGATTACCTGAGAGCCCAAGACGTTGAGGAGGGGGAAATCAAGCTCTTGCCAATTACGTTACTACAGGTTTTTCAAATGTAGTGCACTAACCAGCTGTTCCCTCAGAGTTAGTGTGATTCCTTGTTTATATATTTGTGTGCCGTTTCACATCAAAGTTCATTTTTCACTAGCTCTGCATGGCCAGACTCACGCTGCCATCAAGTCATGCTGGAAAGATCATATTTATGAGATGAAGGAACATGAGCAGCATTTCAATGTCATAATTATCGGATTTTCTTTGAGTCCAGAATTACAGGATGTATCAATTAAACATTTCTGAAGCAAACTGGTATCGGTATTAACCAAGATTTAATTGTGGATGTTAACTGATGTTATGTTGGTGCACGTTTTCTATTTTGCTGGAGAAGAAAAGATACACTACGAAGGAAAGGAAAGACTGAAGGAAGAAACAAAGAAATAGTGTGAGGTTTATGGTACTGTATATAAACAGTCATTAAGGTTATGTGTGTGTGTGTTTATTTATTTTTTATAATAATATTATTATTATTAATGAATAATGAATACATATATTTACTTTTAATTTTGAGGAAAAAATTAAGAAAGGTTTATGGACAAAAAAAAAAGTATCTGCGGTTTTTTTTTTTACCGGAATATATTTTTATCTGGTTATTCATGCAACAGAATCTAAATAAATACATTTGTATACTATATATTCTATACTGTATTATATCATATATTATATGAACTGTCTTAAAATATTAAGACTAAAATCACAAAATGGTGACAAAGACTGATGGCTTTTGTTAAAATCCACTTTTAACGGTTTACACAAGGTTTAAATCTTGGCTCCTCTTTCTCTCTCAGGTAAATTACTCACATTATATTTTCTACAACACCAGCACCCAAGCTGTCAAAGTGCTTAAATTACACGCTCTTTAATGCAGTCTTGTCAACTGTTTTATTTTCAGCGACCATTAGCGCATTTGTTCATCGCTATCTTCACCACTCGCTACTTAATCAGCATGTCTTATTATTTTGGGAGACATAAAAAAGACAAGCGCAGGTTTTGTGAGACGGCTATAGATTCAGCCCAGATCCGCACCTCCACCTTGAGTTAAGCATTTATCAAAACGGCTCATTTGGGAAAAAGGAAAACAGCAGGAATATGTGGAGAAAGTATTTGCTAGATATGAGTTATGGTTTGTGTCATAATTAACGAGTGTCTTTTGGGGACTGCTTCCCTATGGAGTGAAGGAGGAATAATTATGACTATAGAGATGGAGAGGAGGCCATTTCTCTAAGCAGATTAACTGCTTCCAATCATATTGCCCTACTTCATTATGGTGATTAAGATCAGATGAGAAACAGTAAATAATCATTTATTGTGTTCACTGCAAAGTTCACAGAGGCTAAGAATCAATATAAAACAGACAAAGAAAGACATTGATATAAACTGATCTTAGTACTGACTGGATACTAAGACAGAGTAACAGAGAAAACAGACCAAACGTGATCGTGACATTTGCGAAGCTTCATGGCAGCTAATAGTCACTTTTATGTGTGTATTATTCTGCATGGTAACTGCATCTCTGTTTGGAAGTGCATATACTTTAAACATTATAACCTAATACCATTGTCCCTACAGAGAAAATTTATATCTGTTTGCACCTATTTGGATTGAGTCAAAGGAGGGAAAAAAAAGAAAGAAAGAAAAAGGTCAGCACTTTATGATAATTACATAATTTGATGTTTTTGTCTAGCATTAAAATAGAGCATGAAAAAAAGATTTAATCGGAAGCACTCAAGTTGATCTTTACAAAATTTAAAATAATGAATCCAAAATGTGTTCGGACATTCTATTCTATTCTATTCTATTCTATTCTATTCTATTCTATTCTATTCTATTCTATTCCAATATATTTTACTTTTATAAAAACTTTAATTACCCCCCCCCAAAAAAAAATATATAAATTGAACAAAATGAATATAGAAATAAATAAATGAATACTACTTTAAAGAATGCAAAAAGTAAACATTACTATTCTACAACTATACTAAAATTTGTAAAAAAGCAAATACAAAAAAACAGAGCTTGACCAAAACTAAAAGTGTCAAAACAATAAAGAATAAAATCACACCTTGCGGAGTGTCAATAGCTTCTCTCTCAGTAATGCATATTATGATTATACATACAATGCATGCAATATTAAAGTTTATTTATGTGCACATTTTTCTTTTGAAAAAATTACACTTACCAAGTGAAGCCGTGCTATTCAGATAAACCCCTAATGAGCAAACGGCAGGGGGTCCTCAATTTGAAAATATCGTCAGCTGATGATGTCAGGGAGCTCAGCATGACATTTCACTGTAATCACAGTCCAATTATTTCTAAAAACGCAGCAAAGACAGACTCAAAGTAAATGACTTTCTTTTAACATTTGCCATCTGGTGATGAGATACAGTCATTTGGTGCTCATTATGTAGGCAGTTAAGCCACCTGGACACCAGCTCGCTCAGAGATGTCCTTACATGACCAACATATCAGCAGCACTCTATATCACCCATATGTTGTGCTTTAATGGCATTGATTCATCTCAGGCCTGACGAGTCAAAATCCATTTCTTTCAGAGCAATTAGGATGTTAATATTTGTGAATTTTCATTCTTCAATAATAAAGAGCATGATTGTGATGAAATACATAAATATTATTTATTTATTTTTACCTTTAACTTGCACATAAGCATACATTTGGATTGGACTTGGTTTATTAGATTTTATTTGTACTATTATTATTTTTTAAAGTTAGCGTATGCTTTCACAAACTTGTTCACCTTAAAAGATGGAGGAAAATTTGACTCCTTATGGTACAACCCCTACAAAAGGTCATTCGAGGAATTCACACAATTTTCCAAAGCAGCCGTAACTATTAAGCCCCGTAAATGAGATGAAAGTGTTTCTCTTGAAGGAAACGGCTCCTCGATGGAGGGACTAGCAGCTGTGGGCAGCAGGGAGCACAGCTAATTCAGTATGCTTAGTGAAAACAATCGTATCACACCCAGACTGCTAGGATTACAGGGCAGATCGAGTCCACCTGCAGGGCTTCCCAGCACTGTTAATAAAGCCACCGTTTTCAATTAAAAGTCTTTTAAACACTCTAAATCTAATCATTCTTGCAGGTGACAATACAAGTTAACTTGGCACGTTAACTTAAGAATAAGAAGAGAAGATTATTTTAAACGGATTTCACAATATCTAATCACCCGGGTTTGCCCATTGAAAAGCTGCTGAGCGAAAGGGTAGACTTATGCAATATTAAACAGTCTTTTCTCGCCATTAAGACGGTTTAATAGTGTTGTTCATTGTGAAGATGCATGGCGGTACTTGAGCTGCATTTTAAAAACACAATTTGCAACCTTGTTGTGGAGGAAACTAAATGTAATGCACGGAATTCTGTATGTAATGCTGGGCAGTAAAAGCAATATCACGATACATGTAAACATGTATTGTTCATACAGCATATCAAGGTGGGTAAGATTATTTTAATGTGCTTTCTCTGATTTTCTTTTGCTCACCAAGGCTGTTTGATGAAACATACAGTAATAACAGTAATATTTTGAAATATTATTACAACTTAAATTAACTGTTCTATATGAATATGTGTTCAAATGCAATCCATTTCTGAGATGCAAACGTGAATTTCAGCATCATTATTTCGGTCTTCAGAGACGCATGATCCTTCAGGAATAAATCTAATGTGCTGATTTGTTGCTGAAGAAAGTTATGTATTTTTATTAAGTTTTTGTATTTTTGTTGCTTTACATTTTTATGGAAACTGTAATTATTATTATCACTATTATTATTATTACAACATTTTTATTTGACTTATGCAAACCGATACTAAAAATATAAAAATTTGTATCATAAAACTTATAGCTTCAACTTGTAAATTTGTTTGAATTTAAAAAAAAAAAAAGTTCTGAGACACTCTAAAATAGCAAAAATATAGCTTTCAGTTGCATGCAAACCCATGCAGTTAAAACCTATAATAACGCAACAGGTTGCATCTGCAAACAAAGTAAACACTTCTTCATGTTGATCCTCCTTTAGAAGAATCTCAGCTTCATCTTGATTAGTTTGACACACGTCAGCCTCTTTATTTGAGTTTTTCTCCATGTTTGGCTTTCACAAGTTCACTGTGTCATCAACATGAAAGTGGTTGCAATCACAAAGGGATCCAGTCAGCTTGTGCCGGACGAAGGCGCCACAAATGCAGCGTGTCCAGGGGCCCTCAACCTTGAATATATGTCAGGGTTCATAGTAGCCCATGCCGGGGCGTAAACAGAGAAATGTACCCTGGCATTTTCCCCAGTCCACTCCAATCAGAGGCCAAATGGGGAATGCTAATGCAATTAACGTTTCCCAGTCAACACAACGCCTCCCCCCTCATCCAAATTCTGCAAACCCCCTTCCTTTAATAACCGAGGGTGCTTGCTATCAAAAGCAGTGGCACTAATAAAGCAGACATGCCATAAAAAGCCAAGGGGATGGAGGGAAATTGGGCAAATAACTCTGCCCCAGAGCGCTAACGCGATTTGCAATGCGCACACTAAGAAGAGGTCCGTCTGTGATGGTTTTCCAAGTGAAGGAGGCTGGCCACTCTGACGGCATGATTTATTTATTCATTTCCCTTTCTCGTTTAATGGAAATATAAAAGCCTGCATTGATTAGAGTTTAAGGATCAGCAGTTAATAGATTAAAAGCTTGCGACGTGGCCAGAGAATAGCTCCAGCATTTTGTTCGAGGGTTGTTGTTTTGTTACTATTTTTTGGTCGTCCTGTATTTTGCACTTTGCCAAGAGATACGGGTCACCCTTGTGCCCTGACCTTGGAAAGCCTTTCCTGATTTACAGTAAATCATCACATACAGGTGCAAAAGCGTTTGGCCATTTACCAAATTTACCCCCGAGGCGATGGCAAAAGCATCAAGTCATTGACCTTTCGAAGACATGCTGGTGATCTTATGGCCTTCAGACTATAAATAACCATGTATACTCTGTGTTTACTTTGGCAAGGGTCAAGACGTGTCTTTAAATAGAGTCTGGGATGGAGGACCTGGATCTGGTATCATAATGCTTCATGAACAGGAACGGAGCCACTGAAGAGAGAACCAAGTTAAGTCACACGCTTGAGTTAAACAGGTTAGTTACGATCCACATAGCCCGATTTAGTAACAGAGGATGGTTTGTGGACAGGGTTAAATGGAAGAACGATAGAGTCCATGCAAAACACGGATTAATCAGTTTCAAACAGAGCCGAATCTTGAAGACTCCCTTGGGAGGCAGGAGCATTGGGGTTTGGTGGACTCTATGCATTTGAATGTTCTGAACTGGAGGGATACTCTGATCCGAGGTTGACCCAAAGGTGCAAATAAACAAATATGCATATATATTTACAACCCATATACATGTTCAGCCCACCTACAGACAGTTGAGACATTGGGTATCAATGCAACATGGAAATGGATTCATCTACAGCATATGAACATAATTTCCATACTCAAGCAGAAATAATAGATTTCAATCAGACCAGCAAGGTGCAAAGACACATTTAAAACGTAAATACTGTAAATTTGTATGCACTATGTTTTAAAGTCACATAATCACAATTGTTTTGTTTCTGTAATTGGGATAGTTCGCCCAAAAATGAAAATTGTATACTTACCCCCAGGGCATCCAAGATGTAGGTGACTTTGTTTCTTCAGTACTACACAAACAAAGATTTGTAACTCAAGCCGTTGCAGTCTGTCAGTCATATAATGACAGTTAATGGGGCTCACGGCTTTGAGAAGCAAAAAAACATACACAGACAAACCAAATTAATGTGTAAAGACATGAAACAATCAGTAGTATTTTTTTTACCTCTGATCCATGGCAATGTCCAACTGTCCTGAGCTCATTCACAACAACCGGCTTGTGACGCATCTTCTTCTTCTTCTTGATTGATGGCGGATCGCAGTAAGACTTACAGTATACAGTAAGTGCATTACCACCACCTATCTCTCAAACAGACCATTGACACTCCAACTTGAAATTGTAGATAGAGTTTCGGTAATGCACTTATAAGTCTACTATCAGGACAGTTAGACATTGCAATGAATCAGAGCTAAAAAAATCCCCAAAACGATCAATCAAGACCAATTGTTTCTTTATAAATCAATGTATCGTCAGGAGCCACAGGGTTTAGTTTGTTTTTGTCTGTGTATGTTTTTTGACTCAAAGCCATGAGTCTTATTGGCTGCTATTATATAACTGACAGACTGCAACGGCTTGAGTTAAAAATCTTTGTTTTTGTTCTACAGAAGAAGCAAAGTCACCTACATCTTGGATGTCCCGGGGGTAAGCAGATAAACATCACATTTTCATTTTTGGGTGAACTAACCATTTAATTACTTAATTCAAACTTCATTCTGTAGATCTTTTTAGGCTTAGATGTGCAGATTATTTATTAATGTACAACATTCAAAACATAGCTGGCTGTGATGACAACATCATTCCTACTGGTCCTCACATCGCAAAGACGGTGTCACGTTGTGAATATGTTTTTTCTATACAGCCAACAGGAAACAAAGCAATTCCATTTCATTTTTCATTCATAAAGCTGAATTTATAAACACTACATTAAGTCAAAAGTTGATTTCACTTTTGGTGCGAATGCTTAGCATATCCGTATAGCTGATCTCTAGACTTTTGTAACTTTCTTGATTTAAAAAAAAAAGTTCATCTTTGTCTAATGTCTGTACAATTTATTTTTTACTTTTAAAGCATATGCCTTATTTTTCATGACCATATTTTTCTAACATAGCCATAGCAACTATTAATAAGAAGTAAAAGTTTAAAATAGCTTGTGTACAAAAGTGACAAAAAATTGCACCACAAACCGTACACACACACGTAAACACACACACACACTGGTAAAAACCAAATATGCTCTAGGTTCTTGCAAAAGCTCTAGTATTTCCATCAGGAAATGAAAATCTACTCCATTCTGTCTTTCTCTGTGTAAAAGTGACATAAATCTTAATCTGCACAGAAAGACCCATGTGAAAGTCAAAACAAGACTTCTAGCATTAAAATGCATTTTAATAAATACTAAAAGAGCACATGGGTTGGCGGCACTCACACTCTCAATATCAAACGGTGGCAACATCACATTAGTTAGCTCAGTGAAGGGCTAAATTGGAAGAGTCAAGAAAATAGCTTAACTGCTCATCTCGAAAATTCTTATTTACTGCATAAAACACACAGGCTTCTGATTCGCACGCGAATGAAATGATAAATAAATCAATCAAATCGCAATTGAATAAGCAGCAGATTACCAACACATCACAACAGCTTTAACAACTCAGTTCATAAAGATCACAGACTATTTCATCTCAGTGTGGCCCTGGCTGCTTTTCCTGGCGGATTCCTCAAGCACCAGCTTCTAATTTGTAGAATTTGTGTATGTTGGGGAAGAAAGCATCGGCAGCCCCCGTTGTCTGTGATCAGCCTGCGTTCTGACATCTGTTTAAGGATGTTTATCCAAGGGGTAAGTATGTTAAGGGAAATATTATGCTGGTGTTATTTTACTTTTCTTCTGTTTGAATCATAAACACGGCTCCGGGGCAGGACGGAGAGATTAGAGCGAAAAACGCGAGCATGGGGTCTCGAATCACACCCCGCGAGACGAATCCCTACCGTCATTCCAGACCTAAAGACGTTCTGCTTAATCTGCGGACAGCACTGTATTAATTCAATTAAGCCTAACGTAGCACACGCACAGCACTTTAGCTCTTTTATTGAGCCTGCAATGTTTTATTTACATCCACACGAGCTCCTGGGCCGGCGCGTGTTGCTCTTTTACTGCGTTTGTGCGGACGGAGTCAAACTAAAACCAGGTGCCAAGCTACAGGCTGCTCGGATGACAGCGAGAGCCCTTTCGCTGAAGGCTTTACGAACTGAAACGCTACACAGAGAAAGCAGAGACCCTCATTTAAAAAGAAAAGTAGGTGTCCGGCAGCCATTCAGTCACCGCTCTCAATAAGGCATGAAACAGGGAGTCATTTAGGCAGTGTCAACCCTGCCAGAGTTAAGCTGACCCCCCTTTGGGCTAATGTGAGGAGGGCAGAGTCTTTAAAACCAAGAGAAAGAGCTTTACCCCCGCAGCGTGTCCCTTTTAACCCACCAATAAATGGATGTTGCATCCCAATAAGTCAAAAAGACCAGCAGATATGGATCAGGATAAATCTCATGCAGCCCGTCAAGAACATGTCCAGGTGATATTTTAATGCGCAATCAAAAGGAAGTAATAAAACATTACACTCTGAAAATGAATCTTTTTAGCCGACAGATAGATCGTTTATTTGAGTATTTTTATTTTTTGAATGCATTTGTTAATATTTGGTAATAAACGTGTTGACATAAACAAATAAATAAACATTCTATAAATCAATCGGCACGCGTTATGGTTTCATTTGAATAAATAAATAAACACCAGAAAAGAAATAATAACAAAAATGAGAATGCTTACTTAATGCAAATTATTCTAATTTGATTTGTTTCTTTTTTATGTGACTCGGACATGTTTCCATGAGTTTTACACCCACAACAAAAGTCCAAGAGACAGACGAAGAACGTAAAGGCAGGGAAACCGGCAAGATACAAGCCCAGCCAAAGAACAAAAAGCAGCAGCCCGACTTGGAGAAGGAGGAGGAGATGAGGAGATTTCCGCTAAAACTAATCAATCAGGTCCTGATAATGGCTTCCATGCAGGAGTGTTGACACTGGGTCAGCTCTTCCCTTGACCTGCGCCTTTAGGGCAGTGGCTACAGAAAAGGCACAGATAACAGAAGCCGGGGCTAATTGTCTGCCTAGTGTCAGGGCTTTTCAAAGCCTCTCCACTTTCACTCGGTCGCCCGTCTTTCTCTCCCATTCCTCTCCGCATCCTGATCCTCACCCCCGTCTCTCCTCTCTCCGGCGAACCAGCCACTTTGTTTGCCTCGTCTCCCCGGAGTGAGGCTGCATGATTCACATTTCTTGCATGGTGCGCGGCTGTCTAACACACTCGCTCGCATCCTTCTAACACGTGCATAACAGGCAGCGGAGAGCCGGGAGACGCTGCGGCTAGTGCACACTGTGACACCAGGCTCAACCTCAAGCAAACAGGAAATAATCCATTAGGTGACATTTGCCAATCATTTGTTGATCCCAACAGCTTCTAAAATAGGAGCTCCAAAAAAAAAAAAAAAAAATCCATCTTTGCATGTCCCTCAAAGCACAAAACCAAATGGCATCGCATGTAACAAAACATTCCCGTTAAAAATGACTGACAGTTTATGAAGAAGAGATAGAATCAAGGTACTTACTTAAAAGCGTTTGCTTCCGTCTCTTGCCTTATCTTCCTCCGCTCCTTAATGCCTGTGTCTTGTCCTCTGTAGCTGCACACAGATGTGAAAGTGTGTGTGTGCGTGTGTTTGAATAGATCAGAGAAGCTCCAGTACAGAAAGTTGCTGTTCTGTAAGGCAAAGGCGTGTAGTGTGTGTGTATGTGTGTGCGTCTCAAGCAAAGGCTCACACTGCACTGGCTGAAGGGAAACCAAAGCACTTTTAAACTCGCACTGGCTCCCCATGTGACCAGCTCACAGCAGCCAGTGAGGAATATATTAGTGTGGCTTCCTCTGTCCACATGCACCCCCTAGCCACTGTTGCAGGAAGTGTGCGCTGCCAAAGAGACACACACACATGCGTGCGCGAGCGCAGCGACATATGCTTGCAATACCCAGGGCACAATTAACAAAAACACAAATGCAACCACCCAAAGAGAAATTTATGTTGCTCAGAGTTTGCTCTTTCATAGCTCAGGAGACTTAACGGGGGTTTGCAGTCATGCCTTATTTAAGTGTATGCTTTTTCCTCACATGCTCATCTTGAAGTTAGGCAAACAATTAGACCTTTTAAACAATTTCATTAAAAAAGGCAGATAATAATAATTATAGATAATAATAATAATAATAATAATAATAATAAAGGCATAATTTGAGATCTCAAATTAAAAAAAAAAAAAAAAAAAAAAATATAAAAATAAATATATATATATATAAATAAATATACAAAGACAAAA
>JAUYWG010000044.1:2112785-2131473 GCA_034779775.1 Enteromius afrohamiltoni
AAAAAATATATATATATATATATATATATATATATATATATACACTGACACAACGTTGCTTAAGATGAAGCACAACGCATAGAAATATATATACCAAAATGTCTATTAAAAATCAAATGGAACTTGAGATGAAACAAATAACTATAAACAAATAATACAAAAATTAACATTAAACTATCATAAACTGTGAACACCAAACAATGCACAGCAAACATAAACAGCATAAAAACAACAAACCTCAGATTTGATATATTAAACAACGTACATAAAATACAACAATCAGCAAACATATAAACAACGTACTCTATTTAAAATATAATAAACAGTGCACACTTAACACAATAAAGAGCATATAGTACAAGCCACACGTTCAACATAAACAAACTAACAAAATGCAACAATTAACACCCACCAAACACAACAACAACATGCACGCTGAACAGAGGGCAAACCAAACATGGAAAAACCACACCACAAATAATAAACAGACAACTCAAAAATCAAATAATAAACAATGTACAATGAGTGAATGTTCTTTCCACCAATCACAAAAAATCAGCAGATGAAACTTATATCCCACTTCCTTTATCTGTTTCTCTCCTATTTTTTGTTTTGTTTTTGTTTTTTCTTTTAAGCATATCTGAACCACAGCTCATCAGCACATTATGCCCCTCTCCTCCTCTCTCTCTCTTCTGGGCTCTCGCTTCTATGCAAATGTGTCTCCTGAAACAATGGTGAGAATCTTAGGCGGATAAACACACATGGCGTGCATTTACAAATCAATACTCAGAGCTCAGCAGGGCTGTGCATTAAACATGAGCTGCTCCACAGAAAAGCAAAGTCACTACTAGCCCTCCTATCAGTCTGCTCACCGTTCAGCCAGTGGGGGAGACTACCCACAACGCACTGCAGGAACACACAGTCACACTGTAAAGTTACAAGATGAGCTGGGATCGACAGCGATACTGTTGAGCGATTACAGAAATGGATGGCATTTTGGTTCAGAGGACAAAATTATTTGAATGCAGAAGATTCAATACAGAAATATCATAAAAAAAACTTTACTTACTTTATACTGAATATAGTCATTAATGAACATTATACAATGCATACCAGATCAGCAGTTTTACATTCAAACTGTATATGTATGGGTATTAAAAATTGAGAAGTTTTATGAAACAGTCTGAATGTAAATGAACTAGTGATTTTTTTTATGCACTATTTTGGAAAATATTTAGATGAATTGTAGAACTCACGAAACACAGATTTAGTACAGATACATTTTTGTACTAATGTTGCATGACAAAAAAGTTTAGTGTACCATTGTGGAATATCCTAGTGCTTTCCAAAACATTCCAGAATATTGTGGGACTAGTTAAAAACATACAGTTTAAGTTCAGTATTATGCATGTATCATTTTATGCATGGGTAATAAGAAATCTGCTTGTTGCCAACATATATTTTTTAGTTTTCATGAGCACTATTGATGATACATAAAAAGCAATGTGATTTTCATGTTCAATGTGTCAAACTTAAAACATAAAAAAAGTGAAACACAACTTTTTAAAATAAATAAATAATTTTTCACTGCATAATAGCCTTAGCACATAATACATTATTATTTTTCCCCCTTATGAAATAAATCATGATATATGAACGAATTATAGAGTATCATATATCAAAGTACACACTATATAATCATCTAAGGTAAATCCAGGCGCAGTGCTTTAATTAATAAGTTATGAAGTGCTACCATTACACTTACTGGATTCTATCTACAAAGACTTTAATGGTACAAAGTTGAAGGCATTCTCGCTGATTAGTCTAAACCCTTGTTGTGTGTTAATGTGTGTGAGTTTTAATACTATCTCCCTGCAGCTTGTGCCAAAGCTGCACTTCATCTGGTCAATTAAAAACAAGTGATTCATGTACTTGTTCGCCTAGCCTCAGATCTCTACTTTCTAGATTTGCTCATTATACCAAGTTTTTTTTTTTTTGAATGACAAAAGAGCAATACATGATAATCATAATCAGTTTATTTTTTTTGTCTTTTTTTGCGAACTTCTCTGTAGGTAATTATGATGCTTGCAAGGCAGCACTGAATTGTTTTGGGTTTGTTCTAAACATCTGACGTGAAATAAACCTCAGTGGCTAGATTCGTCCAAACATGCAAACTCTGTTCGAACTTTGTTTTGCAGGTAATTTCTATCTAATTCCATTTAAAATGTAACTAACAGCAATGAAACCATGGTAATATTTGCAGACCGACTTTCAACTGTCTTTTACTTGTTTCAGAAGCTAGTCTTCTAAAAGCTCCCACAGGAACCCTGAACACGCAGGAAGTAACTGGCTGTGAATGTTCTCGCCTTCCCCACCGTGAGTGAGAGTGCTAGTTTGATTAGTGCCATTTTTTTTTTTTTTTGCATGTCTCTTCATTTACGATACAAAAATCCTGTAGAGGCTCGTCTGAGGTTCATGGACATTGAGTGAAAACTGTCTGAGGCTGTTTGCTACTCAGAAGAACTTCTAAGAGGAGGAAGATCACAGGCAGACATATTCCCCGAGGCATGTTTCAGACGACCGGAATGGTCAGCGAGTATGGAGATGTTGGAATATGTGTGTTTACCAAACAGGAGGCTACTTTTAAAGAAAAATAAAATAGACCCTAATTACTTCTTAATAATTGTTGGTTGTTTTGCTGTGAGTTAAACCAAAACAAATTTCCATTTAATCAAAATGTAATTTGAAAATTATGTTGTTAGTACATTCAATTCTGCAATTCAGTGCCAGAGCAATTTTACTTCACGAAAGGTGCAGGGCAACTTAAAGATTAACTTAGAACTAAAAGGGAATTTGATGTGTAGATCTGCATTAAAACAATGCTTCGACACATTAGCCTGGATTCAAAAAATAAAATAAAACTTTGGAATGGATTTACATTATATAACAAAACAAGAAAAAAAGAAATTGGTCTGGTTCCATGATCAACAAGTCTCACTCCAACTCGTCGCATTTTGACGCTTCATCAAGGCACTTTTGCGCAAAAGGGTCTTGACCAAGAGTCAAAATAAAGTTGGAGTGAGACTGTGTTGCCAAGATATGAAACAATCAATGTATTAAATTAAAATTGAATAGTAATTGAATAGACACTTTATCTAAAAAGTATGCTGATGTTATTGGACCAATGTGACTGTATGAACCAGAGGGGAAGTTAATATAGCCCTAAAAAATTACCTTAGGACCTGTTGCTGACACTTGAGATTCCAGAAAAAAAGTAATTAGATCATACTTGGTTTTAAAACTTTATAATCAGACAGATGGGTTACATCATTATGGATTGCATCATTACAAATTATTCACATTAGTTAATTTACAGTTTATTGATTTTTCCCCCTTTCTAATAAGAGGAAGTCTATTCTACTCTGTGTCATATTGAATAAGCATTTACAATCAGTCAACCACGTATGACATGAATAATTATGAAAGCTACTGAACACTGCCAATGATTATCTGACAAATAAATATTTAAAACCTGGACCACTTGAGTGTTGCGTGTATATGTATTTATTTATAAACAATTTATTCATTTGAGCTTTTCATTTTATATGAAATTATTAGCTTTTTTTAAGAATTTATAATCCCTCAGTTTAATAAAAAAAAAAAAAAAAAAAAAGAATAAAAGAATGAAATACAATGTAAATAAGTTAGGTAAAAACAACACACTTCATAACAAATATATAAAGTGAATCCAAAAGAAATCAGAATACATCACCTAAAATTCAAGTACAATTTTCACACTTTGGAAGTAATCAACCCTGTAGAGCTCCATATTTTCTTGTATCACATTATTCAAAGCCATAAAAGCCAAATATATTTAAAGGAGTAGTTAACTGTTTAGTTTTTTTTTTGACTTGATTGTGTTTATGGCATGCAGTCTAACAACGCTTCATAAATACATTATTTTTCTCTGTACATTCTCCCATAATCGTGCTGATCCTTTCCTGCTCAAATGAAGCCCCTCTCTCAGAAATACGCAATGAGCTGTGATTGGTTAGCTGGTACAGTGTGTTGTAATTGGCTAAACAGCATCTTAAGCTCTGGTTATTATGTAAACAATGATGTTGTCTATATTGCTTATCAGTTCTTTACGGATTCTCGGAGCCCCCCTGGTCCCTGTGTGACCCCCCGAAGGAAGTGGAGAACTGGGAGAAAAGGAATGGACCCTTCGATAAAGACGGCTTTGGCTCGGGTGGCGGACGGGGAGGTGGAGGAAGGCAAAAAACGCAGATGCCGAGGATAGGAAGTAAGAGGTTTTTAAAGCGAAGGATACAAGATTCGCGGGTAATCAGTAATAGGGAGATTGGTGGCAGCTGGGATCAAACGCAGGGCCGGAAAGAGGCCAGGCAGCATAAGAATGGCCGGAGAGGACCGTGGCAGGCAGTACAAGGCCGGAGAGGGCCAGGCGGCAGAAAAACGGCCAGAGAGGACTGTGGCTGCAGTGCAGGCCAAAGAGAGGGCTGGCGGCGGGCGAAAAGGCCAGAGGGCCGAGCAGGCAGGATTTGGATTTGTTGGTGCGATAAGCCTTTTTCTGCTGCTGATGTAGCTGTGCCAATCCTAAAGGAATGGGAAGAATGATTATTGGTAGGGAAGCCGGATTGAGCAAGGATGATTTTAAGATGTGTAAAATGTAATTGTCGTTGGTTAATACGAGATCGGATATTGTAGGGTGCGTTTTTGGATCAAAATTGGAATTAAAAGTGAATTCTTAAAAACCCGAAGAAGGCTAAAATGAACATAGCATGAAGCGTACGGTCTGTGCGAAGAGAGTGGTAGCCGGAGCGCAGTCTGTGGATGAAAATTTCCAGAATGATAGGCAGTCTGGAATCGGGCTTAGGGGGATTTATTTTTTGGATTTCCTTAAGTAATAGAGCAGTTTGAGAGTTAGCCAGATGCTCGGCCGGGCAGCCAAAAAATAGTTTATGAAAAAACTGAATCCCGCTGAGATACCCTTTGATAGAGCCAATTTTTATTTCACGAGTTCGCGCTTCCTTAATAATCATATAAAGCAAATTTGGCGTGCTGTCCGGGGGGCGAGCCGGGGGAACGTTAGACTCCGAGCCCTAGTGGTTTGCACCCTAGCGAGGGCCGGAGCTTGGCATCGGGCTCGTTCCCCGTATGCCCCCCCCCGGAAGGCATGAGCAGGATGAGTGGAGGAGAAGGGGAGGGGGAGGGATGCGCAAAAGACGAGATGTGGAAGTGAAGGAAATGGGTTTATTTGTACTTAGAAATTGGGTCGGATAACAGGGGGTTTGATTAGGTAATGTGGGCCAGCTGAGATTAATCATCCAGCACTTCCTCCCGAAATTTTGTTATTTGCAAAACATTCACATTTTTTACGGAGTTTAGAAAGGAAGAAGAGGCATGATAACGGGCGAGTGCAAGCTATGTTTATTTATGCAATGCACAGTAGTTTCGTTATCGCAATGGATGACGATGCTGGACGCGGCCCATTCGTTTCCCCGGAGGGAAGCTGCTATGACTATTGGGTAAAGTTAGAAAAAAGCAGAAGATGCGAGGTTTTGCGGGACAGCATTTCTTCTGGCCAGGTTGAAGCAAACCCGCCGAAACCGATGGATGGAGCCGCGTCAATAAATAACTGGACTTCGATTGGGGATGCTAGAAGATCATTATAGAAAACGACTGGCCGTTCCACTGTTTAAGAAACGCAATCCACAAACTGAGTTCGCGGAGGCAGGGGTCAGAGAGTGAAATGCCGCTCAGCTTGCAGGTGCGACACGAAAGGGCGACCCTGAGGAATTATACGCATGGTGAAGTTAAGGTAACCCAGAATTGATAGTAATTCGCATTTGGAATAGATAGGGTTTTCGCAGAGGTTAGAAGCTGCAAGGACGATTCTGTCTACCTTTTCTTTGGGGAGAGATTCGATAAATTTGTTAGAATCAAGAGAGATGCCCAGAAATTTGATTATTTGGCTTGGGCCGGATGTTTTCTCCGGAACCAGGGGGATGCCTAGCTTGGAGAAAACTTCTTGAGCTTTGGCGAGGTCAGCGGCAGGAAGAGCGCAGGGAGGGGAGATGATTACAAAATCGTCCAGCAGATTAATTAAATGGTGAATCTGGTAGATATTTGATAAGATCCAGCAGATGGCTTCGGAAAGCATAACGAAAATTTTTGTGCTGCTTTTGCAGCCGAAAGTCAGGCGAACAGCGAAGTAACATTTATTTTTTCAACGGATTCCAAACAGGTGCCAGAACTCGGGATGGATAGGCATAACCTTAAAGGCTGCTGTTATGTCCAATTTGGCTAGCCAAGCTCCGCGGTCAACTATTTTATTTAGACGGGTGGCATGATCGATGTTGTGGTAATTTAAAGAGTATTCGGTTAAGGGAATTAAACTGTTAATGCTGGGAGTCGGCGAATTGTGAGGTGCGGAGAGGTCGATGATTAAGTGCTTTTTCCTGGAAAATTTCAGAGTCGCGAAGCCGATAGGGCTGATGTGAAATGTATTAAACATTTCCTAAAAAAATTAGGATCAGGATGGTTAGACAATTAAATTGCAAGCTGAGCGGCATTAACAGGAGACGAGAGGTATTGCTTAGTATTTTTATTTTGGGCTCTTTTAACAGCACAAACAACCCTGGCGTGAGCACCGCCACAGAAAGAGCAAACATGCATGAAACGACACTTGAAAACAATGGCCTGAATTAAATTTACCACATATATCACCATTTGAAGAGCGAGCTTGAGCGGAGCTGGGCTGAAAAGCATTTTTGGCACATAGCTGGTAGATTTGAGAGGAATTTGGACAGGGAGGGACTGAAGGGTCCACAAAAGGGCAGGAAATAGAATAGAGTGGAAGACGGACCTGCAGACGGCAGGAAATACTACGGCACCCGGTAAAAACTCTGGAATGAAGTTCAAGATCAAGGGCCCCCCAGTAAGGACATTGATTCCACTGGGAGACCCTGATTGAACACTTGAAGGCGAAAAGGCGGTGGTAGGTGTAGTAATGGGAGCTGCCGTAGGAAAGGGCGAGCCCAGCGATAATGGGCAAATAGTCGCTGAGCTCGCGTCTCCTGGAGGGGAAAATGGAGCAAATTACCTCTGTGTATCTGCTGAAGGCAATGGCAAATTCAGGGAACATCAGGGTGTGTGAGGGGTTATTATTATTGTGCTTTAACGTAAGTGTGAAGTCGCTGCAATCGACCTGACGGCCTGCAGGTGCAGACTGGGTAGTAGGAGGAGTAGGAAGAGGTCGATATCAGTACCTCAGAGGATCTGAGATCGGATAGCGGGGGAAACAAGGGTGGGTTCGGCGGCTGGGGTGTTTGCGGGCATCGGCAGAGGATTAGCAGAGTACAGAGAGAAAGGAGGGGATTGGCGGGAGTTTGGAGCAGCAGAGAAAGCGGAGGAGGTAGAAGGAACAGCAGAGAAAGAGGGATAGGAAGAAAAGTTGAGGACAACTGGCTGAGGTGGCTGCTCATAGGTAGGAACCGGAGTGGCAGCATTAGCCAAAAGGCTAGGCGGCTGAATGGGGCTGCAGGTGGTGAAAGCAATGTTAGACTGAGTGCTTCCGGCTGGAACAAACGGCGGAGCAGGCCAGACGTGCTGGAGCTGGGCGGCTGGTGGATGCAGGGATGCGTGCTGGGAGTCGTCAACGAACGCGGGCAGCGAAACTCTGGCTCAGTTGGAGGAGGCAAGCGTGATGGAACCGGCACGGGGTTGCAATATGCTGGAGGTTCCGGGGCTTTACCGGAACTCACGGAGGGAGTATGGCAGGAAGAGGTGCGGTGTGTAGCCGGAGCTGGCGTGGTTTCTGGGTGAGTATTGAGATTTTTAGTATTTTCATTTTTATTGGCTGGAAAATTGTGGAGCGAGAGCATAGTACCTGGCTGGTGCTGGAGGAACAGAGCGAGCAGGTCAGTTTTAGATGCTTTTCTTTTAAAGCTGATTCCTGCATTAGACAGGGCCTGGCGGAGTGCTGGGATTGACCATTTGTCGGTGGCGTGGGCTGTGGACCTGGCCGAAGCATAGGAGGAAGCTGGGGAGGCTGATTGGGTCCTTTGCGGCGGAGGGGACCGCAAGCGGTGGTGGCGAGAAGGGGTAGCTGGCCGGACTTTGCTGGTCTTACGGCCTCTAGCTGAGCCGGCGGGCTCGCTTGGGTAGCTGGCCGAGCTAGGAGCATGAGTAGCGGCTGTTGGAGCGTGAGCAAGCTCCTTGATGTCGGAAATCTCAGAGTCGTCATGGTCGGACATGGTTACCTTTGTTTTTTGAGGCAAAAAACACAGATGCCGAGGATAAGAAGTGAGAGGTATTTAAAGCGAAGGATAGGAGATTCGCGGGGTAATCAGTAATAGGGAGATTGGTGGCAGCTGAAATCGTTACACACTAATACATACTAACCTACGTTAAAAAGTGAAATCATATTTAACTACCTCTTTCAAAAACACATTTTTAATAGTTTTATTCTCTCTATAAATTGTTCTATTTAACTCTTAAAATTTTCTGACTGCTATTTTAATATTTTACAGGATGTTTTGTGTATTGTATCTAGATGTTAGTGCATAGATGTTTGAGACACTTAATATAAAGTGGATCCAATTTTACCTCTGTCCTGTCATGGGATCTTCAAGCGTGATTTAAGACATTGCTTTCTCACAGTGTCATTGACATTTATTTTCCTCTAAACCGACACCGCCAACACCGAATGAACTATGACACTTCACAAAAGAACGTCGCAACTAAACTTTCAGATGAAACTGTCATTTTGACAGCAGTCACTTTTATAGTATGCACTGTCTGTCAAAGCTCGTGTCTATGTCAAGGTGAGTGCTTTGAACTTTTCCCTAAAAGCCTTGTGTAATCGCACAGGGCACATAACACCACATTCTGGGTTTACTTTGTCGGCTTGTTATGACAAGCGCATCATTCAGCAAACACTCTTGGCCGTTATCCACAACTTTGATAGAGTGTACCTTAATATGCTCAAACCCTCGCTGGTGTTTCAGCAGCATTGCATCATAAAAAATCTTCTCCACAAGAGAAAACAATGGCTTTTTTTGCATGTAGTTCAGGAACTTTGCAGACTGACGTGTTAAATACAACATCCACTGAGACTCTGGTTTGTCTGCTTCATAGATCTCAAAGTCTAACCTGAGGGCTACTAGATGGGAGTGCACTTCATCAATTACGTCAAATGGATTTTGCAGCCATATATTTTGACTATAAACAGTTAGTGATGCATGACAGGCCTCTTCAGAGTTTCAGAGTGACTCGTAGCCAGAGTATCGCTCCGCATGTTTAGTGAACTACTGACGCCTGAGATTGCGGTCTTCAAGAACTGCAGGATACAGGACAGTGAAGAGCAGGTCAATGGCATAAGTCAACAAGAGGAGAGCAGATCACAAAATGTATCAGACCCAATTCTACACATTATATTCTACTTAAAGTGCTACAGAAAAGGCCAGACATCTCAAACAGCTAGATACACAGTAAAAAAAAAATGCTTTTCTTACTTTGATTTTACTCTTGTTTCCAGCCAAAATAATATATCAGGAAGAGTTTTCTAGATTTTCTAGATAAAAAAATCTCTCTTGTTTTCAGAAGGAAAAAAAATTATAATTAGACAACAAATCATAATTAGTGAGTAATGACATTCTCACTTATATGGATAAACCAGGCATCTTGTATTAAACTTGAGTAGTAATATTTCTGTAATAAAATGTGTTAGTGTTTTTATTTGTTTTATTTGTTAAAGGGAAAACAAGCTTTTATTTTTCTTTAAAAGCAGCAGCAAACAGTTAAATATCAGGTATTATGTAGAGGTTTCACTTGTTGAACAGAATCAGTTTTTTTAGGATTGACTCAAAGTCTGTTCACATCTCTGTAGATCAGTTTGCTAAGTAATTTATCTTTGACCTTCATTTTGTATATTTTAATTATACTGTGGTTTAAATAAAATACAAATCATTTAAAAAAAAAACAGTTTTTTTTCTCACATCTCCTCACATTATTTCTTACCTGCCTCAGTTACAACGGCTAATGGCCCATTAGAGGAGGGGCCTTTGTCTTTTCAGGTGTGACTCAGTGAATATTAATGACCCACTGTCACTCCCCCACATAGGAGCTTTCAGCCACAAAACATTTCTTTTAAAATTTAAAACACTATATTGTTACTGAAAAACTGAAATTACTGAAAAAGTAAGTGCAATGATTTTCAAATCATTGTGAAGTAAATATTCTAGCCTAATACACTGTGTAACGAACGAGACAAAGACGTGCGGATCCATGTGCGGTAAGATTGATTTATTCATGGTCGGCAGGCAGGGTCAGATATCAGCTAACAATGCAGGAGAGGATAGGCAGTATCAAAAGTCAAGGTACACGGTCACAGTTTCAAAGGCAGGCGGCGAGACATTAATAACAATAATAATCCAGGTCAAACACAGAAATGATAAATGCTCAGAGTAGACTGTGGTAACTGATCTAACACTTCACAATGCACTGACAGGTGAAACTCGTATTTATAGTGTCAACAATGAGTGCTAATGACAACAGGTGTGAGTGAGAGGTGCATTATGGGAGATTGAGTCCAGTAAGTGATATAGAGTCCAATGAGTAACAGAACAGCCGGAGTGCTCTCAAGCAGAAATGGATGACACAGCCGGCTGTGATCGTGACACACTGGTTACTCAAAAGTATTGTGCAGGACTATTAAGTAGGAGTTAAATAGCCTTATTTCAGCTAGTTTTATTTTCACAAAACCTACTAACCACGCATAATATTTTTTTCCTAAAAAATGCAAACAAGTAAATTCATTTTGGTCACATATTATTGTAGAGCAGTTTGTGCTGATTACAAGAAAAACATAGGTTGGTCAATAATATGTTCTTAGTAGCTAAAAAAAGCTCAAATATCAAGCGTGCTGATCAGAGGGGCTCCAGGTGTCGACAATCAGTAGTCAGGTGATTGAGAGCGTGCATACGTGGCTGTACTGGGATCAGTGTCGCTCGATGGCGTGATACATATGGTGCAGTGCAGTGCTCGTGATGCAAGTAGATGTAAACCAGGTGAGTTTAATAGAAGTGTCTTACTTCCACAGGTGCGACTTCCAGATCACAGGAATGAGGCTTGAAGCACTGTCGGCTCAGGTAAGTACAAAAGGTGAGTATCACAGGTTAGTTCAGGTTTCTTTCACGCATGTGACAACTGTTCAGGAACACAGAATCTAAACACAAGGTAAGCATTAGGAAGCAGAAATGCATACCAAAAGATAAATAACAGGACACAGATACATAATTTTCATAATATGTCTGTTTATTAACACAGCCAAATAATGGTGGTTTAAATCAAGCTTGAAGCATACCATGATATTTGTCTTTGCAATGACCTTTATGCCGGTTTCACACTGCACGCATAAGCAGGGTGTATGCCGAGCAGAAGTAGCGCGCGGCGATTGTGTAATTAACGCCGTTAACGTGATATTTTTGACAGCCCTAATATATATATATATATATATATATATATATATATAATAACAATTTTACACAATACATGTATGAGTACTGTGTGTATTTATTTATTATGTAGATATAAAAACACACACATGCATGCATTTACTCTACTCATACTCTACTTTGTTTGATCAAAGGCCAAAACGATTTTAAATTACGTCCTGACACATGAGAGGCTATAAGAAACTATCTAGGACAGTTTGAGACCTTTAGTTTACTTGCTGTTTCAGGTATTGGAAAGTCTGGCTAGTCTTTGAACAATAAGGAAAACAGGGAAACACATTACCCAGCCTTGAATCTGACAGTATGCTCTTCTGCCATATGAGCAGAACAAAGCATACATCATATATTAAGATAGTGATGATTGATGGGTAATCTCAGCACTGGTGTGGGTAACACTAAATTCTTTCTCAGGGGAAAAACAGCTTTATTAAAATAAAGGAACGCTTTTGGTGACCTTGGATCGAGATGAAAACTTTTAGATATAACCGTATCTATAGAATACGGCAGTTCATCTTACTTTGAGGCTTGTTTCCAGACAAGGATTAAACGAGAACTCGGAGCAAAAATGTGTTCAATGGATAGTCACTGATGGCAGGGCATAATTTAGTCATGGATTAGATTTCATCCATGGACAGGACTTTATCCAACTTCCTTTTTATGTGAGCCATATTATGACCGAAGGCTAGAACAGACTTGTCTGAATATGGCTGGGCATGTGGCCACTTCACCTTGATTCCCTGCACCATCTGGTGACGGCTCAATAACGTCTGGCTATGAATTGAGTGATCATTACAAATTCCAATCTAGTTAAACAGAGCTGGGCACTCAAGCCGTTTTTACAGGAAGTATATTATCAAATACCATAATAAATATCTTTCATGTGCATCAGAACCATCCAAAATGTGTTAAGATTGTCCAGTATGAGCGTAATAAATTGCGTCATAAACCACATGTTCCTCTGTGCCATTTGAAAGTTTTAAGGAGATTGTTAGGTTGTTAGAATAAGACATTTTATTTTTCTGAAGAAAATGAATGGACCTTGACCATGCAAAACACTATGATAGAAGATGTTTTCATTGCTATGCTGTTACTAGGCTGTTGAGAGTGGACTTCATTTCATTGCTATGTAGTTGCTAGGCTGGGGTGCGTTTCCCAAAAGCAACCAAGGTCGCAAGTTCCGTCATTACCAATAGAGTTCAATGGAACTAACGATCGTAGTTAGCTAACAATGCTTTTGGGAAACGTACCACTGATTTGGGTGGTTGCTTTTTGGCCTAAACAGAGCACAAAAGTCTCAGAGTATCCATATTTTGGTTCAGGTCCTCAGCCAGAGTTCACGCTGCATGAGCCACCACAGCCAGAGTTCACGCCGCACAAGCCACCGCAGCCAGAGACCACGGCAGGAAGGGGGTCTCGTGGCTTCCCACCCTCCCCACCTACTGGAACCAACATGGCTGGGGCATCCCTCGACCTTACCTCCGGACCCGTCGTCTTCTCAGTGAGCTATAGCTCGCTCCTCTTCTGCGGTGCCCATCGGTCCATCAGCTCAACTGGACTTGATCGTCCCCCCAGCTCCACCTTGGTCGGTAGTCGACCATCCGTCGCCTCCTCCCTCCCTCCGGCCCCGCCTTGGTCCTCTCTCGCTCCTGCTCTGCCGTGGCCCTCCGGGTCCCCTTATCCGTGTCGGTCGCCGGCACCAATATGTTCCGCCTTGGCCCTCTGGATCCTCCTCGTCGGCCTGGTCCTTGGGCCTCCTGTCCTCACATTCATCTCCGCCCCGTGGCCAGGACGCCGCCCTCCCTTCCCCTGTAGCTGATTTGTGGTGCGAGGACGCACCTTCCGTGAGGGGGAGATAATGTCACATCCTTGTCTTTGTTCTATGTCACAGTTAAGTTTTGGTTTCATTTTGTACTTCCTGTGTTTCCTTATTTGGTCATGTTCCTGTTTAGTTGATTGTTAAACCTTACCACCAGTGTTCCTCACCTGTCTTACATCTTCCCCAGTGTTTAATGAATGCCTTATTTCTTATGAAGATTTTCATAAAGATAGTTCACATGTGTTTAAATAGCGTTGGATCTATACAGGATTGGACTCTCCTGGCCTAGTACCACCCTGCTAACAACTTAGCAGCTACCCAGAAAAACCTTGTGATCACAAAACAAAAACAAGACATGACATAACATAACAAGTTGATGGATAAAATAATGATTGCTCTTGCAACAGACAGGCAATACCCTAACAGCCACACATTTTTGGTAAATACCAAATCACTCCAGAACAATCTAGCAGCCATCTAACCACACATTACCAACACCCATTCAACTACCCAGAACGCCTTAGCAACTGTGTTGCAATTAGCCAGAAAGCAACCAGTCAATACCTGGCAGAAACTCAGAAACCTTCCCTGTCTTTTTTCCCTCCTCACCTGCAAGCACAACTAGCATCGTCTTCAGAAAATGTAAAATCTGTTTGATCTTTCGCTGTTATCTGGATTTGTGACAAAAAGTCTGTGTAATTAACAAAAACCCAAAACAATACCTTGTGAAAGTTGTGGAACGGTATTTTTTTTCCCCATCCACTAATTAATGTCAGTGCATATGGTTAATTATTTTTTCCCCTTTCTAATTGGAAACTTAATTGACAAAGGATTAGCCATGAGAGGGAATTAATTGCTTTAGCAGACACATACAGAAGTTAGTCTGAAAGCAATTCTGTTCAGTGTCAGCCCCTGACAAAGATGTATTTCATATTTGGTGTTAACAAGAATTTAATCTTTTTACAGCAGCTCCTCGATATGGGCTCAGTGCTATAAAAAATACTCCACAAAACTTGATTATTTCCCATTGCAACCGTAGCGAATATTATCAGCAAAATGAGAGCGACCACTAAAGCAGATCAAGAGCAAGATATCGCCACGTTCAGACATATCACAAGCAAGAAATTCTCTAAAATTTTCTTCAAAGGTCTAAGACTGATCTATCACGTCAAAAGTGGTGTGATGTTTCATGGTGCGTCCTTACATTCACATAAATTATTTGCAGATTATAAAAGCATATAGCACATATGGAAAACAGACCGTACATCCCCGCCATATGTTTCTGTAGGCCACCCTTTTTTTGAAATGCATTTAAAGTGTCAACTAACACTGAAGCGAGTGATTACTCCATCTAAAGTTTCATCACTGACCCCTGGTCTGGTTGTGCTTACCACAGAGTTGCATAAGTGGTTGTTTCATCTAGAGATCCACCTGAGGTGTTTGGGTACAACTCGTTTGGGACGTTGAGTTTGGTCTGCATGTCATGCAGATATGATAAAGAGACTGTCAAATCCACTGTGGTTTCTTTACTGTACAGTTTTTATCATCGAGATGGGCTCAGTGCTATAAAAATAAATATAGTCAAATGCCTTCCTGTTTCTTATGCGCAGCTCCATTTGATTGTGTGACTTCCAGATTTGGTCTTTTTACAGGTTACCTGACTTTAATTTATCATACAGCTAATGAGTTCACCAAGATTTCACTGGACTTTTTTATGATCTGCCTCTTTCATGTACTGTAACCGATGCGATCAGGTTAGAAAGATGGTAGACAAGTGTAAGTCATAAATGGATGCATTGAAGTGATCCCTTGGAAATATGAATTACTGCTCTCCCCATTGCTCAAACCGTATTCTTTGGCGTAGACCCCATCCTTGGCTTGAATCTTTATTTGAAGATTCAAGCCTGTACTGCCGTAGATGAAGGCAGGAGCGGAGCTTTCCCCCTGGAAAGGGCCAACCTGGTGTCACGTCAGTATCTGCAAACACAGAAAAGGGTGAGTGGAGAGCTTATATAGTACTTGTGTAGGATGACGATTGGCCAGATCTAATCTCATTATGTGATGTTACATGAAGTGTTCCTGGTCGAACTTGCACACTTTCTATTTATCACTATTAACAAACCATTAACTATGACTTTTGCCTCCATAAACGCTTTAATAGTAAGTAAGGTAGTTGCAAAGTTTTTGTATGGGATGTCGTTTTTTGGTTTAAGTTCTAATAAACAGCCAATATGTTAATTAAAGGCATGTTAGAAAGAAACTAGTTAATAGTGAAAAAAGTTCCCTATACTAAAGTGCTACCTATGCACTTGTATAATCTTAAAACCCAGGAAACATGTTTATGCACTATTGGTTCTATCATACAAATGTATTTATTATTATTTTTATGAGGTTTTGGTGAAATGCCTGAATAAAGGTCTGTGGTGAAAGCTAGCAAAGGATTTACATTAATCCCATGACGAAATTACAACCCAGGCTCATTGGAAATGTGCATACCTGCAACCCTGTAAATGATGCACCTTAGTGTCACTAAAAATTAATGCTCTGTCATGTTGGAAATATCCCCTACACCAAACCCAAATCTGAACCTACCTGATAGTGTTAACAAATGCAAAATTAATGAAAAAAAAAAATTGATGAAGCCATGCTATTTTACCTTTCTTATGCTGATTTGTTTAACCGTTTTACACTGGATTTGAACCAATGTTTGTCTCTAGTTTTAATTTCAACTGCAGGAATTTGTGTGTATAGGTACATTTTTTTTTCAGTTTTGCAGAAATATATGAAGAGGCACACATGGAAAACAGATTTTTTTTTTTTTTTTTATGCATAAACGTTTGGAAGATTTGGGCTAGGCAGCTGCTAATAAGTGGCTAAATGGGACTAGATTGTTGGGAGCATTAGACAAGAAATCATGCCGACGAACAAGAAAACTGTATTTATTTGCCACTTTCACAGCTACATTGTCTTTATCCTCATGTAAACTATTCTAACTTTCCAAAAGTTTAATTAATTTGTAAAGATTATTTTAAACAAAATGTGCAAGAAACTTTGGGGTTTTTTTTGGTCACAGAGCTTATTTTCTGCAGGGGAAAAAAATTAAAATAGAAATCCAATGACAAATTCCTATTGGTTGAAGGAAACCAGCATGAAAATGAAATTTAATTTATATTCAGCACCTAGCTCACAGCTAATATGTTTAAGAGCTGAATTTCCACAAGGTCAGCTGCATCAAAGCGACGGTCTGCTTTGTTGCACCATAATCTATGGCCTTAATACAGAGCATAAAGTGAAGTTTTCTGTTACTTTTCAGCGTATTAACGCATTTAGATTGAAGTGTTAAGATTCCACAGCAATTTGCATCTTCCCTATCTTTATCTTTTAGTCAATTTTAATCATATTTTGTTAAGCAAAAAAAATTAGTTTAATCAAAATCCCTTTGTCATTATTTTTTTGCACAAGGTTTTCCAAATGACGTTTTAACTCATTAAACAGATTTTTACCCAGAGCAAGTATGTATATCGCTCAACAGTAAACCGTAGATTATGTGTTGTAGAATATATCCTGTAGTGGAAGAATGCCAGCCAATGAATCTGCTCAACAAAATAATACAGTAATGACTAATTGTGTTGAGAAAGACCCTCAAGGTTTGTGCTATATTCTGAGACTATAGTCATGGCTGAACAGGCTGCGCATTGTCTCTGAAAACATAATTCAACATTGACAATGTTTGCAATGTAGCATGTGCTCTTTTATGCCGTATTGCTTAAAAAAACTGTCCAACTTACCAATTCAAGGCTGACTTAACTGAATGCAAATGTAATAAAATAATTATTCCATTATTATTATTATTATTAATGCTACTTCATCCAAATGCAATCTAATCTTTAAAAATTCTCAAATAAGCTTCTGCACAGTGTTTATAGAAAGCCAAACGAATAAGTCATATTTCAGATACCTGACATTTTGCTCTCCTTTGTATGAACTGTCCTTATCTGGATAGAAAGGTTAACCTTTGGAGTCAAACCTGTCACGCTGTAAACGCAGTTACCTGCAAGCCAGAAAGTCAATAAATTTGCTGAAGACATTTGCATACATTAATCTTTCTCTCTCATCATCCAAGGACATGGTGCATAAACATAATTTTGAGTGATTTCCACTGGGTAAAACATCATTGTCTCTGTCTGACATTGTATGAGTGCGGTTTTGTAATTTATTGTTGCTGTTCTCAGCTCTTCTTGAAATGAACAAGAGCAGCGTCTGTCATACACTGAGAGCTTGGATGCCAGCAGAAGCTTTCCGGTGTGTTTGGACATGAGATTTCTCCAATGACTTGCCTTTTATACTAGTGCAGACAGGTAAAGATGCTGTCAAATGCTAAATATTTCTTACACCTATGTGTCACGGTGCATGTTGATAGAAGCGCAGACAACGAGTAATTCTAACATTAACTTTTACTTCTTTTACTTGAACGAGATAAACAAAGAAACCATCTACATACACAAAAAGTAACCTTGATGAATCCACAATACAAGACACAATACAAGGGCTTTTAAGATAAATTCCAGGAAGTATTGATAAGTCCAAGTTGGCCTAATTCTTGAAAAGTTCCTAAATATGTTTTATGTAACACATCTCACGTAACATAGATGTGATCAGGTTGGAAAGACAGTAGACAAGTTTAGGTCCTAAATGAATGAATTGAAGTGATCGCTTGGAAAAATGAATTATTACTCTCCTTGTTGCTCAGATGGTCCTGCCTAATCATATCTTTCATTGCAAAACATGGATACACTTTATTTTTTTAGGTTAAATTCCCACTACAAACCAGTAACTGAATTCTGCCCCAATAAACTCCAAATGTAATGCTTATTAACAGTTAATAAAGTAGTGGTTAAGTTTAGGGATTGTGTAGGATTATGGATGCACAATACTGTCATAAAGAATATGCGCTTTACAAGTGGTAATAAAGTGTCAATATGTGAATAACTGTAATAATAAGTGTTGCAAATATAACTAGTTAATAAGCACAATCGCCTTCAGTCTTTTTGCACTCTCTCTACAGAGAATGATTCATGCATATGTTTGTGTGTGCTGCTATAGAAAAAAAAAGTTCTGTGTAAGGATTTGCTTGTCAGAGATTATTGTATTTATTGGCTAGAATTTAAAAAGTGCTACCTATTTGACTCATTGTCACGAATGGGTGCGTGTCAAGAAGGAAGCGGGAAACATGCGGATCCATATGCAAACTTTAATGATAATCCAAGCTCAGGGTCGAAACAGGCAGGTCTAACAACAGCTAACAGCAATGGCGGAGGATAGGCGAGAGAGTAGT
>JAUYWG010000044.1:2135326-2147923 GCA_034779775.1 Enteromius afrohamiltoni
TTTCTTTCTTTCTTTCTTTCTTTTTTTCCCAAAACATAATCAATAGTTTTGTTACTTTTATTACTTCTCAAAAGAATCCAGAGGAGTCTTTTCGTACATTTTATATTTTGTGCATATGATTGTAATCAGCTGAATAAGTTATCAAACAAATTGTTGGCCACTTATTTATCAAAATTTAAAACAAAATGTCACACTTGTGGCTATATTTGAGGTGATATGATCCCTAGCAATATATTTCAGCAGTGAAATACGTACAAATAATCTTATATTGTTTTTATTATTAGAAGGTTACACTATAGTTAAGATTATGTTCTAAAAAATGAAACATTTTGCCTGTTGTATTTCTGACCTAAACATATGGATAAAAGAGAAAAGTGAAAAAATGAAGTGTTGCTAAACGGCCAAATAAGAGTAAGAGAGACGAATATACTTAAGTCATTTACCCTTGTATTTTTTAAAAGAATTCAACTATGAATTCCAGTGTGAACTAAAACAATTAAATAAACAATCCACTTAAAATAGGCCTAATGTAGAAAACAATTTTCTTCTGAGCTCATCTCTCAAATTCTTTTGGTTTTATCTAGTATTCTAATTAATTTCGTTAGATTTCGTTTGTTTCCTTTTCTCACATTTTTACACAATGTCTCGATGCTAAAGAACAGCTGCACACAGGAAAAGTACACACTGTCAGAGTAAGAACAGAACAGAGAGAAACAGCCGAGGAGGTGAAGGTACACGCTGACCATAGCAAGTGTGACACCAGTGCATTTCTCTGATGGATAAAAGCAGTGTGGTCGTACAGATTTGTACAAATTAGTCACCTCATAAATATTTAAGAATTGCCCTGAGATCAGGTTGGGTAGCCCAAGCCCTAGCAACATTCTTAGAAGGTTATTAAAATATTATTTTTTCCTCTTTTTATTACAGTGTAAGTTTAGAACAGCACTTTGAACACATTTTAAGATGAATCTTAAATCTTTAAATATTAATGACTGTTCCTACATATTCAAATAGCATAGCCTAACAAAATAAATGGCAAGGAGCAGCTCCACATATTTTGTACTGTATGTTTCAGTATTATTGGTTTGTTATTCAGCAACCACTAGAGATAAAAACACTGCTATCTGAGAAAAGCTGGCTCGTCTGAATGGCAGAAAGCTACATTCCGCCCCGGGCATTCACACATGTGCATAATTGCCTTCAGGAGCAACACACATCTCTGTGTGCATGTTGAGGATTAGGCAGTCATGTGAGGCGTCTTTTTGTAGTGCCTGCTTATAACACTGGCCTCTCTTGGCCTTTGGAATACACAGCCCACTGTGTTTAAATTCACATTTTTGACTTTTTAACATTCAGTCTGGCTGCTGTGAATAAGCACAACCAATCAGAGAGCAGCACATAGTCTTGCCAATATTTTTTTCTTTCTTTTTTTCTTTCTTGGAACACAATTAACTAGAGATTATTCGTTGTCTAAAAATATAATCATGTGCATAATGTAGTGTCGTTTCAATCTTTTTGAAGCCATTTGCCAGTGCTGAGCAAAATTCCAGTGTGGCCCAGTGTTAGGAACAATTATGAATCAACCTGTTATCTCCTTTCTAATTAATTTACATTTGTTTTGACTCTTATGAGGTGAACAAATATCTTGGAAACCTCTTCCAGGCTGTTCTGGGGCACCGCTAAATCACTGCAGTTTTCTTTGCTCAGAGACCTCCAAGTTTGCTATGTAAAGATAATAAAATAGTTCCTCTTGAGATGTTGAAAAGGCTTTAGATTTTAAGAGACCAACAGGTTTAGTGTGCAGTTATGAATAATAAATTACAGCAGCTTTATGTTCACACTGAGGAACAAGGTTGCTTGCAAGAAACAGATGTGTGTGCTATCAAAATATTTCAGATAAACAACACCACTAATTTAGCCTTGAGAATGAAACAATGGGTGTCTAGAGGCATCTACGGGAGAGTGCACAAAATTCAGGGAAGTACTCTAAATATTTACATACTACTTATTTCCTGTTTAACTCCACATGGAAATAAACAGAAAACTCAAACTGAAATTTGGCCCACTTTTTGGGTTCTGGCACTCCAACTGTATAGCACCACCAACTGATCAAACGTCGCAAATTTTTTAACCCTTTAGACAACAAATCCATTATTTCTTCTTACTTAGTTGGCCAAGTTAATTGCATGAAAAGTTCTATGCCAAGTTGAATGGCTGCCATCTTAGTTAACTGTTGTATAGCGTTCACCAAAATTTCAGCAGTCTGCTGAATGGGTTCCACATGGAGAACCAACCAGTGAAAAACCTGCAAGTGAATCTGGGCTCCACTACCAAAGAAGAGCTTTCTGAAAGATCAATGGAAAAACACCATGCAAAAGATATAATTGAAGACTTGCATGAGAAATAGTGAGCAGGATTCTGAGCCAGAACAGCACAGCCAGTCCAGAAAGCACATCTACACATGATCATTGAGAAGTCACTAGAGTGGCATTAACCATAGTACACTTGCTTCATAGACTTCGAAAAGGCTTATGGAGAATTTGGAGAATCCTAGAAACAATGGTATGCAGCAGATGTTAACCAATCTTATCCAAAGATTCTGGATGGACATCTGCATCATTGACAGTCAATAAAGGAGTCAGGCAAGGGTGTCTCCTGTCACTGATAACCTACTCCCTTGTGGGTGATGACAGTCATGGAGGAACGTCTCAGTTATGTATTGTAACCCTTGTTCCCTGAAGAAGGGAACGGAGACGTCACGTCGGTGACCGACGAATAGGAATCGAGATGGCAAATCAACTCTGCGTGAATATAAACACGCCAATGAAATTGGCATATGCTGATTAATATCCAGCTGCACCTATAAGTAGGTCAGTGGATTAAGCTTTCATTAGCTTTTCGTTGAGGAGCCGAGCCAGTATACATGGCCCCCTAGCGGTACAGATCCACGGAGACCGGACGTCTACCATCTTCTGGGAACGAGGGTTACAATACGTTACCAAGACGTTCCTTTATGACTTTCATCACCCACAACCCTTTCAGTCAGTCACTCCAAGTCATGGATCCCTATGGAAAACGCCATGGAAGCTGCCCCTTCCAGTGTCGTGTGGGAGTTTCCCAACCCCCAGTGTTTGGTCTCTAGGCCAGGACTTGAACCACAGGATACTAGCACCTGGAGGTCTAACAGACAACATAACTTCAATGCATAAGGGCCTCTCAGGGTATCACTCAAGGGTCCCAGCCCTCTAGCGGTTCTTGAGGATTCAACGCATCGAGGGCCTGATGCCAGAGCTCTGCAACATCCGGCTGCCGAGGGGAGAGGAGGAACTCAACATGGTCTACTGATAAGGACACTCTGGAGATATAACGTTGCCAAGCCGACCAAACGGTTCCTACTCCGGCTCTTCAGCTCTGTTTGAGGTGAGAACTCGGGAGGATACCGGTTCAACACGAAGGCTATAAAACCTAGCAAACTTCAAAACCCGCAGCTCTGCAGATGTCTGCCAGTGAGACGCCGCGTGCCAATGCCCAGGACAAAGCTACACTTCTTGTCGAGTGAGCCCGTACACTGAAGGGGCAAGGCACAACCTGTGCCTGATAAGCCAGGGTGATAGCATCCACTATCCAGTGGGCCATCCTCTGCTTAGAGACGGCGTTCCCCTTCTGCCGTCCACCGTAACAGACAAAGAGCTGGTCTGAGGTCCTGAAACTCAGTGTCCGGTTCACATAGCATCTGAGTGCTCGGACAGGACACAAAGTCAGCAGGGTTGGGTCTGCCTCCTCTGGGGGTAGCACTTGGAGGCTCACTACCTGATCTCTGAAGGGAGTGGTAGGAACCTTGGGCACATAGCCAGGCCGTGGCCTCAGTGTTACATGGGAATCCTTAGGCCCAAACTCTTCAAGTTCAAGATTCAACCTTCTGCCCCCCCCCTAAGGAACCTGTTGATCAGGTTGTGCTTACCCACAGACCTTCCATCAATTTTGCAGCGATAGCAGCCACATAGACCTTAAGGGTGGAGGGAGACAGCCTTTGCTCCAGCCCTTGCTGCAAGAAGAGAAGCACGACTCTGATCGGGCACCTTCAGGGGTCCTCTTGCTGAGAGAAACACCACTCGATGAACAGGTTCCATTTCCACGCGTAGGCAGCTCTTGTAGAAGGTGCTCTCGCAGAGGAAATCATGTCAACTACCCCTTGGGGTAGGTCACTTAGAACCTCCACGTCCCATCCAGGCGCGGGTGCCATAGGGTGCCCTGTCTCTGAGTCAGTAGATCCTTCCTCAGAGGAAGGCCAAGGAGGCGTTCTTGGGTGCGACCGTTACCTGGTGCCGGCGGACAGTCACAAATGCTGTCTTACATGCCTGGGCCTCGAGCACGCTACGGCAGCATTCGTGGATGGTTAATGTTCCCGCTTGCGGCAAGATGAAATCACCGTGACACCAGTCTTCTCTGTCAGGTAAGCAGAGGAAATGCTCAGGAACTGTCGCATGTAGCTCGGCTCCGAAGCGAAAAGCTAATGAATGCTTAATCCGCTGACCTAATTATACTCGCGCTGCGATTAGGTTCATCCAGATATTAATCAGCATATGCCAATTTCATTGGCGTGTTTATATACACGTAGAGTTGATTTGCCATCTCGAAGCCTCCTATTCATCGGTCACTGACGTGACTTGAAGTGACCGACGAAAAAGGAACCAAGGTGAATGCAGTGAACCCTTACCTTTTATTTTCCCCTTTGGGTTTCATTTGTTCTGTAGCTTTGATTAGAGTCACATACATCCCTAGTGGGAAGAAAAAAATCATATATATATATATATATATATATATATATATATATATACATATATAAATATACTACAAAAATATTTATGTACTTGTAAAATGTCCTGCAATTGTACTAGACTGGTATATGTAAAGTCTGCCAAATTAGAACTTAACTTTTGTACTTTGTACTTTATCTTAATTGTGAAGGGTCATACAATCCTCATCAAAAGTCACTTCAGAAATGTGTATTATGCACAAGTGGTATGCCAAGTAAAGTTTAATTACATTTTTTACAATAGTAAGTCTTATGTGTTAATAGATTTTAACTATACACTATATCAAACTATACTAACTATACTATATCAAAACTCTATACTATATCAACTATACTATATCAAAACTCAGTGTGTAATTTAAGTTCTTATTGGCATCATCAGGAGAAGACACCTCAAAACGCATGTGTGCGTTTGCCGACCCCGGGGGGTTAAATATATTACTTTTTTAAATAACAAATTAAACTAATAATAATAATAATAATAATAATACTATTTTAAAAAATCTGTTCTTATTAGAATTGAGCAAGGTCATAGCACATGGTACAAATAAGCATTTTATTCTGTTTGCCAAAGTTTGAGATAAATCAGATATAATATGATTGCTTTTCTAAGCACCTGAGTAAATATGACTGACAGCCATATGACTGACAGAAGAGATTTTCACAGCTTGCACTTTGCTGCAGACTTATTAACATATTTACTTTTGGCAGTGTTATTTATTTATTTATTTACTTTTAGAGGAGCAAAACAACAAATATGAAAACATAAAAAACAGATGCAATGCAAGTTACATCCTCATGACTAAATGCTATGGAGTTTTGTCCTTTGTAATGGACATTGTATTTTTGTCACAGTTGTAAGTCTTTATAGAATTTGTACATCTTAAAAAAAAAAAAAAAAATCTTTATGGAATCTTTATAGGAGTATAATTAATATTTTGTAATTGTCATTTAAATCTAAATAATCTTCGAATTGTTTGTCAAAGCAACATCTCAGAAAAATTGTAAAGGTATTTCAATCCAAATACTTCCAGTTTTAAAACGTGGATCATTCCATACATGTCCACAGATGACAGGAATAAAAGCATGATTATTGTGCATTTTGGGAGACATAACAATTGAATAGGAAATTAAATTTATTATTAATAATATCTGATATTATTATGCACATCTGGCCAATTGCTACTCCCATTATGACATTATATATATACTTTTTTTTTTTCAAAATGCTGTCCTAACAGCAACATATTAATATGTAAACTGGTTACAGTGTATAGATACATTGTGTTTAATGGAACATTATTACAAACATATTGCATTAAAAAATTGTATATGACATAATTTTGTTACAAATTTTATAACATCAAATCTTAAATCAAAGTCTTAAATCATGAAACCTAAAAACTGATTGGTGAGCCCTAGTGTCATCTACAGAGGACACAGAATAAAATATGAAAACAATATGTTTTTTTGACATAAAAAAAAAACTTAATTCACAAAGCTTTTTTTTTTTTTTGCTGGTAGTCAGGAGGATATGCAGTAAGAAGCAGTCATCAAAGTATGGTCAACTGTCAAACTTAGAGTATTTGCTGATTAACTGTACAGTCTATCTGTATTCATAATTTATTTAATAATTTAACTCATCAATAATTGAACCAAAATACTCGTTACACATTGTAACAAATTCAATAGCTTGGTTTTCTGTAATGACACTTGAGGTTACGTTATGATTACACTGCAAAGCAATTCACAACATATTTATTATCACCCTGCTGTCTCACTCCATCAAACATTTCCAGAAAAAGAAAGCAAGACAGAAAGTCACCACATCTACAGGCCTTGAAATCACTACAGAGAGTATGTGGTTTAACAACAATCAGAGAGCTCACATTACCATAGGAGACCAGGCAAGATGTCAACCAGTTTATCTACCCTAGTAGCATCACCAATATAAACAAGGGTAACATAATAGCAGGTGTGGTCTAGCCAAAGCTTGCCATGCATTTAGCATCCTGAAGCCAATGTGGAGAAAAAAGAATCTCAAAGCTACACTTAAATGAGACAATTCAAAACAAATGTCAAATCTGTAGTGCTATACTGTGCAGTAGTATTGTCAGTGTATGTAGTAAACAAAACCGTGCATCTCTGCCATTAATTCCTTAATACAGATACGCACAGAACATACAGGATTAATATTTTAATGGATTTTGCAGCTAAATATTTTCAGATACTAGTCCATATAGCAAACTCGGCCATGTTCCGTTAAACTGGATTCGGAGATTCCGTCTACATTTTCTGCATCATGGAAATCATGAGGGCATGCATGTCAAGAACCAGGTTGACCGGGTACTCAGTTCCACCGGCACTTAAAAAACACTTGTACCATAATGTTTTCATTTTTTTAGTACCGACTTGGTATCAAAGTCCTGGGTCTTTTGACAACACTACAGTGCAGGCACCTGGAGACACACCAAGAGTCTGGACTACAAGCTCTTAAACAACACTTGCTTACAACAAATCCTATGTGTTAGATGTCCAGAGTGAAAACCAGGAACTCTGGCATCGCACCAACCAGAAGTCCGCTTTAAACAATTATGGATTGGGCAATCCAGTATTTGCATGCCATGCTCTGGAATAAAATCCCTAAGAGAAAATGAGGAGCTCTAACCTGGAGAAAAACCATGCAAGCAGAGTTTAAGACCATCAATATATCTTGAGGAGAAGCACAGCAGGCAGCCTAAGACAGACAGAGAGATGGAGATTTGAAGTCAAAGCCTTATGTTCCAACTGGGACAAAGAGGAATATGTTAAGCAAGCTACATGCTCACCAAAATTGGCTCATTTTCATCCAAAGTGCACAAAAGTCACCGAATATAAACTGAAGATCACACTATTCTTAAGTTAAGAAAATTTAGATTTTCATGATAAGTCACCTAAGGGATATATTTCCCTACATCAACGCAGTCCACGGAATGAGTGAAAACAAGGAACACTGAGTGTAGACCCTCTACAATTATTATGATGTACTTCGCTTTTTCTTTTTTTTTCCCCATGTTCATGTTTAGGAAGTTTCAACTGTTGTTTTGAACCTGTGAACTTTCATCGCTGTGGTGGGTATGAGTTTTGAGAAAAGCTGCAGATGTCAGACCACATCCTTGACATCACCCAACTTTAGGAGGCACTTATGCCATATAAACAGAGCAGGACACAGCTGATGGTGAGCCACGGTTGTCACAAACAGAACCCTAGCGCAATTTACTGTAAAGGTCAAGTGTAATAACAGTCGTTTTGGTCTAGGATCCAAACAATTTGCATACCATGTGGGACACAAGCTGTCTGCTCCTTGCTTACACACAGATCTGTTGCCATTGCAACGATACTGCCAACATGATGGACAGCTTAAGCCTGTAATTACTGCACTAGTTATCATTTTGTTGCTTACAGTGGGGAAAAAAACATTAACTTCGGATGGAATTTTGCAAAAGCGATGTTAGTTACCCACAAAAACTCATAAACCGACTAAAAATACAGCAATAAAGCTTTGTTTTCTATGACTTCATAATGACATTTCGATTTGCTTTGACAATATCCCGTTGACAAAATCCTCTGTTATTTATATTACACCTCTGTAGACAATAACCCGCTATGGCCTTTTTTCTTTTCCAGTTTATTTATATGCTCAAATGTCAGATTTACAGGCAGGCGGAAAATGGAACAACTGAGATTACTGTGTGCAGCTGCTGTTAGTTTGTGCAACTTACCATCTCATCACCATGCAGGCTAACGGAGGCAGAAAGTGTCCCACTGCGGCGTCTTTGATCCATAATATATTTTTATTACTTGTAGGTGACATGACAGAACAAAAAGATTTGTTTAGGAATATATGACAAACCATCTCTGTTCTCAGCTTGGCTTTTTCATAAATATTATAATCATAGTTTTACATTAAAGTCAACATTTAAAAATAAACAAATAAATAAATGACCATATACAGGTCCTTCTCAAAAAATTAGCATACTGTGATAAAGTTCATTATTTTCTGTAATGTACTGATAAACATTAGACTTTCATATATTTTAGATTCATTACACATGTCACAGGGCGGTCCTCTGTGGCTCCATCCGACCGCCATCAGCGGGAACCTTCCCCGGAATATTAGTTCCTACCCGGACTCTTTTCGCCCACGTACCCTGGAAGCTCCCACGCTGTGTTCGCGCTCTTTTGCCATTTAAAAGGCGGCGTTCAAGCCGAACACAGTGCAAAGTTTTGTTTCGGCATTTCTGAGCGATTACCTTGTGGATTATTTGTGGATTTCCTGGACTTTATTTGGACTGTTTCTTGACCTTGATTCCCGCTTGTTCCCCCCCGACCTCCTGCCTGTTTACCGGTTCTGTCTTAGCTCTGTCCTTATTGTACTGTCTGCCTGTTTACTACCATTGCCTGTACGACTACGATATTATTAAACAGCTTGCTTATGGATCAACCGTCATCTGAGTCAATGTCACACAAAACTTTGCCAGAGTCTGATCCAGCGGCTGTGTATCAGGTGACCCGTGAAGTTACACGCCAGGGCCAGCAGCTGAACACTCACCAGCAGCAGTTAGAAAACGGAGGAAATGAGGCAGATACTCCTCACGCTCAACACCTCCGTCCAGACGCTGAGTGCCGCTGTCACCGCGCTCGCCCAGAGTCCCGCCAGTGCACCGGCCATGGCCGCCGCCGCTCCACCAGCTCCAGCCCCGGTTCCCAGCCAAGCCGCTTGCTTGTCATTGCCCGAGAAGTATGATGGCACCCCAGGGAAGTGCAAGGGATTTTTAATGCAGTGCAGCATTTACATCTTGTGCCAACCCAACCTTTTCCCGGATGACGACAGCAAAGTCTCCCTCATCTGTTCCCTCCTGACCTGTAAGGCGCTGGAATGGGCAACCGCGCTCTGGGAGGGACAAAGCATGACTTTCACGGGTTACACTGCTTTCATTCGCCAGTTCCGTGAGGTGTTTGACCATAACACTGAAGGCCGCAAACCAAGTGAGGAGATCTTGACGCTCAGGCAAGGCCTCAGCACCGCAGCAGAGTTCACCATTTGTTTTCGCACCCTGGCAGCGCAGACCAGCTGGCCCCCTGAACCCCTGAAGGCTCTCTACAGGAAGGCCCTGAGCCAGGAGCTATAGTCAGAACTGGCCTGCCGGGACGAGGGGAAGTCCTTCGAACAACTCATGGAGCTGGCCTTCCAACTAGACAACTTGAGGCGCTCACGCCTGGGACGCCAACCATCCACAACTTGAGCCAGTCCTTCAGGGCCGTCCTTCACGCCTCCAGAGCCCATGCAGATCGGTAAAACCCACCTTACGGATGAGGAGCGTGATCAACATCTGTGGGACCTGTGCCTCTACTGCGGCCAGCCAGGCCACATCCGGGCCATCTGCCCAGTCCGGCCGCCACGACCTGCACAAACCCGGGTGAGTCAAGACTCTGCTAGCCACTCCATGACTTTACCAGTGACACTCATGCTACACAATCAGGAAATAGAAACCACAGCTTTCATAGAGGGGAACAGAGCAGAGGGAAACTTTATTGACGAAGCATACACTAAATCTTTATGTCTCCCTCTACTTCCATGTGGATTCGGTGTGGCCGTGGCAGCCCTAGATGGACAACCCCTGGGCAATGGAGAAGTCCCCTTTGTTACTAAGGACCTGAAGCTTCTCATCGGCCCGCTACACTCCGAAACTATTCGTCTCTTCACCATACACTCACCTGACCATCCCATCATCCTAGGCCTCCCCTGGCTCGAGCTCCACAACCCCGTGATCTCCTGGACCGACCGCCAGATCCAGAAATGGTCTCCCCGCTGTCAGAGCCGCTGTATGCTCACCATCCAAAACTCACCTGCCTCACTTTCACCTAATGAGGAGGATCTCAAGTGCCTGCCCCGGGAGTACTGGGACCTACAGGAGGCCTTCAGCAAGTAACGAGCCACTCGACTGCCTCCACACAGACCCACAGACTGCTGAATCGAATTACTTCCTGGGGCTACACCACCCAATGGCCGAGTCTTTCCCCTGTCGCAACCTGAAACAATATGAGTAGCATGATTGCAATATACAATAACTATGGCTATATCAATATGATAAACAAGACTAAAATGTTTCTGAGAGAGGGTCTCGCCCAGGGAGTAATTCAATCGACACTGGCTTCGCTGTTACACTGTGCACTTTCATCTTATTGTTTTGCTTATTTTAGGCAAACTGGTAACCATGCAACGCGTTCGCTCCTCATTGCAGTAGAGCTGCGGCCAATGATTTGAAAAAAGCAACTAACAAACAAAGTTTAGCATCTAAATGAAAGCATCACTCAGCCAATCTGTGTTCTGTCATGAGATCTCAACTGCATTGTTAGCAATTGTGAACGCTAAATAAATGCACTTACTCAACCGCTGATTCAATAGAGAAATGGGTCCCACTTTATATAAGTGTTCCTATTACCTGTGTGCTTACATAGTAACTAGATGTGTATCTAGTATGTAACCACAGTGTAAGTAAGTATCTACAGCTGTAATATTTCTGTAACTACACACATGTAACAACCCTCAGAATGGTGTGTGTAAGTAGAAATGTATAACAGGACATTTGTAACAACACTTTTTTTCACTTGACTAAGTAGTCATGTAACAGAATTACATAGCTACATTTTGTAACATAAGAGGATGTGAGGAGGGGAATGAACACAGTCCAAACAGTAGGCAGGGAGACAGGCAGGCTGAGAGGACTAGCCCCGAATGATGCTGTGCTGTGCAGACAATGACTGAAGGTCACTTCACACTTAATATAAAGTGTAAAATTCTGGACACCAACCAAAATGTATATGTAAAGCCTAATTGACTGCCTGCTGCTGTGTAACATCAGAGTAATCACATGCTAAATCCTTAGCAATTGTCTATTTAATATACAGTGTAACACTTTATTTAGCAAAAAGTGCTGTTAGTCCCGTTACACATTTGTACTTTCATTACCAAAAAGTGTTGTTACCAATGTCCTGTTACACATTTGTACTTACACACACCATTCTGAGGGTTGTTACATGTGTGAAGTTACAGAAATATTACAGCTGTAGATATGTACTGGTGTGTACTTACACTGTGGTTACACACTACATGCACATCTAGTTACTATGGAAGTATACAGGTATTTGGGACACGTCATATAAAGAGGGACCGAGAAACATACAGTATTGCAATTTGGAATTAGTAGAATTACTAGAAATTTCACTGTTATTATCTTTTTTGAGGGTTTTAGAAGTTCTTCTAGAGTAGACAAACAGTCTGGCGCTTCTGACTCACAACCTTTAAGTAATTTACACTGTCTTATTAAAAGAACCTGCTACTTACTATTCAAACTTGAGTTTTGAGCAGTGAAGGGCAGTGCTCTTGTTTGTCATTACTCCAATCATGAATGCAGACATGGTGTTATGTTTATGAGGCGTGATGCAGTGCGACTACTAAGACATGATGATCAGTAATTATGTCTCCACTGGATGCAACAAATGCGAATATTAGAACAATTGGCTTTGTATGAATCAACCTGTTTCAGGAGGCAGGGCTTAAAGGAGAAAAACTGGAAAAATAATGTGTAATAAAGTTTTTTTTTTTTTAAACTGCATAAACACATTGCATTACACCAAATACACAAAATAATGTTCTATTTAACCACATTATATGACCCCTTAAACACTAAACTAAATAGGATAAAGTTGACTAAATATGATATGATGTTCTACTGACA
>JAUYWG010000044.1:2154353-2165186 GCA_034779775.1 Enteromius afrohamiltoni
AATAAGTAAGTATATTCACCGGTCTTCCTCTCAGCAAGATACGACCGTACACAATGACGCATTCCTTTATGGCGATACCTGTGTCTCCTTTGGTCAGGAATGCCATGTACGCACTGTTCGCAATTTGCACGGATGTCTTTTTTTTAATCTGCGATGACTCCTATAAATTGGGCGCACGCGACATCATTGCTGTACATCGGGTTTACGCCAAAAAAAACAATCGGTGCTACCAACCTTTCCACAGAAAAACAGTGTTCAACCAATCATCGGCATAATTGTGGCATATCTCAGACCCTAGGCTGACCATAGAGACACGTTTTCTTTAGTCGCACCATTGAGAAATTAGGTCACACATGCAACCAAATTGGTCGCACTCTAGAGCCCTGAAAGGATAATGCAACAGAAATAATTGGTTTGCTGCAGCCCAAGCTTTCAGGTGACTTAGTCAGAGGCCCCCCTATTTCTCCTTCCTTACAAATATTAATTACCTTTTTTGGCGTGTGGAACCCTCCATCGTGAAACTGGGGATTTGTGTGGTGTAGGTGAATCAACAGTATGCAACAGTACACAAAAAAACAGTACACAAAGTCTGCAGTGCTTTATGTGAACTGAAAAAGGATTTTATCAAGTTCCCAAATGCTGCTGAACAGGCCACCTGTAAGGTAGATTTCTATGAATATGGAAACTTCCCTGGAGTCACTGGTTGTATCGATGGCTGCCACATTCCCATCAAGTGTCCCTCTACAGCAGATGCTCAGGAATTCAGAAATCGAAAAAAATGGTTTTCAATAAATGTACAAGGAGTGTGCACTCCCACTATGCAGTTCTCCAATATTGTTGCACGCTGGAAAGGTTCAACTCATGACTCAAGGATTTTTCGCAACTCCTCTTTATATATACAGTTTGAAGCAAGACAAAACTCTGGAATTCTACTTGGTGACAGTGGGTATGCGCAGACAAACTTCTTGTTTACCCCTTATCACTATCCAGTCAGACCAGAGCAACAGCGCTATAACCAAGCTCACATTCTCACCAGAGGGCTAATAGAGCGCATGTTAGGTGTATGGAAGAATCGTTTCCAGTGTCTCCGAAATACACTGCCGTTTGGACCTACAAGGTACTGCATTGGTATTATTGCAACAGCAGTGCTTCATAATTTTCTTAAACAGTGTGGCTGCCCAGATCCTGATATTGAAGATGATGATGACACAACATGTCTCCATCCCTGAGCTAGCCAATGACAAAAATGGACTTGCTTACAGATATGCTTTTGCTTTGCAGCACTTCTCATAAATGTGCCTTGAGTGATACATAAATGATTGGCATAGACAGGTAAAAAAAAAAAAATCAGGAAATCTTTTTATTTAACTGAGGTTTGGTTCCAAAGACAAATGACACTGCAGCTGCTTCATCTCTCTCTCTTTCATAGACAACTCAAGATGAAGAATTTTCATTTTGACTTCATGTTCTTCTTTTACATATTTTAATTTACATTCATGAGAAACTCTATGCCAAGTTTCTCATGAATGGTCATTCTTTTCCCTCTTGACCTGCTACCTGGATTAGAGACTGCTGGATGCTGACTAATGCTACCACAGGAGACTGGATGCTGCTGCATGTTGGTACTGGCTGCTGCTGGATTCATTTGAGCCTCTTGACTGTTCCCTGCACCCCCCAAGTCCTGGGTCAAGATCATGTCATCTTTGTATGGAAGAAAAAAAAAATCTAGTATTACATCACTTTTGTTACAAGACTTGCATTTAATTACTGTATGTTGGATGGGATAGCACTTGTAAATGACTAGGGCCTAAGAATTTTTTACTGTTTGGCAGGTTAACAAAGCAAAATCTTGAATCTGCTTAAAATACCCTCTGTGGTACGTCTACTACTGGTTGGGAATCGTTGTATAAATAATGCAATAAATAATACCCTTTTTTCCACTAGAGCTGTAGGGAATCTCACTATTTTCACATTTGAATTGTTTCAAAGTCTTTTTGAATGTAAGCACAGCCGGTTCTTTTAGAAAAACCAAATACTGTTTACTAACCGTGTTGGGTTGATTTTGGCTGTGGTGTACAGTAAATGTTGTGTAGTTTTATCTATGTGTGAACTGTCAGAATGCTCATGTATCTGTTACTGAGATGCAGTTACAGACAAATATTCAAATCTACTTTGACATTTTTCAGTACCATGGACAGCAGATATAACTACTATATCGAGAAACCAAATGAAATGCTATTCACATTCTAGTAAATGTCTTTTAAAGAGCATTAGGTAACTTATTTGCATAATTCCTGCCTCCCTGCAAAATCATACCCTCCCACAAAGACTTCCACTTGTCAGTGTTTACCTGTCAAGAAGACGCTGTGAAAACAAATGTGTTTTGTTTTCATTGCCCAAGGTTGCTGATGTAAAGAATCAGAATCACCTTTCGTTGTGTGCACGTCATATTACCAATGATTGTTTTTCTAGTCTTGGAAAGTTCAAACACAGGATTTGCTAAATGCTTGTCCATGAACGATAACTCCATACCTTCTTTTTTTGGACCTACAAGCGTCTCCGAACCACAGCCTGCAAGTGAGATAAATATGCTATGTTTACATTTTGCAGTAATATGTAATGTATGGCCTAGTCCAGCTTTAAGTTTCCAGGTAAAGAATTATGTTCTTACTAAAGTAATATTAGTTCAGATAAAGCGCTTTGAATGCATTATTTATGAAGATTATGTCAAAAAATGTAGATTTTTCTTTATTTATTTTTTATTATTTTGTGCAGAAATAACGAATGTAGTAACTGGGCATTCTGACATAGTTCCCACACGTGCATCATGAATGCAATAAATTGCTGTCACATTACGTAAAGTACCATATGCAAAGTTTAAACCTACCACTAAAAAAATGCTCTGATCAAGTCGTGCTTGGGTGGAGTTTCCGGTTGAGCGACCACGTCTGTATCATCCTCATCCTTGGACTCTGGCTTAAATTGATTTTCAAATTGTGAAAATCTTTGAACAAAAAAGTTAGTTATGGAAACTGACGTTTCCTTTCCTACACGAAATAGCATAATATATGGAAAGATCACGATTACGATCCGAATTGATTCAAACGAACCATATCAAAGTCATTGTAAAACAACTCTTATATTAAATGCACATTTTGAGAAATCTACAATGTTTTGTGACCTGAGATGCATTTAAACCTGTTGTAGGGGACTCCAGCACAGTATTAGGATACTTAAAAAAAAAAAAAAAACCTTGACGGCTCTTTAATAAGTACATTATTTAGCATTAACATGAGAACAGAGTGAGCGAAATTGGAGGATATATATAACGTTAGTTGTGATTATTTTTAAGTGTATTACGTAATTGATTTGATTGCATCTTTATCGACTAGCAGCAAGTCTTATTTCACTGTTACGGTATGTTTTTTCTCAGACTTCCATTGTTGATTCTGCTGCGCTATCAAAGCATTAGAGCACTATCTATCCCTCAGGCCCTGGTATCTGTTCAAATGGCATTGACACAATAATGCAGTTTACAGCCGAAGGCTTTTTGCAGTCTGCAATTATAGGCTCTGTGACCTTTTCCACTGTTATTTAGGCACAAACAAAAGCTGTGCGTATCTGACTCTGAAAATAAGTGGTCCCATTCCAAGTGAGGGTTCGATATTAGGTTGAAATCCAAGCAAATATGTGACAGTGAATGAGGTGTGGTTATTATACAGTAACGGAACTTTCTGAGGATTATCTGAGATTATAAACGCATTTTACTTGTGCCATAATGGGCCGTTCCCATCATCTCGATGGTTTTCTCTTTCCTGTGAATGTATTTTGTAAATATAAAATGTAAGCGATATAAGCAGGTTATGTCTCTTATAGCATCCATGCCACATGGAATTAAATCGCCCTTGATCTTTAGAGATGAAAGAATGCTGTGATGTACAATAAAAATGCTGTAACTTTCATAACTAAGCCTTCTTCAGTCTAGAAGAAGAATTTACTAAAACTAAGCTGCAAATTGACTCTATCTGAACGTCTGCTCCTCTTTGACATCACACAGATTTATACATCAGTACACGAACGCTTACGTTTACACTTCAAAGACACATTTTGAGCGTTCAGAATCCTATAGCAATTGAAGCTAATAGTAAAATAATAAGTCGATATTGTTCCTTAACTACTGGAGAATTAATAATAGGAGGAGTGTGTAGTAAATTTCAAACTTTGTGGTTTTGTATGTTGATGTGGGATTGTATAGCAGCTCAGTCAATCAAATAAAAAAATATAATTGGTTTGGACAAACAAAAAAAGAAACTTTACTAACAACTTGAATAAAATGTGAATTATTCTGTATCGTGGCATTGAATGTGTTAAAGCATGTATGGAGTCCTTTCTTTTCATTCCAAAAAGAGATGTAAAAATAATTAGATGTTTTCAAAGTTGGTATTTTCACTGGCTTACCGGAATAAGAGATTTCTATATTTCTCTAGAAAAGCTATTCGTGGTTCAAGGACGAGGCACTCTACAGCACTGAATTTCAAGTATCTTAAACTTGTCAAGTATGTGTGTGAGCTTGAGCTTTTTAAAAATATATACTACTACATGTCCTCCTTCAAATCTGTTTAAAATATTAGGCATTTGAATATAACATTTAAGTGTGGCTTCTGGCCAAACCGGTTTTATTAGTGTGCCATATTTTAATTCTAGTGTTAATAATGATCACATACACTGTAATATTATATCGGTGCATTCCCCCTGGTTTCTGTGTGAATTGAAAGTGATCTTGTTAGAGTCTGTATGTGGTTGTTTGTAAAATATCTATCAGTCGGTTTCTCTCCTGTGCATGTTTGCACTATGACAACACTTTTATCACTTGCATATTTAGATTTATTACTATAATAATAGCCCAGTGCACTCTATTAGTTAATATACCGTATTGCGTTTGAAAAATCCTCTCATGACTGAATGTGTTAGTGTCAGCTGTGTTGTGAATATTTGCAAATGTGATTATTTGTTAAATATTCAAAAACGAAGAATGAATTGGCTACCAGCTGTGCTTGTCTAAGCCCATTTCAGATGATTTGTAAATTGTCTTTCTGAATGTCCATCATCTCCAACGTCTGTTTTTTCTGTGCAGTCATGCAGAAAACCTCTCTAGAAAATGTGTGATTATCTGAACTTGTGTGCATCACATCTGCATTTGGTGATTAAAAAACGTGTCAGTGACCTCTACTCATTATTATTCTGAGGTGAAATGATTTTACAGAGCTTGGTGAGCCATTTAAAGTCTACATAATGTTTGTGCTGGCACAATAAGACTTACACAATAACGAATAAGACCTTAGTGGTACATTATGTTGCTACACAAAATCACACATGCTAAATTAGCAGTCAATCTTACATTGCCAATGTATGGTGTAGTGGTTAAAGATCTGGGCTGGTTGCAGACAGATTGCTGGTTAGATGTCGGAGCTGACAACATTATTCTCTTGAGTAAGGCAATTTACCCCTGGTTGTTCCAGGAAGGCTGTTTCTGTAACTTAACAGCCTGAGGCGTGTGCCAAAAACTACGGTGTATACACATTATAATGTATAGCATGTGAATGCATTAAAAATGTGAAGTGTACCATGAATAAAATTGGTTTTAAAGCAACCCTCTACAATATAAGGGAATCATTCGCAAATGTAACTACATTTCATGCTCAATTTCATTGTCATTAGCCTTTAGCTGAGAAATTGTTCGATTTAGGTTGAGTTAGAGGTTAGGAATAAGTTTAACACATTTTTTTTAAGCACCTACACTTGAGCATTCTTTGAGTGATTGAGAGTTTCACTGTCTGAGTTGTTATCTATTCATGTTGATACCAATAGATGTATAGTGCTTTTGAGTCACCGTAAACTCTAGTGTGTAGATCACTTGGCTAAGAGAGATAATGCAGAATGCAGCAATCTTTCGTTACATATGACATTGACCTTTTTTTTAGATGACCAGCTACATCATTATTTTAAAATTACCCATTCCCAATATCCGCATTTACACTATACTAGGGCTGGAGTCATGATTCAGCATCATTGACAGCTTTGACAATACCAAATTGTAGGGCTGGGCGATGCATATCGAACGATATATGATGTGCATCTCGTCAGCAAAGCCGGTTCTTTGATTAGCGGTAAATCTCCATTAGCTGTTTTTAAAAGGAACGACAGCTTATAAACAGAGTCGTAGATCACTAAGAAGCTTCGCCATTGAATCACCCACAAAACTCAACGCGTAGCTTGTCAGTGATCTACGGCTCTGTGTATAAGCTGGTGTTCTTTTTTTAAAAAAACTGCTGCTGGAGATTTACCGCTAATCAAAGAACCGGCTTTACTGATGAGATGCGCATAATATATTGTTCGATCGCCCAGCCCTACAAAATTGTTGAAGGATATTTTTGTAGTCGAATTGACATTTTTCATAATGTAAGGGCCTGCAAAAATTTTCTCACAGCTTTCTGAGGTGAATGCTGAGGTCTTGTTCCTGTCAACACGAAGCGTACAGTATCCGGGATGAACTTCAGCTAAACTCTCTCTGCTTTGTTTGTGTTGATGTGGGTGTTTACATGCGCCGCGTGTGTAATTAAGTTCTTATTGGTGTCATCAGGAGAAGACACCTCAAAACGCATGTATGCGTTTTGCCGACCCCAGGGGGTTAATTCAGTTCTCCTAGCCACAATCTAAAAGAAGACACACTCACCAGACGCAGATGGAAGCGCCGTTTAGATGAATACGTAAACATGTGCTTTCTTCCTTTCTCTTAACAATGATATGAACATGACAAAAATGAAAGTGGTGAGAAAACAGCAGCTAAGAAAGCATCTGATCATAGACATGTGGATATGTTTGCATTGTATAGTACAATTTTTCAGAAGCTAAAGTGATGTACTTTTTTTATTTATTAGTTAGAATATGTATAAAGAGTAAAAGCTAAATAACCGTTCAAAACCTACTGATTATTCTGTGAAATAATTGACGATTTGTCACTTAATAGCCCTTTCAGTCTCGCCTGAGTCACGTCAGATATGACAGACGAATCTCAATTCATTGGTCATATCCAACGTGATGTCTCCATTATTTTCTTCAGGGAATGAGGGTTACATACATAACCAAGACATTTAATTCATTATCAAAATAATCATTTATTGCAGTCCTACACTACACTTGGTGAAACAACCCAGGGAAAATGTACTGAACCCAAAGTAGGGTTGCCAGGTCTGTAAAAACAAAGCCAGCATGATTGCTAATCAAATCTAGCCCAATCAGATTTCCCCTCTGTTGAGATTCCAAAATGAATGAAATGATTTTTTTTTTTTTTTTTAATTATTCAGCCTTTAAGAACAAGCAAAACACATCTGCCCATTGCTACCTTTGGTTGTGGGAATAATGCAAAAGTGGCAGTCCCATATTTGATTCAGTTATTGAGTCCCTACGTCCTAATGTGCATACTATCCACCCTATCTGCCCAAAATAGTGTTGAAAAGCACTAATATCACATGGAATTTAGGATGGATAGTGTTCCCATTGTGATGCAGACTATGATTCAGTGCTAATTTCCCCCAGATTAAGTCCCAGGATGCATTGGAAAAAAAAAAAAACATAATATGGTTGCATTGTTTGACCATTTTGCACTGGTATTGTTTCTGTTGACAGCTTGATGTTTTTAAGTATAATATACATTTATACTATTTGGGAGGAAGAAAACACGCTTTCCTTATTTTAAAGTGAAGGTTTGTCACTCTATCTTGGTTTCCCTAAAATGTTTAGACTTGTTTAGTAATGTTTATGGGATATTGTAACATCAAAGGAGATCAGCGTTTGCAGTCGTGGTCCTGTAACACAGCCTGATATTCCCCAGGGCGTCTTGCGACCGTGCAAAGCAAACGTCAAACATAATGAGTCCCATGAGGTGGCTGCCAATACCATTACAAATTCCCCACCATGATTAAAAACCGGCAGACATCGGTTGAAGGAATTCTGCGGCTTTCAAATATAAACCAATCTGGATGCTAGAAATAAAGTGAAAGATGACACATAAAACCACACCAAAATACTTTGCCTCATGGTTTAGATGTCCAGGTTTTGTGCTTCTAATTTCATGTTGTGTGTAATTGCGTATTGGGCCTTAATATACTGCACTGTATTAATAGGCAGGCATAATAATAATACCACATTTATATCCTATGTGTTTATTTATTTATTCATTTTTTGTAAAGTATTCAACATGCAGTATTCAGTTATAATAACCAAAAACAGAATATTTAGCTGTCACTCATTTTGCACACACTTTTTTCATGTTTCATGCATTGAAAAATGACTTAGAATTATGAAACATTTAAATAAGTAATATTAATTAACTATGTACTTACTTTATGGTTAGAATTAGGGCTTGTCTTAGGGTTAGTTGCGTACATTTTTGTCAAAATTCTGTCTTTGATTGGATCTTGATCTTTGATAGTACTTTGATCACTGTTGCAATGGTTACTGTTAATGAATATGTTGCGCGTTCGGACAGACAGAATTCTAAACTGCTGTGTGTGAACGAGACATTTCAAGAAAAAATGGTTGTCTTTCAAGAAAAAATGCTTAGATATGTATAACTTGCAATGTGATGAATTATATATACACATTGTACAACACACAATGTACCTATAATGGCCAAAATTTCTGTCTAGTTAGGTACCCATATCGGTCTTCTTCATCTTTGTGCTGATTTATCCTGTTGCAGCCTTCATCTTTGATCTTATGAAAATCCCAGACCTAAAATAGCGATATATATAAAAAAAAAAAAAAGCGCAATTCTTTTTCCAATTTCCCCAACTTGAAATAAGTCAAGTGTAAGTGAGGGTCTGGAAAGACCCTAATAAATGCAACGTGGTCAGACTTTCCCCTGCAAAAATAAATGTCAGACTTTCCATAGTAATATATGTCTGGAACATCATAAATCAAAATAATCTTGTGCAGTGGCGAGGCCACTTTGGGGGTAAATGCAAACCAGACTGGTCTGCAAAACAAAGGCACCTTGACTGGACCACTGCATAGTCCAGGGAGGACTTCATTTATATGAGCTAAAAGTAGAAATGCCATAGCCCTAGTGACATCATGAAATAATATTTCTGTATTTAATGGCAAGTATAAAGACTTTGAAAGAGGGCACGCATTTGACCATTCACCAAAGACTGAAAATGCAGGTTGCATTTCAAAACAGCCATGTGTCAACAGCGTACTAACATTCCCTGGGAGTCTCAATACGAGGGAGAACATTCCCTTAATTGCACAAATATGGTTTAACAAATCTTTTCATCAAATACATAAGCATTTTGTAGATGACTACACACTCTGCATATGAACTATTAAAAAGCTTTCAAATAATTAATGATGCCAATTTTTACCTTTTGAGAATGGCATTGTTCCGGTTAGCACTATTTTTATAAGATGGTTCAGCTAGTGCTCCTGAGATCCGTTTTTGACAGCATAATTAGTGGTCATTTGTATTTCAATGGAGTGCGATTTGTTTGTTCCAGTTAAAGAACAAATTTATGGCTTTTAACGTCTTAAAATCCTATTTGAACACTCAAATTTGAGTACTTTTTGTTGGTTTGATGTTCTTCATTTTTCTTCAGCTACTGCTGAGGGTGCTGGTTGATGTCAACACTACTTCTTTTTTCCCTCTTTTTGAATCTTTTTGAAAGTGTTTCCTCTGTGTTAGGCTGTTCTGTCATATCTTATATAGTCAAACAGCTTAAATCAAGTGTTTCTATTGAAGTGATTCTAGGGATCTATTTCACAATACCCCTTTTATCTACATCTAAACTGTAGTAATAATGCTTAGATTTTAGCAAGAATCAGCCAACACAGGTTACACACCACTAAAATACTGCTTTGCTAATGTATTTATATTGTTCAGCGGATTCTCTTGTTTGACCTTGTTTCAGAAATTTCTGTGCATTTTTACTTCAAACCTTTACACACAAATCCAAGAACTGAGGATAAACCGCTTAAGACGTCTTTGACCAACAAGTCTGTAAACATGTTTAAATGACCTTGAAGGGCACCTCATCTGTCCTGTGATCACACTTGTGATTAGAGTATGTTGGGATATGATGATGTGACACAGCCGGTGTGATCTGTGATCTCACATGAATGCTATGATAAATGACTGTAACCTTCAGTCAAAGACACAAGTTCAGCTCTCAGCTAACAGCTTTATTACTGGAGTAAACAGCCCCTGTAATTGGTTGGAAATATGTAAGGGTCACCCCAATCAAATTACAAAGATGCAAGACAAAATATTTGTTTATATCACTGTAAATTTTAGAATTGTATTCTAATGACTACCTTTGTGATTTATTTTTATAGAGAAGGAATGTAAGTAATCTTCCAGAAACAGACTTTTGACTGTCAGCATTGTTTGACTGACTACACAGCATTATTCTGTCCAACAAGTAGTCATTTTAAGTAATAGCTCACCCAAAAATGAAAAATCATGTAGTTGCCCATATGTCAATGCAAACTCTTATAACTTATTTCTTTTCTCTCAACTCAAAAATGACATGTTTTGAAGTATGCAGTCATAAATAATAGAGGCCAATTTTGACATCATCTGTTAAATGGATTTTCAACTATTGTACAAAAACAGTAGTTTATTTAAAAATGAAATATATTTCCTCAAAGCACTCCTGTTACCAAAAAATGTTACCAAATAAATGTATATTTCCTTACATACTGTCACGAGCCGCGCCTCTGTGGCTCTCTCCAGCGGACGGCAGCGGGAACCTTCTCCTGAGTTTTAGTTTCCTA
>JAUYWG010000044.1:2173629-2196614 GCA_034779775.1 Enteromius afrohamiltoni
ATTTTAAAATCTATACGATGTTTGATAGGGAGCCAGTGCAGTGTTGACAGAACCGGGCTGATATGCTCATACTTCCTTGTTCTAGTAAGGACTCTAGCTGCTGCATTTTGAACCAGCAGCTGGTTCAAAAGAACCAAACGTGTTGACGTTTTGACACAAAAACACTCAAACTAATGCAAAAACAAACAGTACTTACTCAGGAGAGTGAATGATCCGTGTCTGCACCAGTTCGCACACCGCATCTTGAGGTAAATTGTTATTCCTTTCTTCTGTTGTGTTATAATGCTTCTTTGCTGACGTAAGAGCTGTGTTTTCTCTGTTCTTCCGCGTTGTTCACCGAGCTGTTGTGGGCGTGTACATGTCACGCGCGTCTCACGTGGAGATTGTAATGACAAAGCGAACGTAGCTAGTGGGCGTGGTCGCATTAAAATGAATGAGATCACATTGAGAATCTAGACATAGTGTGGGTTTCAGACTGAAGACTTTATCAAACAATATTCTGTTACAACATGCAATTAAAAGTAGACACTTCAAGCTTTCTATAGATATGTGTATCATGTCTGTGTGTCATGTTTTCGTGGAGTTTCAGTTCATATTAATGACGGCTTTTTATAAACAGTTCACGGAGAGAACAGAGATGTTTATTTTCTTTATTTTGCAAAAGCACAAACTTTTGTTGTTATTGTTAATGTACTCAAAAAAAAAAGTAGACCCCTAACAGATTCGAATGGTGTATAAAACTTACTTGTGTGACCAAAGTCAACAGAGTTATATTAGTGTCTTTTGCACTGAAAAGAAAAAAAAGACCCAAATCACGCCGGCGTGATCCTCGCGCTATTAGGGTAAAAGGTGAATCATGGAAATCATAGGAATGACTATTACTGATTATATCATTACTCATATATATCATTAGGCAAAGAATCCTAAACAGATGACCAACTTTAAAATACATAATTATACAACAATTGTATTCAAATCATCATCGCTTTGAGATGCATTAAAATTGCATTTAAAAGTAGTTTTTGAAAAATATGCTATTCCCATCTCTTTTGAACAGAACAGTGGGTGAGCTGAATGAAGAGATGACACATCAAATTTCATTACATTTCAACGACTTGTTTTTGCCAAGGAAGTAATTATGAAGGGAAAAAAAATATTGGGCACATTCTGATGGATTGAGTTATGCTGAGTTTAGACCTTGGGTTGTGTTACCTTTCTCATAAATAAACAACATGTCCAACTTTTCATACGCATACGCATCAATTATGTTTTCATGACAGGGTGGAAAACACATGTCTACATTCAAGAAATGCATTCCTGATTGGTTATTTTCCAGATACAGTATGAGGCAGAGCAGCATAGGTACTGTTTAAGAGTAATAATATGTCATTATGCTGAGTGGAGTTAAGAAATAAGCTTCGTGTAACTGCTGTTTTTGTATCTGCTGCATTTTTATTTCCCATGAGTTTTTTTTTTTTTTTTTTTTCGTTTGTTCTTTCCTTCTTTCTTAATCTTAATTAAAATGCATCAAGGCATTTATTTTAATAGTTATGGAGTTTTACTTTACAAAGCATGTGTACTAAATTCATAAACAATTAGCTATGAAAAGAGTGATTTAGAAAGTTTATCCAGCCGGAAGTGTCCATAGTTGAAGAAGGAACATTGTAATATTTATGAAGAGTTTATCACTGATAAATTTCAACATGATTTATCTTAAAGAGCTTTACGGTACTTGAACCTTCTTCTACAGACACAAGAGTATTATCATACACTGAAATTCTGTATTGAATATTCTGCTATATTACAGCAGGATGAGCAAAAGGATGACGGGCTGCATTTTATGACAGCATGAGCCATTATGTCCGTGTTGCCTTAACAGCACATGCATGGATGGTTCACCGATCACTTGATGTATATTACACACAAAAATCAAAAGATCACCAGTTGCAATGTTATTGTGATTAGTCGAATTCTACGGAACTTCGTTTAAGATATGCAGGTTTATCTGTTAAAATAAATCTGTTTACAAGGTAAAACGGTCCACTGGTCATATGTACAAACCACAATAGAGGCGTGTGGGTGGGCTCTTTTTGACTTGGACCACTCAGCAACCACTTAACAATAACCCAGACCACCCTAGAAACTCATGAGTGCACTGGAAACAAGATATTTTTAGTCTCTCTTTAGTCTCATTAGTCTCTGCAAAGTACTGCAATTGCTCAGACAACACAAGCTCCTTGCTAAAATGTGCCTCTACCTTTATTTTGCTAAACATCAAAAACTAAAACAAAACAAAGTGGAAGCAAAACATCTACTTTAATTTTCACGTAGATTATGGTTTTATATATCAAATTATTGATATATAAAACCATAATCTACGTGAAAATTAAAGTAGATGTTTTGCTTCCATAAAGAGTTTCTTTGAGTGTGGTTCCCTTGCAATTCTATATTATAAAAGGCATAGTTCTGGTTCTTGATTCTGATTGGTTGAGCCAAGTAATTACCCTGACTCCGAGATGAAAACAAGGGACATTTTACTCGTAGCTTTCCATGTTGTCTGACTCAAGAGTAGCGCCTAAGTAGCGTCAAAATTAACCTGGCAGCAGTCACGTGTCCCATCTGTCACTGGTCCAAGTCGTAGCTCCCCTGAACAGAAAGCCAAACTGGCTATTTTATTCGTATTAATGATGAAGTGTGAACTCGTGAAATTCGATTCGTGCAAATCCATTTTGAGCTACATTCAGAAGTGGTTTGGAATCCTATTCAAATCGTATTTCCGGAAATCCATCTCAGTCTGACCAGTCATGTAAACCGTACACATCAGACGTTTTTGCAGAAAACCGTTGAGAATCAGCGCCAATTCAGAGAAACTAAAGAACGCTTATGGACACACAAATCATATATGAACAGTTAGGGTAAAGCTACGTGGAAAATTTAAATTAGATTCCATCTGAATATTCCATCTTCTTTTTAGAAGGCTGCGCTGGAGGCTGCATTCGAAGGCTGCATACTGTACGTCATTGAGAATTTCAGAAAAGCAAGTAGGACACTCCGAATGCAACCTTTGGATGCATCTATCTTTTACGGGAATTTAAAGGATGCACCTCGTGTCGAGTGCGCTCTGATTCCTAGCCTCGGCGGAAGACCAGAGGACTCATATGACAGGTTGATGAACGGAATTTCCCACCAGGGTGAGAGTGCAAGGTCAAAGGAAAGACCGATATCGGTATGCTTTTCCTGTAAAAGTGAACCTAGGAACTTCCTGTACATTTAGATGCCGGGAAATGTAGATAGATGGCTCTCAGTGAGAGGAGTCTTTCCTGTGCCCACACAAGGATCTGGTGTGCCAGCTGTATAAGGGGCGGGGTCGCAGACCTCCTTGGTGGTTGAACCAATAGCAGCTCTAGAAAACCTCCCGACGAGGTGGCGAGCCTCTCAGTTCCGCTACATTTCCGGGTGGAAAGGACTAAAAGCAGTGCTCGCTGGAGAGCGTTGCACCCTGGAACACTGGCAGTGTTAGCAGATCGATCTCCTGATGGCACTGAGGAGAGATGGGCACTGTGTAATGCAGTGTATACCACCCTTCACCCGGAGGGGCCTGCCCTCTGAAGTCTTGTCCAGGACTACTGAAAACTTCTATTGAAACAATGGTCCTCAGATCACATTATCACCCAGAATTATGGCAACCAGTCTCATTCTGTGTATATGAAAAAACACATATCCTTGAGGACAATTAGACATTCTGTTTTGTTTTTCATGTCAGAGTTAACATGATTTAATCTATAATACTCTTGGATGGTCTGACATCGTCCACAATGTGTACACACAAATCAATGTGGTCAGAATTTCTGCACGAAGTCTACACAGTTTTTTTGCTAACATTGTCTCCAGACTGCTGCACTATTATTTAAATAAGTTGCTGAGTTTATGCATTCTGGTCCATTATTGTGATTATATTCAGATCAATAAAGGAGGTCTACATTAAAGCTATTTGTTTGATTTCTGATTACTTCTGATTTCAGCGGACCAAATAACTTTTAGGCAATCACTTAAAGCCACACTAGACTTTGAACATGAGACATTTCTTCAGACTCATAGGCGTCTTTTTAAAAAAAAAAAAACATACCAACAGACAAAGTATCATCATATATCAAATAATGTTCACACTTTATATTACGTGGCCTTACTATGTACTTTCATCAAACGTGAAGTACAATGTACTTATTGTGATCATACTGTATTGTAAAACACTTTGGCTAATGATGTGGGATATGGGTAAGGTTAGGGACATGTTTGGTGGTATGGGTATGTGTATGAGTGGGTTAAGGTGCAAGGGATGGGTCAACAGTGTAATTATTACTTAAAGATGTAATCACTTATAGATATGATTAAATTATTCATTTTTATTCATTTAAATGTACATAGTTAAGGCCACCTAATATAAAGTGGGACCTAATAAATACAAAATGTGTGTGTGTTGTATATATGTATTCCACCTCTTGTAAAACCGGAATTAAGGAATTCAGAAAAACGCAAAACCTCTTTACATGAGCTTGCATTTTCCAGTCTGCCACATTCCCATACATATGACAAGGCAGTAGATATTTTTATTTCTATTTTACATTTTTAAGAGTCTTTTGCTGTACTATAACGAAGAACTAGTGATATTGGTCAATGGCATGGAAATTATACTTTATCCTAATAATTCATTCAATAGCTACAGGTGCTATCCTGATAAAATAATCACAACAAAAAAGTGGCATTAACAGAAAGAAATACTTGATCTTCACAAATTTCCTGTTTCAGTAAACTTGTTCAAGATATGAAAAATCTGGTTACGACAGAATTTCTTGTTTATGCAGTGGTAGCTCATGAATAAAATGTGAGTCAATTTCACTTTTGAGAGTAAGAGAATGTCTTTGTCCTGTCTTCATGTTTATTTAAGCATCCATCCTTTGCGATGCATCAGCTTCTCTAGCATTTCCATTGTTAGAAGCTAGTTTTGGACATGCTTGGGTATGGCGAGTTCTTAGTGTCTCTTTGATCTTCCATACACTTAAATATTCTTCTGAAGAGCAAAAACTGGGTAAATTTTCTCTCCCATTCTTGCCATCTTTATTCTTTCTTTCGCTCTCCTTTCATCAGTATCAGTCTGACAGGATGTTCTAGCTTTAATGCGTCAGTCCTTTCCAGAAGACCAAATCAAATATTTAAAGTTATTGTCCCAGTTTCAGGCACAGTTAAGGTCTCCTATTAGGGCCAAACGTAGCCAAGGTTGTTTGATCACGGCCCATTTGTGGTCACGCAGTCTTTTGCAGAAGTGAGCTCTATTCTGACATGCAGGAATATAAATTGTGCTGCCAGGACCGTGTTGGCCGCTGTTAGTCAGGGCCTATTACAATCAGTCAATTGGATCAGCGCTTCCAACTCCTCAAAGACTGATGAGCCGACATCATTACCGGCTTTAAAAACGTCAGCTGCTGCCACTGTAGGCTGGTGTGACAGACTGCCAATTCTATTCTTTATTTCCTAAACAAATAAGCTGCAAACAGACCAGAAAGTGCAATTCAATTTGATTGATAGTTTGTAACTTTGAAAAATTGATAGCACAAAATCCTAGTCATTTATGTTGCGGGTGTAAAATGTGCCATTTCTGCACAACTGACGTCATCACCAGCATAACTTTTTACACAGCCAGTTTTTGCGTCATAAAGAAGGGTCCAAATATCAGTTGGTCCTGAACCAGAACTGCCCACTTAGATCCCTGATGTTTTTTTAGGGCCGGTTTTACTGAACAGGATAAATTAGCACAAGAGCACAATTCCAAAACACGCAGAGGTGATTTAATTACAACTGTGCAAATTTAAAAAAAAGGGAAGCATCTCATTTACATATTGACCAACATAATACCAGAGCCATTGAGAGTTGTGACACTCCCATAAGCTTCCATAGGAACTGAAGAATGTGGAAGTAAAGCGTGTCATGGAGCGGCCACAGTTAAATCAATAGTTCCAGCACTGAATCCACAGCACATTTTTTAAACTAAGATTCCATTGGATGCATCTTCAAAAAAATGTGCTGGACTTATGAAAATAATGAAATAAACGTGTTCCTGCCACAAATAAATACAGTGAGACTTGGTAGCGCCAGAGAGTTACAGAAATTACAGCAGTTTTTTATCATTTGGTAATTTAAACCATTATTTTACCAATCAGAAATTTGACCAATAGTTGTATTTTATGAAGCGCTTTATAGTTAATTTATATTTATAGATAATAGGCAGGTATGCTAAATTTGCAGTTAGATAGTGTGAGAAACACCACAATACTGATCATAATCAGAAGCTAGTTGTCATATTTTTTAATTTTTAGCCTTTCTACAATCTTTCTCTCCTTCCAGGAAGTTTAATGAGTTCCATTAAAGGAGTACAAAATAAGAGTTTTCCTGAATGCAGTTGATGTATTTGTGTTTTTTAGATGTTACTTTTTTATTGGGTTAAATCCCATATTTGCTGGGCTTTTTAAACATTTACTTATACCGTATGAATCTCATAAAATAATATTGGAATGTGAGTAATTAATCTTTTTAAATTCAACATTCAAAAAAACAAACTTATAAACATTGAGGGGCAGTTTCCTGAACAGGGTTTAAGACTAGTCCTAGATTAAAATAAATGTTAAGAACTGTCTAAACTGAAAAAAGCTTGCACTGAGATATGTTAAAATACATTATTGTCATTGTTCGGTCTTAAAATGCTCACATATAATGCATTTTTGTAAGACATGTTTAATCCGGCCCTGAGTGTTTTATACAAAGCAAAACATTAAGTGAATGAATAAGACCAGTAAAACTCACAGCAACTGTAGTGCAAAACATATGAAGGTTATATTTATTAAACAGCCATACTATAGTGCTTAAACCATGGCATTACATAAGAATATTATTTTTCTTCATCACTCCCCAGAAACAAATGCCATTGTTAAACGTAGTCAGGGTGGTTATCAATGCACAATCAATGCACATGATTCATTTATAACTACAAATTGCAGCAAATACATTGAAACTGCTGTCTATTCTACTTAATCTCCTTCAAACATATTGACAGCTCGGAGTTGTTTGGAACTACTGAGAGCTCTATGAACCATGCGACCACACAGTGGTGAGATTAAAGCATGTCACAATGCTGATTCTCAATGGCTCTGCACAATACATCAAGCGCAGTTGCAAATAAAGACATAAAGAAGCCACATTACATTGAAAAGAATCAGAAGCAAAAAAACAAAGGATTGCAAGATGTTTTGATAGACCTGGTATTACGTGACTCCTAGTTGAGGGTTACAAGTCGTCTTTTATTTCTTCAAGCAAATAGCTTATAGCTTATTAAGCTATGTGTTCATGTTATTCTTGCATTCCAAATAAATTAATGTAAAAAAAAAAATAGTTTCTACTGCATGCTGTCTGTTTATCAACTGTAACCATTTCAAATGCGAAATAGATTAAGGCATGCTTTTTTGGCCGTTAAGTAATAGAGCAAATACCAATAATTACACAAGTGCAAGTGTTTGTAAATCTCTTTGCATGATTCATTTAAATACTCTCCGCCCATACATTTTGCATCTGAAAGAAAAAACTCCTATGAATGCATATTCAAGAAGGTGCTCAAAAATGATGTGTTCATCCCTTTTCAGCACTAAATTTGTCATTAGTAATACTGACAGTACTACTGCTGTTAGTACAACTGGTCCTTAATACGTGCCTCTTAAGGGATAGTTAACTCTTACTCTGCCAGCATTTTTATTTATTTATTTATTTTTTGCAAGTGCATTGCCAGCATTTTTGATCATTTTCATTTTCAGCCTTCAGAATATTTTCTGCTATGCATTTACTGTATGAACATGTCATATCAAAATCAAGAACCAAGCTTCTTAATATGTTCTTGTTTTATCACCACTTGAATGCAAGAACAGTTTCAAGAAAAAGTATGTGATCCTTTTGGAATTTCATTGTTTTCTGAATAAATTTGTCATAAAATATGATCTGATTGTCGGTATTAGGGTATTAACAAACAAAATGTGTCTAAAAATAATAATACAAAAAAATATGGATCTTTCATGTCTTTACTGAGAACAACCAAAAAAAAAACTTATAGTGCTTGTGGAAAAAAGGTTTTAGCACACCTGGAGTCTCGTAAAGATTATAAGTTTGGAGGTGTGGTCTACAGCTACTTAGACAGATAAAAACATAAGAAAATGCTTATGTGAGCCATGTCTCGGCAAAAAGAGCTTTCAACAAATCTACGATCAAGAATTGTTGATTTACATAAATTTGGCAAGGGTTACAAAATTATTTCAAAGACTTTAGAAGTTTACCAGTGTACAGTTCTACAAATGGAAAATCTACAAATGGAGACACTTTGGGACTGTTGCTACTCTACCAAGAAGTGGGCGCCCAGTCAAAATGACACCAAGAGCACAATGAAGACACAACAATGAGGTAAAGAAACAACCCCGAATGACAGCCAAAGATTTGAAGGCATCTTTAGAACTTGCTAACATCTCTGTTTATGAGTTTACAATACGTAAAACACTAAACAAGCATGGTATCTACGGCAGGACACCACAAAAGAAGCCACTGCTTACTAGAAAGAACATTTCTGTTTGCAAAAGAGCACATTGATACTCCACAGCGGTATTGACAAAATGTTGTGTGGACTGAAACTAATAGAACCATTTGGAAAAAACAAACAGCACTACATCTGACATAGAAAGGGCACGCATGTCCTGATTTTGCTGAGTTAGGCATGTTCCTGGGTCAACATATATTGTTGACCCTGGAACAACATTTTATTCCAAAATTTTAGTTTTTACCATATCTCTACACCTAAACCGAACCCTACCCATGAGTAATGACTAAAATCAGAGGAAACGACAGATGACTGACACTGATCTACAAACACCAAACACTGATTGTAAGCCTAAACTTACACAAAAAAACATAAACTGGTTCTTCAGATCTGATTGGCTAATCACAATGTTGTTCCAGGGTCAACACAGATGTTGACCCAGGGACACGCTAAACTCAGCAATATCAGGTTCTGCGAAAGGGCACAGCATATCATCATGAAAACATCATCCCAACTGTAAAGTAAGGTGACTTGGGTCTGCTTTGCTTCATCAGCGTCTGGCCAGCTTGAATCATTAAGGTGAAGATGAATTCCCAAGTATATCAGACAATTCTTCAGGATAATGTGAGAATGTTTGTACAGTATGTCAGCTGAAACTGTGTAAAAAGTGGGTGATGCAACTACCCAAAACACTGGACCAAGTCCAAGAACAGAATGGCTTCAGAAAAACAAAATCTGCCTTTTGGAGGTATTAATTCTAAGGGTTCACTTACTTTTTCCACTGCCATTTTGAATGTTGAATGAGTGTGTTTAATAAAGATCAATTATTTTTGACAAATTTATTCAGAAAACAAAAACAAACAAAAAAAAAATTCAAATGCATTTTTTAAGAAAGTATTGCATTTTCAAGCAAAATACATTCAGATATCATATTCTTTCACCTGTAAATAGTGATATGAATAATTGAAATTGCATTTAGTAAAGAGAACACACACATCTCCCTCACTGACTAGCCTACTTTGTGTCAATCACACCATCCAAGATGTAGGTGACTCTTTGCTTGTAAAAAGCATATCAAGATACACAAAATGAATACCAGTGGCTCCTGACAATATATATAGAGGTCTCAAAGTAAAATAATCAGTATGTGTAACAAACCTAACATTATTTACGACATCATTACCTGTAATCCAGAGCCTCAGGATTTGATTTACAAACTGAATCTGTCTGATGAGCCAATGATATGTGCAAGCATGAATCGAGTACATGAAAGAAAGGGTGAAATTACAGTTTTTATGGTTTCTCAATGTTTATTTAAAAAGGATAGCTAATGACAACAAGTAAATTTGATGGTATACAGGTAAAACATCCATGTTTCACATCATCATTGCATGATTAGGTAAACAAACTAGTGAACTGAACCAGATCATTCAAACAAACTGTGTGAAAGAAGGCTATGGATTACAGATAATAATGTTGTAAATAAGGTTCAGTTTCTTGCACAGACTTATGTTTTTACTTTAGAAGATCTCAATACATCATCAGGGAGTGATGGGTATTCATTTTGTGATCTTTGATATGCTTTTTTTTAAATGTAGGTGTTGTAGATGTAGATGTTGATGCATGTATTGTCTTAATAATTAAATAAACAAAAGAACAAGGTGTAATATATATATATTTTTTGTTTTTCTTTCTTGTCTTTATTGTTCTACTGAAGAAAAAGAATCACCTGTGTCTTGGACCGCCTGAGAGTGAGCTATGAACTATCCCTTTAATCTGAAACTACTAATCAAACCTGAATGATGAAGAGAAAGCTTGTAGAGAAAGCTGTAATATGTGACTTATGTGTGATCAGAATTATTTCTGACATAAAGCAGGATATACTAGCCTGGCTTCCGCGACTATTAAGCTCATAGGAGCTTAGTCTGGCCAAGCTACCTTACTACCCGCCTTCTGGGAGGCGGGCTTAACCTGCGTCCATCAGATGCCTCTGTATACTACTGGACGAATCTACAACCAATCAGACCACTCATTCCGATGACGTATGCGTAGCGGCGGAACCTGAAGCCACCGTAACCTTCATTACAGCAGTAGGAAAATGTCTTTACTTACTTTAATTACTTCTGCTCCATTTTCAAAGAAAAGCTGTCATGAAAATTTCTCAGAACAGCTGCAACAGTAGAGTCGAAAGATTGTTGCTGCTCGGTACACGCCATGTTTGAAATGGTTCTCAGACACAGAACTGCTGCGTCATCGCGTTACACCTGCCTCAGTCGTGCCGAAGAGGGGAGCTCGATTTTCATTGGTTCCCATTTTTTTGGGAACTGAAATGTTCTAAAACGGCAGCTTGGCCAGACTAACTTTGCTCGCGAAAAGAATTTAGTGTCAAAGGAAGTTAGGGGCGGGCCCAGGCTAGGATATACAGTTCTGTTTATGGACATCTACATCTTGAACTATGTGAAAACACACAAAAAACCTATTTATCAAAACAAAATTCACAATATAGGCCTAAGACACTGGAGCAAACCACTTATTGTTTGAAATAAGACATCTGGAGTGCTCGGTTCCACACAAAGTGATGGAATCCAGATGATTTAAGCGGTCTAAAATGACATTTGGGGACTGGGAACCAGTTCCATATAGATCAATTACCATTTGGAAGTAAATACGGTCTTTCTCCTCATGCAAATTTGATTTCACCATGATTGAGTTTGTTATAATTCTCAAAGGGACACTTACAATAACCATTTTACAATTTATGGTAGCTCGTAAAAGAAGTATTCAATATAATTCCTCGCAGCACAGCAGAAACACTGTCAGTGTGACATGAGCATGCTGTTGTAGGTACGCCGATGCTTCTTTTGGCATCGTTTGACCGCGGTGGGAACCAGACGTCACGCATATTAAACAGAGATTAGAGGAAGCATTTTAAAATCATAAAATTACACATAGCCACTTTGACATTAAGCACAAAAAATGACAGACATTTGTCTTTTGTGTTTATATGCAGAGGTTTATATTGCACAGCAGGGTGTTTTGCAGTCTTCCACGGTTTTGACAGAGCGAGACCAATGCAGTGACAGCTGATAGATATGAATGAACACACAGATACCCCATTGTGCAGTGCTCTCTATTAGCCCTTCAGCAAATTGGATTCTTTATAGCCTCAGAAACAGACAGAGAGAGCTGGATCTGAATCTCAGCGTTATAATATGGTTTCCAATTCATTTTCATTACTTCGCAGCCTGCGAGAATGTATACTGGCAAGCTATACTCCAGAAAAGAATGTTTGCCTCTACGTGTGAAATTAATTCTTCGGGCAGCCAAGAATGTCTGTGGATTTGGTGAATTTTTATACCACGAATAATTGTCCGTCTCTATAATTTGGATATAAAAATAAAGACATAATTGTAAGCCTCAGGTCAGGAAATGAAAGGATGGCTCTCGCTAATGTCTTTATATGGAGCCACTTATGAATTAATAGACAGAGAGCCAAGGGAACAGAACTGTACATTTTTCGATGTGCATTATGAAATTTCCAGCCTCCCATCCAGCTTTACAGTTATTTTCAACAACCAGGGAAATACTAATTTTATCGTTGTTTTGTTGATACTATCTCCTGTAATACGTGATGTGTTCTGACAGAAGAGAAGTTTGATCAAAGCTGATAATCAGAGTACAAAACAAGCACAAACAAATGTGGAAAAATGTCCAGTTTCATCTTTTTCAGAGACATGAAATTTAGAGTGATAACTCTGTGATGCACATCAGCGGGTGTCTGATAAGAGATCAAATAATCTGAGAAAAATATCATGTATTAGTGATGCTTGCTAAGGCTCAGAATTTCATTTAGTCCATAGAAAATATTTATGGACTAATATCTTTGAGACCTGAGGGTGGGTTCCTTTGCCTAGGGGCAGTAAGTAACAGCTTCCTAATAACCACTAGGACATCTTGCAACTGCATAGCAATACCCTGGTAACTACCCAGAACAACTTAGCATCAACCTGGCAATAACATAGCAACCAGGCATAAATATTTGCCCTAGCAACAGACAAGTAATGCTCAAATTTTCCACAAGTATTAATTATAATTTTCATAATTATATTGGATCTAAAATGTTATCAATTCATTTAGAGCTTCTTAATTGCTTAATTTTTATTTACTATTTGTATTATATTTTGTTAAAGTTGCTGTTTAAATGATGGTATTGTATGATGGTAAACTTGGATCAAATTAGTTTCAGAATTTTGATTGATTTACAAAAATACTAGTTAAATGCATATTTTAACACTTTGATCTGCCTTAAAATGTCTTACATTTTAGATTAAGGTAAGATTCAATATAAATACAGAAGTATATATAGCACTTTCCTGATGTGTCGATGATTTCAGCACACCACACTTGATGAATGAACGACCTCATCTCTATGCTTCTGAATTCCCTAACAAACTTCATATGCATATATACACAAATGGAAGTGGCCTGCTCCCTCAGATGGAGCAATAAAATTAAATGCTATGAACTGTATTATCAGCTGCGTAATTACATTTGTCGGTAATTCATTTTCAAGGTGACAGTACTGTACTATGTATAATTATAATTAGGGACAAGTTGCAGGCAGAGCGAAAATAGCTAATTAGCAGTATATCAAAGAAGTGTAAATTATGAAAGCATCAACCATCTTGGTTTAATAAGAGCGCTAGACTAAACTGACAAAAGTATGAGGTCAGTGTTCACTACACTACACTACACTGCTTTAAAAACATTTATCACACTGCAAAAGCAGTGAAGTAATCTATAAATATGCACATGTACATACTATAAACTACACTTTATGCACTATGCATACAGTACATATAAACTAAACGTTAAACAAACATACAGCAGTTTGCCATTCCAAACATACATACTGACATATGACCAGATATGTTACTTAAGAGCTGTTTTCTGGGAAAGTAGTTCTTGTACTTGGATATTTCTTCAAAAAAACGTGAATTGTGTTATTTAGATATATTTACCAAACATTTTAATAAATCATACGATCATTTCTTACACTATTCTCTTTACATGTGACTCATATGCCAACTCAGAAGTAGACTTAATGGGAGGTCTGTTAAGAGTGGTGGTTTGCCAAAGCCGGAACTTTCATCCTTTTTTAAACGATAAAGCTTACCGAAATCCTATAATTTGTTACCACTGAAATGTAGTGACTTTAACCCTCAAGGCAGGTTGCTTTTTTCATGCTGTGGTTAAAAAAAGTCGGGCTGCTTTTTAGTGCTATAGCATGATCCGTTTCCCACTCTTCATGCAACAGGCATGTTCACCAAACCACAGAGATCTTCAGTTCTTACTGTATAGACTGCCAAGCAAATACTAAGAAACCATTTTCCAAAGTAAATTTGCAACTGGAAATTTAAATTAAGTTGACACATCAAGCCTCTTGTGACAGAACACTGACAGAATTTCATTTAAGCTTGACCTGACTTGCATTGCTCATTCACAATGCAAAATGCAGGCAAATATAAGTAACTTACAGTCACATTTGTAGTATTTATTGCAAAAACTGACCATAAACAGCCAGTATAAATGCATTACAAACAAGTCATGCTGCATCCCAAGTCTTCTGAAGCCATACGATGACTTTATGCAAAGAAGAGTGTAAAACATAAGGCCACGCTCCGTTAATGTGCTCACATCTCATTTCAAGAGTTCATGCTTTTCTCATAGTAAATAGTAAGGCAAATTTGGCGTGCTGTCTGGGGAGCGAGCCGGGAGAACGGCGAACTCCGAACCCTAATGAATTGAACCCTAGCGTGGGCAAGAGTTCGGCGTTCGACTCGGTCTCCGTCCATTTTTTTAAATTCATGCACAGACTGTAGCACACAGGAAGAGCTTTACGGTAGGTTAAGGAGGCGGAAACTGGAAACTATATGTGTAAATAATGTAATATAAATAAAACTGTGCTGACTGTTTACTTTGGAAAATTCACACCTCAACCTGCAATAATGGCAATAGTATTACCCAATATTTAATCATGATAATAAAATTACCAATACCAATGAAGCACCTGCACATCGTAAAATGGCACTAAAGGGTATGCTGTGCATCATAGCAAAGCATTCTGACAATCTTCATTTTAAAATCTTCAAAATTCATTTTATTGTATTATTATTTGATTTTGGATCTGTTTTTTTTTAATCTGTGTAATTTAAATATTTTTTTCAGAAAGGAATATGCAGGAATTTGTCAGAGAAATAATAAAAGGAAACCTTTTAACTTAAATCTCTTAAATCTCATTTTGTTAAAAATAATAATAATGTGTAATGAATCGTATCACATTTTGAGTTGAATAAACTGTTACATCCCTATCAGACTACCTTTTAGCCTTTAAAATGAACAAAAAAACATCATATACAATAATGAAGATATTTCTTTTTTTGCCACTGACATCTTCTAAGAATATAAAACTTGACTGAGAAGTCACCTCTCAGCACTTAAACTGAATCTAGTATAAATGTTAGAAAACCCTGAAAAAGTGTCCTTGTGGGAAAATATAACGTACGCTTTGAAATGATTTCTGTTTGTATACCCTTTTCACATGATGTACAAACTGATCAGCCACAGCATTAGAACCACAGAGCGGTGAAGTGAAAAAAAAGAGCAAGCAAAAAGGTAAGAGCTGCTTTGACAACTGGGCAAAAAAATATCTCCAAAATGGCAAGTCGTGCATGGTGCTCCAGAGTACTTAACTTGTGAATTGCCAGAAGGCTCATTAATGGAGGTGGGGAGCAAAGGCTAGACTGTCTGGTCTTATCACATAGCTATTGTAGATGATGTGCATTGCAGTTTGCATAGCTTCAAATCGGACAGAGAATGTAAAGTGAGCACATGAGTGTCATAACTGGACCACAGAGCAAAAGGGGGTTGCCTGGTCTGATCAATCACGTTTTCATTTAGATCAGGTAGATGAGCTTCACCTAGGGAAGAGATGACTGCAGGATGCACTACAGAAAGGCAAGCCAGGGGAGGCAGTGTTACACTCTGCTGGGAAACTTTGGGTCCTGCATTCATGTAGAAGTTACACAGACACATACCACCTGCTTTAAGAATGTTGCAAACCTTGTACACCCCTTCCTGACAGTTTTGCTCCCTGATGGCAGTGGCCTCTTTCAGCAGGATAATGCACCTGCCACACTGCATACATTTTGCACAGTGTTACACGTATGGTAGAACTGTCACCACAAATGACTGCTTTGTAAGTAATCTTCCTGATTTATCTCAATTCCTTAGCATGTCCAATAGCAAAGAAAAACTTGATGATGCAACAGAAACCATACACTCTCTCTTTTCTAGCACTTTAGATACAGTTGCTCCTTTGCGGATGGGGTTTTGGTTCCTTGCCGCTATCGCCTCTGAGCTGAGTGATATGTAAATGCAACTAAGATAACTAAGTCACCATTTTGGTCTTAAAGGCTGTGTCATAACATACGGAATAGTATATATGATAAAAAATAAATAAATAAAAAACAGCCCATCCGTTATACCGTTCATAGGCTAAATAAGCAACCCCTTCCATAAATCATCCTTAGGCAAAGAAAGAACATCTTCAGTTTGCAGAGTGCTATGATTTTTCTTCCTACCTTGAAGCTTGGTGATGTCTAAGAGTGTCTGCGATGTAATACATCAATCTGCATTATTATTTTATCTGTGCTAGCTCAGAACATTAACACACACAAATCTGCAGTGTTTAGTTAGACATGTCAAAGGAGTGGCTTTGATGTCAAGAGACGACTTTGACATGCACAATCCTTGAAAGTTACCTTGGCTGAGACAATCATATTATTCATAACACAAATCTCTTGGTCTCCACAAACATCACCTTTGTACGTTCTGCCTCCCATTTATCTAGAGGTAAGACAACAAAAAGCTCCCCCTGTCTTCAAACTTTCATCTGCAGAACTTCAAAGAGACTCGTACCTGAGACACGGTTGAGGTAGACTGATCATCAAAGTGTAGAGTACGCCTCTTGTGTGTGTACTTGGTTATCTGATCTGAAGAATTCTTGTTACTGCCATGAGGGCCTGTCATCAATAGAAATAAGAAATCAGGTGTCACTAATCTCAGCGACTTCATTGTTTTTTAATTATTGATTGTAAACCTCAGATAACCTCAGTATTGCATCCATAGCACTACAGTTGTGCACATTCAATGAGCTTTAGACGTAGGCTACTCGACAGCTAGCTTACATTTCTTAAATTACCTAGGGAAAAAAAATTATATGGCAGCTAGAATTGAATATATAAAAGTTCCTCATGTACCAGGATATTTACAAAGCAAAACAGGTTCAAAATAATGTATGATACTGTACGTTTAGCTATGCAATTTATGAATATAAATAAAGCTGTAAGTTCAGTGAACTGCCTCATCACTATAAAAGACGTTTGTGAGTTTTATTTTCTACAGTGTATTGCATGTAAGTATTTACCTCATCCTGCACTCTTTTTTTTCTGTTTTAAGTAGGCGATCTCGTTACTTACCATTTTGAGACATAACCGATTCCCAAGATTGAATCATTGGCGAATCTGGAAATATGACTTTTAGGTCATAATACGTTAACGTGCGTTATAAAATAATTTATCAGTGATATTACATATGGCATAATTTTTATGTGCATGTAAATTACAAAATGTACCCTGATTTTGAAATGCATGTTATATGTCAGCACAGCACAAAAACAGAACAAAACAGATCACATTCCATAACTTCAACTCAACTTGCGTGTTAGATATGGTCACGTCTGCAGGTCTAATTTGCATTCCATCGATATAAAATTTTTTATCAACATGCAATTTTTTTTTCTTTAGAAGTTTTCCAGGGTGTGTAAAGATCGTATTTACAAATTGAGTATTATTTTCTGAAAGCTGGGATGGTTCGAAAAAATACATTTGCCAGAACTCAGAAAGAATTTCAGCATTTCAGATGGAACGCTTTATTTGAATTGCATGGCAGGGCACAGTTAAAATTTTCCTAGAAATGTCAATGGAATAGTTTGTATTTCTTATATTACATTTTAATCAAACATGAACCACATTTTAATTTGTAGTTTTTAATATTTTCATAGTTTCATGGGCAGAAAATGTGTTTAATAGATACAGTAACTTTGTAAGTGCCTATAGGATAAGGCTTGAAAAGATGGCACAATTTAACAGCAATTAAAGTAACAGCTATAAATAAGAGATTTCTGTCATACAGATAGCTAATTAATAAGGAGGTGATGGATGCCACACTGTGTTGTCATAGTAACATTTCGGGTGGCAATAAAGAGAACATAGTAACAGTGTATTTCGCCAAGTGTCTACCAAACGGTTACATTAGGCAATTGCTCCCTCCAGATTTCTAGAGATTTGCCCCTCTTAAGTAAACCGGGCATAGGAATGCTTGCTTCTTATTAGAATGAAACCTCTTTTGGTCGCAGTTTGGACGAAGGCAAATAACTAATTCTGAACCTTTACCCTGTCAGCTTTCTCTGGCACTGAAACATGTTGTACTCAACTATTCATCACTTTTGTGAATTGTTTTGTTTTTGCAATTGTTAAACCTTCTACCACTCATGACTCATCACTCATAAATATATGTCTGTGGATCAGGATCAATATAAAAGCAGCTTTCCTGCAACCATTGGATATTTCTGGTTTATGAGCACAACATGTGACCTTTGCAGCAGCACAGACAGCTGTGTTGAGGTTTTTTTACACCATATGTTGAGATCATTAATCAAGTGCTGAATGATGCTGTATATTATGAACATGAAATGATGCATATCACATTAAATGTCATTTAAATTCATATTTTTTTCTGCTGACATGCTCTTAGGTACAGGTCATTAATCTAGTGACTATCGCAGGTCATTAGTTATCAGACCGCAAATTTAACAAGGCATTCTGTTTTGCTGAAAATCACAGGTTTCTCAGCTTAACCGTATCATTTGTATTACTATCAGCCATATGGCTGCAGGTTTTGCATATTGCAGAAAAATACACACATGCAATTTCTTCTCACAGAGGTAATATCCGTGCACTTTGCTTAAGGGGAGAATTATGGAAAGTATTTGCTATACAGTCTTGTTTAATATTATATAAATAACCTACAATATTAATATCACATCAGGTGATTTCAAATCTTTTTCTGTCAGACATATATGAGATCTGCTGTTATTCAAATAAACCACTCTATTTAACTATATTTCATCTATATTTTGTTTTCAGAAATGTAAAGGTGGTTGTAGCCATTCTTTCTCAATCTTTTCTAACATCCTTTTCTCTGGTGACATTGTGAGAGGTAGTCTACACGGGTGCCGCACCAGATTTTTTTTTGATTTAACTGTCAGCAACCCTTTTATCAAAACAGCAAACACACAGACCTCACAATAAAATAATAATGATTATAGGTGTGTTCGCAAAAATATATAAGTATAATAAAATGTGTTTTCAGCAGTTCAAGTGGAGGTTGGCAGCTCATTTCACCAGAGAGGAAGAGAAAAATTTACTTTTTACCGTGGTGTGAAGCTAAAGAAAAAAGGCTTATTCACTTATTCAATGATCTTAGCTGGCTAGCTGGAGCATAGTCTTGCAGGATTTGTAGCGAATTGAAGTAGGAAGTTGCTGTAAATTAAATATGTTTATACTTTATAGATTATACATTACTATTTGTATTTTTCACTTTCACTTATATTTTTGTATGATGTATGATATTTCACTGTTTTTGCATTGATTGCAGAACAATACTTGCATGGAGTACCACAAGTACCACTATTAAGCCCAATTGCTTTTCAAGCCTTTGAATATCAGAAAACTGCTGATGGTATTTGATCAAGGTCTGCCTTGCATCCAGAGCGCCATTTCATTTGATCCACAGCAGTCTGCTTTCTCTATTATGCTTTTAATGGCCCTTGTTTCTGTTTTTTTTTTGGGGGGGGGTTTGGGTTTTTTTCTCTCTTTAATCATTTTAGACTCAGTCAACCGGCTGCCTATAGTTCTTTCACTGACCGTTTAATAGTAAGAGTTGATTGGAATCACCAGTTATCTGATTGCTACACTTCCTAAAGTCAGAGTGTTTACAATGTAACAAATTGCTACAGCAAGTGCTTTAGAGAAGTTTGAGAAGTTTGTAAGGCTTGTTGCATCAGATGATTACATAAAGATTTACTCCATTATCCACGGTATCAATCATTAAATCCTTAATGTATTTTTGATCCCTTGTTAAATTAATGACTCAAATGTTAAAACCTGACATTTCTGATGTAATGAGCTCAATATTATGTTTTAAAGACATATTGCAATAGCTTGGAAGCGGTGGGCTGCCATATTACCTGACCTTCTACAGCAGTAGGGAATATGAGACTGGTCAAAAGAGCACTTTGATACAGTGAATAATAAGTATGCCTTACGTAGGTCAGAGTAATTATGGCGATATGACCATTTCATATTAGCTTAAAGCTGTTTGAATCAAAGCTGGGAAAGGGTGCTGTGTCCTACATATTGATATTACATACCTTGCAAGGCTCTTACCTGAATTTTCTTGACTTATTTATAGTAGTAAGCGATCGATCACTTTAATGTAATACTAAGTAGGTGGTCTTTCTGAAGATGCTTTTGTCTAAAGTGACTTACTGTACCATACTTGTATTACATATAATAACCCTTGAACAGCCTGGGCTTAAGTGGTTTGATCAAGGCCACACAATCTGGGGTACGCATACATTTACCAATGACAGGGAACACAGAAGGTATGTAAAGCATTAACATGATATTAGTAGTTTACTTCAGAACAACAGTAAAAAGCAGCACAGTGGAACACTAAAACACATTCTAATTAACAGTGAGATGGTGTCACGGTTGTGCTCAAGGAAGACTCGATGGGTCTCGTAGCTTGATTCAAACAAAAACATCTTTACTTAGATTCCAACATGAGCAAGGAGATATCAAAAATACACACTATACGAACGACATTGACCGACACAGATAGACACACAGGGCTAGATTAAGTAAGGGAGACAATCAACGTAAATGGGGAGACACACCTGAACAGAATACATAATCAACAGAAACTAGGTCATTGGGAAAGCACATGGGGAACCGGATGTAAACATGGAACATAAACAAACATGGGGATGTTACAGATGGGATGCAGAGATGACATAACGCTTATATAAACTTATTGTCAGTAATACAAAATTAACTATATTGACTTCTAAAGCCAGTTTTGTTAAATGTCTATAAAAACAAAAACAAAAACAATGTACAGTACATGTTTAATCAATTAGCAAATTGTATTATAAATTGTAATAAATACTTATAATTGTATAATGACAGAATTATGGATCCACTCCCTGACAAGAACATCAATAAATACAAAGAATTTAACATTTTATAATTAAACTGCAAGTAACTAACCAATTGATTTTGATGTAACAAATAGATTACATTGACTAATATATATATACACATTTAAATATAGAACATAAAAGGTCAACATGTTGTTGTTTAATTCCTTTTTTATAGATTTTCTTTTTACTATTAGTATTGTATTTTTACTTCTAGAATTATATTGCTGCATTCTGCTGTAAGTGATATAAGTGATATTCTTTTCTTTTCAGATTAAAACCTTTAAAAAACCTTGTTTTGTTTTTAAAGGATGGAAAGGTTTAACAGATTCGTGGTTCAGGCTGAATTAATTGCAGAGGGTTAATAATTACAGTTAAAGGTTTAGAACAAACCTTAACCATAATGTTTCAGAAAAATCAATACCCTCACAAGCCCTGCAATTAAAGCAACACATTCTTACTACATTAACTACACTTAGAAAATAAAAAACAACAACATAAAAACTGAGCACTCAGATCAATTGATGATCAATTTCATCCACAGCTCTTGCAATCAGAAAGATCTTGTTGTAGTAACAGCACGAGTGCAGTGAGATCAATGGAGTTAAGCCATGCAGCTGCACTCCTGGTGTCTCTCTGAGTGGCATCTGATGATTTTTAGTCCAGCCTGCTGATCTTTTCTGATAGCGTGGGTCTAATCGATAGCTGCCCATCTTACATTTCAGTAATTACGTGGTCTTGCCTGATTGAGCCACCGGTGAGGCCTCATTCTGTGGAGTCTAACACCATTAGACCTAATATCTCAAGCTGTACTGAGGAGTGAAGGAAACAGTTGGCTTTACAGACTGACAGCGGGTACTTTTATTTGCGGTGCGTGACAGATTGTTAAAACACGTTCTCCCTCCCAACTTGCACGCACTTAATTGCTCTACCCTGCAGCATCATTTTTCAGCATCAGTTTTACTCTAATGACACTAAAAGGATACCCCTGTGCATTTAAAAAAATGAAGCCAAAGTAAATCCTTGAGATTCAAAAAAGTGATGCCAAATGGACCTGACAGGAAAAAATGCTGAAAGCAGCTCAGATTCCTAACTGCACAGAAACACCTTGACAAACGTCTATTACACCTTAAAGCAGGGGTGTCAAACAGTTCCAGGAGGGCCGGAGCCCTGCAGAGTTTACATGCAACCCTAATTAAACACACCTGATCCAACTAATCAAGTCCTTCAAAACTGTGTATTATGTGTGTTGGCACAGGGTTAGAACTAAACGCCCTCCAGGAGCTGAGTTTGACACCCCTGCTTAAAATGCAGTAAAATGCACTTGAAAAACTAAGCTGTCCTCTCTGCTCTCAAATACTGGGGGCGTGTCCACTCTCGATGCTGAAACCACGCCCACTCACACCAAAGTTATCGTCTCTCTCAACTGTCTTCTTCAAGCAGCTGATTTAAATAAGGAGACCAATTTCAGTTGTTTTTTAAATTAAAGCAACCACGTAAGGTGTCAAAGGCATCTCTTTAACTGTAGGCTAATAATGGTATTGACCAGAGGTGGTCGAAGTAAACAAATCAAGTACTTGAGTAAAAGTACAGATTCATACTATAAAATATTACTGCAGTAAAAGTAAAATTACTCCTTTTTTAATTTTACTCAAGTGAAAGTACAAAAGTACTTGTTTTTGTATGTCAGTTAGTAAAAAAGTACTGCAATTTTACTTAATTTTCTACTTAATTTTATATAGCACATTTTTTTTCATAATCTTACTGCTTTTGACACTGCAATGTACCTGAGAGAAAACAGATTTAAGAGTCTAATTTTCACTGGTAAGTGTTTTGAAGCGTAGGCTGTTGTTTTGCAGAACGTCACAGAACGTTATATATGACATGAGAATAAGTTAGGATAAACATTATTTATTATATTATATATATATATATATATATATATTTTATTTTTTTTTTTTTTTTTTTTTGTAAAAA
>JAUYWG010000044.1:2212294-2241015 GCA_034779775.1 Enteromius afrohamiltoni
ATGAACCTTTCACCTTCCCAGACTCTTTCCATCAAAATATCCAGATTCCTCTGGAAAGCTTTAGGGGAGGTTCTTTGGATTAAATTGTTCCTGTTTGTGTCTGGTTAGCCCATAAATGGTCCAGCCTTCTTACCAACATGTGTTCTCTAGTAAATAATGTCAGCTGTGCTCATGACATGGTGAACGAAGGCTGAAACTTTTATAAACACATTCTAAGTCTCAAAGCCAACTCTCAAAGCACTTCTAATGAGCAAATATTTACTTTATAATTAACTAATTCAACTACATAGCGACAAACAGACGGCAGTCATAAGTGTTCAAATACTGCAAGAACCCTTACAGCCTTCAAAAACTTAGCAAGAGCATTTCTGCATGAAGTCTTTTTGTGAAGTGATTAATAGTGTTTGATAGGTATCGGTAATATCAATTTGTATAACCCTAAAGTGTTTTGCAGTTATATGGAGGGAAACAGCTGTGAAGGAAAATCCAGAGAACTTTGCCCAAGCATTACTTTAGATACTCCAATCTCATGTTGTAAATTACTAATCTGGAGAGAGCAGCATAATAAACATAAAATAAACAGTATGCTTAACTGTAAATGTTTATATATCTTTGGAAGAAGATCGCTGTGTTTGCAATAAAATATAGTGATGCATTCAAGTTCTCTTAAGAGGTTCACATTTAGTTGGGAAGTTATAATTACAATTTCAGGTGGCAGAGTCTCATGGAGGCTTGTCAGGCATAACACATGTCCTGGCCACGGCGGATCAGGACCCTTGGGAAGCCACGGTGGAGCTGGCCCCTCGGATGGCCATGGCGGTGCCGAACCTGGGTGGTCAGGAGTGTCCTGGGGAAGGATGGTTAGGGGGTCTCTCTGGCCTGGATTCAGGGCTCGGACCAGACAATTGCGGACTAGAATCCACGGGTAGCTGGATCATCACTGCTGGCTGAAACTCGGACACCGAACCCTCTAACGGCTCCCCTGACTGTTATTCAGGGCTGGGACCCGATATAGGCGGATTGGGAGCCATAGGGACTTTAAACGTGACTCCTGGCCGCGCAACTGAAACCAACATTGTACGGCTCCCCGGAGCGTGATTCGGGCTGAGACCCGGCAAACAACTATTGTAGAAACGACCCATATGGGCATATTAGTACGAGGACATGTTGGGAAAGTGGGGCAGAGATGCAAAAACGTGGAGATTTCCAAATCGAATAACATTTAATATTGGAACATGAAACACAAGAACGCTGACGAAAGTGCAGGATACCCACAGACAATTCCATTTACATTAAACAACAGACAGAGGAAACTTAAAAGGACATGGTTAAAATACAATACATACACAACGAAATCAAGATACATGATACAAGACACCTGGGAGACACAGCTGGAAGGGTCAAACACTAACGAGATGGGCGAAGTCACAAACAGGGCAAAGACACGCAAAGAGACAGATTTAAAACAAAAACACAGAGAGCACATGGACACAAGACAACTTTACACACACAGTAGTGAACACACACCCGGAGTTGGGGTCTCACATCAGTTGTGGTACTGAGGGTAAAGAGAGTGCTGGATATTCACTCCCCCCACCCACAAGGCCTATTAGACCTGGGACTCAAACCCACAAAATTTGGGTCACAAGTCCAATTCCCTATCTATATTGGCCACAGTGGTTTGACTTGTTAATCCAAGGGTGTGTTTCCCAAAAACACTGTTAGGTAACTAAGTTATGTAAGGTGTGCTAACAAGCAATTTTACTAGAAAAGCCATGGATGTATATGTTGGGAAGGGAAAAACAATCCCTGATGGTATGGTATGTGCACATGAGCAGAGCTGGTAGCGTATGTTGTATACTTCCAAAGAGACAAAGTAGTCATGCACCAGGGGGTCAGCGTTGATGCTAGTGCTGTCTTACTCTAAGTATTATGGACCTTGTTGGTATCAACTAAACGTTGAGATCATGTCAAGAGGCACACAGATAAAAAAGTCCTTCCCTAAAAAGTGTGTTATGTTACGGGTGAATCATAAATTATTTTTGGCCGGCGTAGATACTGTTTTTAATTTGAAAACAAATAAAACACAACCTAGGTCAAAGCGTTAGCCTGTCAAGCTCGCAGAATTAACTTATCAGCTTCCTGCAAACTTCTCACACATCTGGATGGTCCACTTTAATTGTTTCAAGATGGTATGAACACAAACAACACGAGGAGCTTGCTAACAGTAATGGACTCCACTGTTTACTGCCATAATAGCAATGACGGTAAACGGTTTGCATCAGTGAATTGTTATGTGATGTCTGTGCCTAAATATAATTACTTTTTATTACACTTGAAATGTGATGTTTCTGTCAAAGTTACATGATAACCAATAAACGTTTCTTGGTAGTGATCTCATTTGTTACATGTTGTCTGATGTCTTTCAGTCATGTTTTTAGCAGGGATTTTAGGTACTTTTCTAATGGTCTAAATAGATCCTTCTGGCCAAACTGAAAGACTGGAACACGCTTAGACTGATTTAAGTTTTTGTTTGTTTGTTTGTAAAACAAGCCTTCAAAATTACTGTGTAAGGTGGGTTAAGATAGACCAGGTTCTGAGACAGTGATTAGTTGAATTTGTATTTTTTAAATTAAGTCTCAATGCCAGACTCTTTAGCTCTGTTTCTATCCTTTTAATTTTCAAGTTTATGTAAATAATAATACAATATTAAGTTCTAACAATAAAGCTAAGGTGCCTGAGTTTAATCAGAGTACTGTACACTTCTGACATCTCTTTTTACACAAATACTTAAATCACATCACATATTTATTTTCAGTTACAGAGTTCAAAAGGTACCACATAACAGGAATGATCCAGTAAATGAGAGTGGCTACAGGACTAGGCCCAAAACGTTCCTTGGAAAAGTCCTGCTCAAGCTGCATGGCTAAATGGGCAAATAAGGTGAGTAGTATTAACCTGCAAGCGGTGAGGATAACATCCCATCAGTGTCTCTTCTCTAAGCACTGAATCAGAATGGTGATTATTCTGGAGACAAATGTGGTGAGACGATAGCTTGATTTACTGCTTCGAGAATATTTGACATGCCTGACTGCATCGGGTTACACTTCAGATATGGTATGTTGTATTAAATATTAAATTTGCTGTGACACGACAAACTCGTGCCTATTCAGTCAGCTTGATACATATATAAAGATGGCATGAAATTAAAATTCACTCACATTTACTTTCACAACACACTCTCATGGACGATCTCTTTAATGTATTAAATTCAACAACACTCAGGATAAACTTCATTATTCAGCTGTGTTAGAAATGTATTCATGTGATAAAACACTTAAAGTCAAATCTAAATGTTAGATTGTAACATTATGACTTTGTTAGTACAACGTTATAACACATTATGATCGAATTGAATTGTATTAATTTCATTCTAACAGTGCAGTTGTGTTCCTTAAGTAATACACAATATGTAAAATTAATTATATACTTATTTATTTACTTATATAAGCACTATTCTCTAGGTATCAGTGCTAATATTTTGTTTCTTTCATAGTTCAGATGATCGATTGTCTCTGATAAAGGTGCATTCATCCCAATGGAGTAGGATCTGTTCGCTGTCACTCTGTCTTATTCATGTCATTCGTTTCCAAAGGTTTGCAAGAATACACTTCCAAAGGTTTGCAAACTTTAGCCCAAATTGGATGATATTTGAATCTCATGGGCAGTAAAGATGTCAACCAACTCTATCCCTCCCGAACACTTATAGCCATACTCTCCAAGAACATCACAGGAAGTTCCCAGAGGACTCAGTGGAACTCTGTTAGGATGTCTTCTTGTAATGCTGACAGTGTGCACTATTCCCTCACAAATTTTCAGAAGGACGGCTCCTTTGGGAAGCCCCGTGGACTAGATATCTGTGATTTAGTTCTTTTCATAGAGCAGATGCTGGAGTCTCGAGGTCTCTGGTAAAGGTGGATTCATCCCAGTGGAATAACATCTCCTCTGTTTGCCATCTCTCTGTCTTACTCATGTCGCTAAGTGTCTTCCTGATTGTCTTTTTCGGAGTCTGTGAACATCCAAATCCAGTCCATGTCATTACAGAGCAAAGCCACTTAAAGAATAAGAAGTCACCTATGATTTACATGTACAACTATAATCTCAAAATAATTGTTAAAATCAGTGTCAGTACAACACCAAGGCCAGCTGACTCAGTGCATTGTGACTGGCAGAAAACAACAAGTACGTGTTGGAAATGTGATGCCCCTTACCATAAACGGGAGCTTTAGCTTTATAAAGACAATTAACAAAGTCCTTAGTTTTACCATCAGTTCATGACTGAAAGGGGATCAGAGTTGTGTGCCACACACAGTGATGATGATAGTTTGTAATTGCAGTACACAAGCCACAATTAAGAAATTAAGCGGTGTGTTTTAATGAGGTGCTTTGGCCTGGTCTGGATCAGCCTTCTCTTTAGGATAGAATAAATCCTTTAGTGGGAGACTCTGAGCTTTTATACAGCTCTTGAGATCTTATACATGCACAAACAGCTACACATCACACTAAAGACGGGCAAAACTAGAGATCTCACCTCTTTAAATTAAGAGACTGATTAATTTTCACATGCTCTATAGCTACTGTATTCTGGTATGTGTCCACTTGACAGATTTTGAATTCACTTATCTTCATCAAAAGAAGGCTCTGTCCCGGATCTGACCTGGGCAAAGGTTAAAGTTCACATGCTTCCCACCATTGTGTATATAAGTCGATTTTTACAAGAAGCTGCCAGGCTATGGCAAGGGCTAGGGGCCAAAGTGGAAGGAGGGTTTTATGAGCAATGTGTTCCTGGTTACATCCTTAAAAAGTGCAAATAAAAAGCTAATGCTGTTACAGGACGCCATGTATTTGTCTAATGTCTTCTGCTGGCACAGAACACCTAAAGATACTACATTAAATTCTACTGAAGGATGCAATTCCGAAGCGGTATTTCAAAATGATTGCGCGGGTAGTAATAATACTTACGAATTCCAGAAATTGACTTGCTATGTGAACTGTTCCCCAGTAATTCATTCTAACCTCTCTGTTTGACTTATTGCACTCCCACTTGTGTTTGATTAGCTTTGTACTCTTGCAAAGTTTAAAAAAAAAAGCTTGGCTTAGCAGTTTGAGGTGACAGGCTGTATATATTAATGGCCATGGTTAGTTATTAGTACTTGCTCCCACATTAGCGACAGCAGGCCAGGAGCGTCTACGCTACAGGAGCCGCCAGTATGCTCCTGCCAGAAGCATTTCTCGGGACATCTGTAGGAGCTCTTCTGAAGCAGTTAAATCAAGACTGTTGAAGACCAGCTGCACTGTTGCAGTAAAGCTACGAGCGAGCGGTTAGCAGCAGCTTCAGTCAAACCTAGACAAAGAGATGACAGCCACCTGTAACAACATCGAACAGGCACATGAAAGGATCTTGACAGCCCGGGTAGTGACAGGCAGCCGTTTCCAGTTTCAGTCATGAGTTGGCTACAATCCACCTTCACGGTCAGGTAAATTTTTCATCACAAAACCACTTCACTCAACAGCCTTTGCTGATGTGTGGAGCTCACACCATCAATGCCATAACTTTATGCTAGTGTTGTCATTTATACATTAGCATCTGCACTTCACCTTATGGAGATATAGGTATATATTTATATGGTATAGGAAATTGTATTTATATGCAGTCAGGTGTATATTTATGTTTGGACACACGCCCAATTTGTATTTATTTTTATCCATCACAAATGGTGGATAAGTTTGATGACATGAGCATGCATGGTTTCTAGTGGCACTGGGTTACTGGTGTTTAGTGACAGAAGCAGCTGGAGCAGTTCTGAAGTGTACACAAATATACCCACATTCAGTTAAGTAGAAAAACATGGTTGCAATTAACATTTTGAGTTGTATTTTTGTTCAAAAATATTTTTGTGTGTTAAAACTTAAAGTCTACACTTCAATCAATCACATCTTAATTGTTTTATTTCAAACCCATTGTAGCGGTGTAAAGGCAAAAACACAAAAACTAATGAAACCTCTACATCAAAGTTAACAATAGAGACTCTACTATTATGATGTAGCATACAGTATGTGGTATGTCACAAATTAATTGCCCTGATTAATTTTAATTTTTAACTCCAGCTTGCATCACCGGACTGCTGCTACCTTACTGAATGACTTGTAATATTTATTTTTATTATTCTTTTTTCCCCCATTATTGTCAAGTCTGCAGTTTTCTATAGAATTCAGTCGAGTCCCTCCGACGTTACATTTGGGAACTCGCATAAGAGACCAATCACCTTTGAGCTTTAAGCAAAGGCCAATGAACATTGGCATGCACTGATTGCATTCAAGTGCACCTTGTCACTATGCAAGTATAAGAGAGCATGGAGCACTTTCGCTTCGGAGCCTCGCATTCTGAGCTGGAATAGAAGAAAGAGTTCCTTCGAGTTCATGCTCTCTCACCCTCTGACACCGAAAGACTGGGTCAACGCTTCCGCATACGTTAGTTTCCTCACCTCTCGGGATGGACATGATCGCTGCCTCACGTGTCTGGGCCGAGATCACTCTGGGCAGCGTTCATGGATGATTCATGCATTCATTACAAATGCATGACCATGGCTACAGTGAGGTCCTCCCCTCACTGTCTTCCCCGGGCAGCGTTCATGGATGATTCATGCGTTCATTGCGAATGCATGACCATGGCTACAGTGAGGTCCTCCCCTCACTGTCTTCCTGTGGCAGATTGTTGAGCCAGAATATTTTTTTTGGCTGCTGTGGTGAGGAGCTTGGGGAACCTTACGTTGACTGCGCAGTAAGTTCTGGACTTCTCCCCCGTCACATAGTTCCATAGTATTGCCAGAGCAGATTGCTTCCCCGCACAGCGGGTCGAGCATCTCCTCCAGTGCACCCCAGAAGGACGAGACTCTATTGCAGCATCAGAGGGAGAATTGGCTTGGAAAGTGGACATCTTGCCAGGACAGTGTTCCCAAACAGGAAACCAATCTGCCTACGTCCCAGCTCATCAGCCCTTACCACCCTCAATGGCGGGGCAGCCAAGGGCTGTGCAGCGGTCCTCCAGGCTGAGTGCACTCTCGAGGTACATGCCTTGGATCAGCCACGTGTGGCGTGTGAGATGTCGGCAGTTCTCAGCAGTTCTCGGCAGTTCACAAGCAGACCAAGGCATGGTGTGGAGCCATCGACGTGCCGCAGCCTCACTGGATCATTCACATTTGCCCTCTAATGCGTGCGAGTTCTCGCCTGATCTGGTGGTCCAAGCTTGCCGCTTCGGACCAGGCTGCCACCACACTGTACGCCTTGCTGTGCTCAGCCTCCACCTGCTCGTCACCAAGGGCATTCCCCCTGTGGCTCCAAAACCTGCTCTGTACCCCGCCAAGGCACACAATGACAGGTTGGCGGCCCAACATTAATTGCACCACCTGCAGCTCAGGGACCGTCCAGAAACACCTGCAGGTCTGCGAAGCATCCCTGACATGGGCAATCTGGAGGTGTTGGAGGTTGCTCTTTTGGAGGACGGCGACATCAGTGCCCCAACTCCCGGAGGAGGGCTGGGAGTTTCTGTGTACTCAGGCATTCTTACAGAAGGAGGAATTTTCCTCACCTCTAGGCGCAGAGAACCCCTTCTGATCAATCCTTTTGTTTCCTCAGGTGCGGATCCAGAGCTCTATATCACCAGAGCGGGAACCAGGGTAGCAGGTAAGCACTGCCAAGAGCAGTATGACTTTTCTCCAGGACGTTCATTCTTCTGAGATCAGTCCCCTCCCCGTTTCCCCCTGAGGCTGCCCCACCCTGGCACGGTGGTCAACATCCCCGTGATTCCCCTAGTGACCCCTTGCAGTGGTTAATCTGGACGGTACACCTTGGGTATGCGATTCAGTTAGCCAGGCACCTGCCCAGGTACAGTCGCATCCACTACACCACTGTCCACTCGTACAGGGATGCCACTGTCCTGGGTGCGGAGGTTGCAGTCCTGCTGGCGAAGGACGCAATCAAGCCTGTCCCTCCAGCCAAGATGGGGTCAGGATCTTACAGTCCGTACTTCATTGTGCCCAGGAAAGAGCAGTGAGCTGAGACCCATCCTGGATCTTCAAACTTTAAATCGGTCCCTTTTCAGGCTTCCATTAAAAATGCTCACCCCAAAGCATATCCTAAAAATGTGCATTTGGCCCAGGATTGGTTCGCAGCCATTAAATTGTACTTTCATGTCTTTTGTGGTCTTTTGAAGTGGTTTGCTTCTGGGGTCGAGCATGTCAGTATCCCCAGTTGGCCGGTCCCATTCGCAACAATCCCAATGACTGGCTCATTTTAGCTCACAACTGGTCCTTCAGGGCAACTGGGAAAAGAGCAAACTCTCTGAAAAAAAAGAGGATCTCTTTTCTAAGCATGGAGCAAGACTTGGTCAACATGCTGTCTGCCTTGCCAACGAGTGCATGCAAGCAGTGCTGAAGTGCTTGAACTATGCACAAGACAGAGGTTCTTCTCAAAACATTTTTAGAGGCTCCTGTGGTATATGGCAGTCGCTTGTCTTGCTTCATATGAGACCGCTTTAGTACTTTAGTCCCAAGCATGTCGTGGTCAACATGGATGCCTTCTCTATGGGTTGGGGTGCTGTGTGGAGTGGGCAAGCAGCCTTTGGTCCCTGGACAGGCATCCTACTGCATTGGCAATAGATATATATTCTGTTGATTACTCAAATTACACTGATTAATTTTGCCATGAATAGAGTTGCAATAGAAACCTATATTTCCGAATAGCTCTGAAAAAACATCTTACTTGTCATCTAGTAATAACAATAATTAAATCATGGTGTTAATATACCTTTTTCCAACACCATGTTTTAATTCAGAATATTAAACCATGCTAATTATAGACAAAGTGTCTATTCAAGTAATTTTATGTATGTATCAGGGTGTGTGGTACAGGAAGGCACGAAGGCAGATGCGAGTTCCCGAAATGAAAGAACTTAATATTCAAACTGACAAATGAACAGGCAGGGTATTTCACACACATAAAATAAAATTGAGTAATATTGAAGACCGACAATGCAACACAAAACAGAACAGGCTTTAAACACTGGGAGACACTCAGGGAAAACAGGTGGAGACAAATAAATTAATCAAACTAAATCAGAACTGGAACATAACCAAGTAAGGAAAATGAGGAAGACGAAAACAAAACTAAACAGAACAGAATTTACAGATGTAAACAGATGTAAAAGACCTGAAAACAAATCAGATTCTTAATTCAAGTCTTAATATAATGTGATTTTTTTAATGGTTTTTTTTTTTGGTTTGTTTGTTTGTTTGTTTTTGAAACACATAGTTTAATTTTTTTATTATAAGAAATAGACACCAAGAAATATATACGTATAGTATTTCCACACTCTCCTCATCGACTACAGATCAGCTGTTTGTTTCCAAGGTATAACTGCAAGCCTAACTGATTTCCTTACATTTAAGTAAATGTACTACACAGAGCAGTGAGGATTGTGTGCAATTTGTTGCAAAATGTTTTAGAATCTCTCATTGCATTACATCAGAATCAAGGTCGTTTATTTTAGCCTGCCTTCAAATTGTGTAATGCAGACATCGCGGATGTGGTACACAGCTTCAGAATTCCTTGTAATGCTGTGTACATCAGAAGGCATTCCAGTGAATGTTGCTTGAGTTCAGAGAGGAAGCTGTGAATGATTACCTTATAATGTTGCAGCTAAAAATAACATTGACTTTCAGAAGACGTCTACCTGGCCTGGCTCCAAATGATGAGAACCTGCAACAGCATATGCTTCCCACCACCATATGCTTCTCTTCAAGGAACAGGTCAAAAGATGAAAAATCATGAAAATAACTACTTTCTTTGTAGAGAGTTTGTTTGCCACATAAGCCAAAGGCATAATTTAACTGTTGAACATATCTGGTTATTTCATGTAACAGCCAGTGAACCAGGGATTCAGTCACAATGGTGCTTTTTAATAATTCAGAGCAAGAAACCTCTATTTTTTTCATAAAAAGGGGCCAGGAAGCAGGTTGGCTAATCACTAGCTCCACTACTTTTGAAGCCTTTTTAAATATACGGATCATGAGCGATGATGAAAAAGTAGCAAAGCTGCTTTACTGGCCATCTTCCATTTCCTCTCACTGCTTTTGGAGGTCTGGTCTGGTTTTATGAGTGCTGGCCTTTGGCACCATTAACAAGACCCTGTTGGCCTTTGCCCTCACACAGGGCTTTAGCACATGCGATTAAGGTGCAGGCACATGGTCGGATAGAGGTCCTTACCATCATGCTCCTGGTACACACAGGAACCATCCTGTGAAGAAAGCAGCTTTCCATTTACAACAAACTGAAGAGCCTTATAAAATAATTAGGCAATGGAATGAAAGGAGGAAATGACAGGAAAGAATGCAAGATTTGTGCCACTATAAAAGATTAACACTGACGGGTGCTAAAACTACTGTAGAGTGTAGTTCAAGCGATGTAATGGCATGGTTGCCAGATGCTGCCTATTCTGTCATGTATTTGTCAGCTGTCTTCAGAATCGCAGGTTCTGAAAATAATCTGTGCTCTGTAAATATATATCTCTAAATTTGCCTCATGATTACTTGATTGGAAGCTGATTGCAATATTTACTTGCACAATGTACCAAATGAAAGAACTAACCAAATCACTGATCTGCTACAGATATGTTTCTCTAATAAGGGCTTTGATTATTAAATTATTTTATATTGCGAATGAATGCTTCATTAAAACGTAGACAGTAAAGGAGTGGCTTGTCCAAAAATGAAAATTTGTTAAAGATTCTTCATTTAAAGACATTGCATTGAAGACAATGTTGCCTTCTTCAAGTCTTTAGAAGCCATACATTAGGCAAACTGCTAACCTGTGACCACATAATTGAGTCAGATCGAGAACCCAATCGGGAGCAAACCATTCAGACTGCTTTGCTCTTTTGAGAATCGCCTACACACTCATTCACTCTTCCATAATATAGCCCATTTGAAAAAAAAATTATGCAAACGATTGACTGAATTTTGACACTAAGAGCATTGGAAAGGCTGCTGATTTTTACATCGTTTATGCGATAATCATTTGACACATAGCTAACTGCCAATCTCCTGAAGTACCAAGGTAGATCTCGGAATCTGGAAACGTTAAACAATCAAATATACCTCTGTGTTTGTGCTTGGTAAACTAATGTTAGTGAGAGTTCATTTTGTGTGACGATTCATATTTATGTTAACAAATTCATTGCATCATTCCCTAGAAGCTCTGTTCATGTAGAAACCTGAGACTGATGCTTGTGAAGTTAGAAGTGCTTTGGAGCTATGGAAGCGTATTTACTGGTCTAGCTAATAAAAAATAAAAAAAGCCTTTTAAACACAATTGGAACATTAGAAACAACATTGACCGGGCAGTTCATTTCAGATTCAGAATATACTAAAAGGCCTTTAATTTGCCAAAAATTGGCATGCGGTAGATTGCGGTAGATTTTTTAGCTCTTATGACAGAGCAGGCTTTATAGACTTATGGAGGCTGGAAATATTGAGCACAAATCATGTGTACCATTTTAAAGATACTTTTATGATACTTTTACATCCTCAGTGCAAAACAGCCTGCACAAAAAATTCTCCTTTCGTGTTCCAAGGAAAGTTTAGTGTCTTGCTATTTCCAACAGCAGCTCCCAGAAACCCCATCAAACAATTTACATTTTCCTCCACTATAAAGTCCAAAGAATAAACGACCTCGCTATATTCATCCCCTCACCTGGACACCCTAAATGGCCATTACCGGCTGCCTATTCAGACTCTTGCACCCTCATTAGAGTTCCTGATAGGACATCATATCCAACATTCTGCTGTGCAAGGTCTCATCATGCTGATATTTATAATCTCGTGTTCATTTCGAAGTAATGAGAAATCTCTAATAGTCTAATTCAGCACATGACTCGGACTGACACGTGGCAGCGATGTAATCCCAAGGTGAGTGTACATATTTCCAAATCATTGTTATGCCTTTGTTTGAGGATAATGCTGATGGTATGGGTGATATAGTCCAGCTGTTTTTAATCAAAAATGAGACTGCTGATTTCCATATCCCATTTAGAAAACTAATGGAGCCCATCTGATCTTCTGAGCCAATGAATACAAATGGTAATTAACATAAATGCGATCCGTTTTTTTTTAACAGACCATTGAATAACAGAGAGGTATTAGTGAGCTTACTGTACTGAAGAACAAGATGAAATATGCAAGATTTAAGTTTTCTAAACACTGAGGTTTGGCCCAAAATAACAATGATCTGAAGCAGAAGCAGGAGTTTGATTTTCATCATCATTAAATGGAGATGAAAAAAGAAAACACTTGATATACAGGAACCCAGGGCAGATTGAAGTCTTAGACTCGGATGGCCTTCTGTTAAATGAGTTAATTGGACTTCTTTCCTGCATATTGCAGATAAGATCTGGCTGAACTCATCATATTTTTGTTGCCTTGTTATGTCTATAGGCAGCCTAAAATGTCTCCTTCAATAAAACAATCGAAAACAAATTTGTGTTTATTTAATAAATCCAACAAGAGGTAGTGTACAGTCTTCCCCATCTGAGCTCATTATGCTCACTCCCATGCAGGCCAACCCGCAACGCAAACTATTCCTAAAGCCTGGAATTCAACCCAGAAGAACAACACGATGCCACGGACAGCTTAAATCAACTAAATATATCATTTAATAATAATAATAATAATTTTAATATAATCAGACTAAAGTATCAAGGCCGCCAAGGTATGTGAAATAAATATGAAAGCAATGAAAACAGCTTGTTTGTTTTACGTTTCTCAGGCTATATATAGGCTAAATTATTATTATTATTAAATGTATTGATTTCTTTCTGTTCGCATTTCGATTTGCTGTTAAATCAAACTTCATTCCTTCAAATGGGTTTTTAGTTGAGACCAGAAAAAACTAATTAATCATGATAACAAAAAAAACAACTTTTGTTATGTCGAGATCACAAGAAAATTAAGTTGTGATAACGAGACAAAAACTTTTGTTATGTTGAGATCACAAGAAAAATAAGACGTGATCACGAGAAAACAAGACGGAAAAAAAAATATAATACATGGCCGCTTAGAACTTCCGTAGGTTTTAGGCACCTACATTAATAACTAAAAAATAAGATATCATCAACGTTCCGTTTTATTTTTGAAAGGTCTGTGAAACAAAACATACCCCAACCTGATCTCCAGTGTTGGGCATGTTACTTTAAAAAAGTAATTATTTATAGTTACTTCCCACAAATAGTAACTGAGTTACAACATTCTAAAAGTACTATACAAAATATTTTATATATATAACAGTCATGTTTTGAATCGTGAGTCATCAGTTTCATGTTATTCTGTTTCTGTTGTGATTTTGACACTTCTAATTGTATCATTAAAGTTGTTAAGATCACTTGTCACATTTTGCTGAGCAAAATACTGCACCATTCTTGAAGAAGGAACCAGTGTGTTTCTGCAATCCGCTACAGAGCTTGCTGTAAAGACAGGTCATTTCACTCGGCAGCCATCATCGTAATGTCCCTGGAAAGTAATTTTCTATGAAGGTAATAGGCAAGAGGTCAGGGTTTAGCTGGTTAGCACTATCCCCTGCTGATACATGTCGTAAATACACCATCTGGCAACACAAAGTATCATTTTCAATCGAGCTGCATGAAGCTACAAACAACATTTGTACAAACACTATTGCATATTATGGTTTAGTAGACTCTATTAGTGGATTTTGTTGTGAAAGCGTGGCACTATCAAAATTCAGTTTTGACTGTTTATTTATTACTGTGTGAGATTTGACTAAGACCATCAAAGATTGAGGAAGTCTGCCCGAACCTGTATCCATTATTTCCCTTCAAGCTAAAAAGCTCTTTTATAAGAGAAATAGTTTTTTATTATATAATCATATATCATTTATCATGTGTGGTTCTCAAAACCTTCTCATTAACAGTGCAGCTGTTCAACAAAGACAGATTACACATCCTTAGTGACCGATTTGTACAAATGTAAATCAGAGGACTCAGGTCTGAGGAGCTGCTCTGTAATTTAGCAAATAACACAGTTGAAGTCAGCAGGGGAATACAGGAGCAAATAATCAAGGTGAAATAATTGTCCTTTTGAAGACTGCCAACAGCTGTGGCCTTATTTACCGAAGGATTCAGGATAGTGAAGTCATCACACCACCCTTAATTTCCAACAATAAAAAAGCAATTCATAAACATGACTGAACACGGTTAGAAGATTGAAGTATACAAAAATTTACATTCCATTTTTCAAGGGCCTGGCCCACTGTCTCAAAGTCAAAAAATAATATTTGCAAAAACAATAGATGTCTGCATTGATGAGTGTTTGTTTGGGGGGGTAAAGATATACATGCAGCTCCAGTTTAAATGAGTATCAGTCACCTATGTATTTTTTAGCATTTGTAACTTATGGAGAAAAACAGAGACACTGACATGGATGTGTGTTGAGCACTTGTAGTTTCACTAGAAATATAAGCTTGTAATGATGTTTCTGCAACACAGATATTACTGCGTTTTACAACATTTTCAAAGTGAAATCGAAGTCAGTGGGGCTAAAATGCTGTTTAAATATGGCCATGTTTTTATTACATTAATACAGATGCTTTTTTATTATGTTGCTTCAAGTATGCATTGCAGCGGTTCAATATTCAAATGTCAGGGGAGTGTGGCTAAAAGTTTAATCATGTTAGAAAGTAACATACTCCCTATACACCAAGCCCAACTTTAAACCTACCTGATAGTGCTAACGAATTATGCAAGCGTGCTATTTTAACTTACACATGCTTTTGAGGTTTCATTAAACAACAGTTTCTCATGATTCATACCTCAATGCCATAACATCTTTGTTAGCACCCGTCACCTTCAGGTAACCCTAAACACCTTGATCAACTGGTTCAGGTATGTTTGATTGAGGTTGGGACTGAATTCTACAGTACGATAGCTCTCCAGGAGCAAGGTTGGAGATTCTTTCCCTAGTGTATGCCCGTATTCTTGCCCGTGCACTTATTCAGCATTACCTGACCTCCGTCATATTCAACCACCTAAAGCTCAGTACCACCCAGGTTACAGCACCAGTGTTAATGATCGCATTCACAGCATTCTAAGCTACACCAGTGTGGATGGCATGCACGCTAACAATGACACAGCCCCTAGTGCAGGTCTTTAGCACTATCTGGCCTCAAATACACTAACACCACCAATTCCCTTCAATATGGGTCATGGCAATAATGCCTTGTGGGATATGAACCAGTGTCAACTACTTATTACAAACCTACCAACCACTCAGTGCTAGCGACCCTATAGACTATTGTCAATGGTTTTGCAAGTATTTGGCAAACACTGTTGCCTCTACACAACAGGAGTTTTGCATGAGCAAACACATTTTGTCAGAAACAATTTATTCTGTTAGGATAGTTGATTCATTTATTTATATCATTACGGTAAATTTATTGTAAATTGACGTGTTTAAGTTTGGTGCTTCATCATAAATTATTGTAGAATAAACGATAGCATCTAACCCCCACCCCCAAACACATTGTAACTATATTAAGGGTTAAACAGATTAATCACAGTTTGATTATTTTAAATTTAAAATGACTTACGGTAATGATTCAATGTAGCTTTTCCATCAAAGCTTAGCTATTACTTCAGAGTATTGTCTAACCCAGCAAAACAGGAGCTACCAGTGATATAATGTACACTGAATGGCCAAACAATTTCCATGCAAAAAATGGCACCTGCTATTTTAAAAAGCTGTTCAAACAGTTTACTTAAACTTACTCTATGAACATGGAAAGTGGCGATCGTTGGACTTCGATGTCACGTTTAAATGACACCACTGTAGGTCACTTTACATCACTTCGGAGTTCCTACTGAGTTACCATCTGTCATTTCCTATTCCTATATATATTTTTCCTAGGATTACTCATAAATAAGGTAAGGTTTAGGTGTAGAGATATGGTCAAGACTAAATTTTTCTATTAAATGTTGTTCCAGGGTCAAAAATATATGCTGACCTAGGAACACATCTAGCTCAGCAAAATCAAGATGTGCTTGGAAACACCACGTTGGCTAGTTGCTAGAATTACACGGTCTGAAAGTAATGCATTACATGTAACACAAGTCAGATCAATCAGATTACTTTTTTGCATCTAGTAAAGTAATGCATTACTTTTTAATTTAGAAGAAAATATTTGAGTAATTCATTTATTTATTTATTTATTTAAAATAATACTTTCCATAAAATGGAACTAAGTAATGTAATGAAATTTTAGGGAGTAACACAATATTGCAATGCATGACTTTTAAAAGTAACTTTCCCCAACCCAGTGCAAAACCATAAGAAAAACAGCACAATACGTTTACTCACGCTAAAGCTATTGCTCCTGAACCACACAATTCTTTAAAGAGAATCTGCCTTTTAAAAAATGCCCGTCTAGTAAAAAATGAACAGGATGAGTTGAGAGTACTGTGGTGTTCTCAGAAAATGTGAGTTCTTGTTCAAACAGATTTACATGTCTTATAGTACAGTTACCTCTGTGGCAAAGAGTAGACATTCTCATAGGCTGCCGAACAACCCACGATCTGCGATCAGCTCTGGGATCAATCACGTACACAGTGGGCACTGAACTAGATATAGACAGAATATTTGAGTAGCTTAGCAGGGAGGATTTTGGGTGCAGCAGGGCTAAAATGTAATTTACTACTGAAAACGAGAGAAACGAATCTAACAGTTAGTTTAAAGGAAGTTCTGAATTCTTCGGTGAGCAGTTTCTAATGTTAATGTATGTTCGGTGTCAGTATTAGAGGCAGTTTCATTAGACATTGGCATGGTTCAAATAAATCACATTTACCTGTTGTATAATTGTGAAGTCGTCTGCAATGGGGCCCTTAAAACATCTTGAATAAAGTTTCGTCTTTGTGTTGTTTCCAGACGTTAAATGAAAAAATATAGGCCAGTGTATTTTATGATTCCAAAGGGATGTTTTAGTTATTAAATCTTAATTCTGTCTCCAAACAGATCAAAATGCATGACTTAAATGGACCCCACTTTGCACATTGAGGCTGTGCTTCAATATTCCACACTAATGTATAATTTACACTATGATGAATGAGTGTAAATTCATTGCTGGAAGTCTGGGTTGAACAACAACAAACCAGCGGTTGGTCTGGAGGAAAGTAATTAGGCATGTGTAGCTCCAGACATTTGAATTGAGTAAATATGACTCCCCGTACACCGCTCACGCTAATTATTTCAATTCCGAGCAAGTGCTTTTCCCCTACTGTGTTCTTCCCCCATGCATAATACAGCAGCACACTACACTTAAGCGAATCAGCCCAGGTTAATACCGTCCCTGTCTGCATCTTTATCAGGTTAAGTCGAGCTGCTTCCATTCCAGCAGCTGCAAAATCTACATCAGCTTTTTGCAATGAAATAGTATACTAGTGTTTACATTTCTAGTAGGTTTAAAAAAATGTGTGTAAATCAAGTTCTAAGTACTGTTTATCAGTGTTGGCTTCAACTTGGACTCATGACCATTTGGTAGAATACGGCAGTTTATGTGACACTAATGCAAAACCGGGCTCACTAACAACAAAAAAAAGTTTACTTTTACAATTTCTGCATCATTCAGATCTTTTTAAGGTCCAGGTCATGATTCTGATTTGACCTTCTACAGGTCTCGACCTTGACCCTCGGCCTGGGCTTGGACTTGAATGAACTTTAACTTGAATGCTGTTTTGAAAAATAACATTGCATAGCAAAGATGCAAAGTGATGCAATAGATGTTGTCTAGCATGTTTACATAGACAAAAAAATATTAAAACTCAACAGTGGAATGAAAAAAAAAGGATTGTGGGTGGACTAGCTGTAAGACAGCATTTAATTTATTGTTTCTTCAAAGTTGTTCAAAGTTTCATTCTTATGTTGAAAATTGACCCCAAAATTTTGTCTACCTTGTATTGATATGCTTTTTTGAGTTTCTATGTTAGCTGAGCAACTAGATTTAGTTCAAATCAGGTCAAGTCTCTCTTGTCTGTCACATTAAAAGCCTGTACACAAACTTCTCAGTTTTGGAACAATAACACCATAGTATGCAGGACACAAATAGTGTATTTTATTGTGACAAAAAAAAAAGTTAAATCAATATTAATCAGTGACACTCACTACACTGGATGCACTGCATTGAGTTTGACAGTAAACGAACGCAGCATTTTATATTTTTGACAAAAACAAGCATGGATTCTGAGTATTTGCTTTGATGCGACCAGTGTAGACAGCCACAAGCTGTTGTGGAGCACAATGTGAGATGCAATGCAGCAGCTAAAGCGGCCATCTGATGCATATGTCCTTAGACCAGCAATTCTTAGACAGTGCAGATGGAATGTGAGAACATATTCTATGTGAACAGCTATTAATAACTAGTTACACTCATCTAAACTCTATTACACCAAAAACCTTTGCTATACATACTATTGTGTTGTATCCAATGTTGCCAGGTTTTGCTAAAGAAAAAGGCATACCAATCTGGGAAAAAAAAACTAACAAATAAAATAAACAAGCCAGAGTATGTGGCTCCTTAATTTAGGGGTTAGGCATACAGTATGCATGACTTTACAAAGCACTTGCATGACATAGTAAATAACCATGAAGGAAAACGCCACCGTTTTTCCATATTCCACTATATTCTTCTCTCAACTTAGATGAGTTAATACATATCTCTTCCGTCTCATGGCGTGAATCATTCTAGCATGGGGAACCAAACACGTCCATGTTTTCCCTATTTAAAGATGGTTTAATGACCAGTTACACAAGTAAGTATGTTGACACAACTATAATGTATGGCTGAAGAGCACTTCGCAGCAGTTATATCATCAGTCTTTGGTTGTATTGACGTAAGTGAGAGGGAAAAGAACATGGGGAGTTTTCAGGAGTGATGATATTATTGTGCAGAGGTCGAAGTGCTGCAAAGTGCTCTTATGCCATTCATTATAGTTACCTTTTGGTCCCACTTTATATTAAGTGTCCCTAATACCTGTGTACTTCCATAGTAACTAGATGTGTATGTAGCATGAAACCACAGTATAAGTACACACTGGTACATAGTATCTACAGCTGTAATATTTCTGTAACTACACACATGTAACAACCCTCAGAATGGTGTGTGTAAGAACAAATGTGTAACAAGACATTGGTAACAACACTTTTTGGTAAATAAAGTGTTACACTTTATATTAAATAGACAGTTGCTATGGATTTAGCATGTAATTACTCTGGTGTTACACAGCAGCGTGCAGTAAATTAGGCTTTACATATAAATTGTGGTTGGTGTCCAGAATGTAACACTTCATATTAAGTGGGCAGTTACCATGTATATACACTGGTATTACAGAGGTACACACACCATTCTGAGGGTTGTTACATGTGTGAGGTTACAGAAATATTACAGCTGTAGAAACTGTGTAGCAATGTGTACTTACATAGTAACTAGATGTGCATCTAGTATGTAACCACAGTGTAAGTACGCAGGTATTAGGGACACTTACTGTAATATAAAGTGGGGCTTATCTTTTTTATCCGCTTAAACAATCGTCACATTTCACCATACTTGTGGGTCTATTCATTAAGAAAAATGTGGACATGTGTGGTGGTTTCTAAATTCCTCCCTTTTTGGATCCTGAGGAATGAATGGAGCTAAACTAAAAAGTAACATAGTGACAACACACACTAGAGCGATTAAGTGCATACACTGAGACGGGAGAGGTATGTATCAACTTGTCGAAGTTGAGGGAAGAGCATGGTGGAATATGTTAAAACGGTGGTTTTCCTTTAAAAAGACCAATCCAATGAGTGTGAAGCCCAAATAAGAAGCTGTAATCTTGAAACAAGCCCAAAAAAGTGCAACTCGTGAATGCCCAAATCTATAACATGTTGTTTATAATAAGCAGACTTGGCAACACTGGTTGAATCTTCATAAGTCATTATATCATGATGGTTAGAAAATGACTGTGATCTACAAAACAATAAATTTAAATTTGCATGCAAATATATGTTTGTTGTATTTTGTAATAAAAGTGATATGAGAACTGCTACCATGTTTGACCAAAAACTGTCAGAAGAGCAGGGGTTGTTTGTTGGGAACATCCATAAATCATTTCGAAGATGGCATTTAGATTGTTTGCCTAATTAAAGAATTATGCAGCAGCAACATGCAAAACATTGTTGTGTAAACAAGCTGACTTGAATCAACTGGACAAAGTATTGGAATATGACTTGACTTGAGTGTTACATACAGTACATTCCTCTTTCTGAGCAGGTTAGGAAGGGAGATTTAAAAGGGCATGTCTTTGTAGGATTACCAGCTGACTTTTGTTTACTTTGCAGTTCTGCAAAACAACACTTGAAAACTTGTACCATGAACAAAATCAATGAAGGGTCTGTTCATTCTTACTCTGAGGAGTTCTTGCCACCAACTTTATCTACTCCTGCAGAAACAGTTATTTATGCTGTGAAATCCCAGGGAAAGTTTTGATGAAGATGGGTATCTGAAAGATGTTAGGAATCATATTTGTACCACAATGCAAGTGTTGTGAGTGATTTTTAAGAATGTTTTAGTTTATAATATTACTGTATTTTTGATCTAATGCACGCAGTGTAATTATACACCTTTAGTAATGCTTAGATATATTGTTGTAAATTTGTGTATTTTATTTATTTATTTATTTTAGGAGTTTATCATATAAAATGGCATTAAAGCATAATGCACAACATAATTTGTTCTTGCCGGAACAGTTACTGCTACCATCTGCACTGTTTTAAAATCACATTGAAACTAAAACCATAACCTTTACTAGTGAAGTTATGGATCAGTGCTGATTTTCTTTTTTTTATAGTTTCCCATTTGTAATAACTAGACGCTTATGAGTATGTTTGTGTTTAAGATCCGCTATACTACTTCTTTTCTCATAAACAGAAAGTGAAAGATCATGAAAACATTAGTACATCCTGTGGAAAAAGAAAAACACAATATTAAAATCTTAGTTTAGCATTTAATATCCACAGACGATTTCAAGCAAAATAAACATTCCCAGGAGTTACAGCAAACATTAGCCTAATTGAAAATAACTGTAACACAGCGGGCAACGAAAGTCATGAATTCTAATGAAACCTAATTGCAATAAATACCAGTATATTTAAGAAATTTCAAGTTTTTCCACTTGTACTAAAGTTCTCATATTTTTTTAGCTTAAACAGAGAATAAGTAACAAGGGCAAATCTTATTTTGTGTTGGGCATAAGAAAGAAACTCATGCAGGTTTGGAACAACATGAAGCTAAGACAAAATGTTATTTTTTGGGTCTTTAATTTGATCTCTTTTGGGTTTATAAGCTCATGCAGTGCTGAGCGCACTGTTTCATCAGAATAGACGGGATGCTTTGACAGCATTAAAGCTATATTTCTGGCATCGGACGTGACCAGGAGATTGAACCAAGGGTCATCTGCTGAGGAGAGCCTGAAAGTCTGGCAAATGACAGAAGGATGACGAATAAATTTGCATATATTGAAATAATGAAATGCTGTTTGCTTTCAATCAGTTAAACTCTGCTGGGTCATGAAATGTCTCCCTTTTAGTGATGCTGTTTTTTCTGTTGGATCTGTCACATACAATGAATAAAGAAAAATGTTCCCAAAACATTTCAGTTTTAGTCAAGAGGTCAATAAGTTTGGTATTTTCAGACCAGTACACTATATAATACAGTACAATATTCAGCCCAGTCTCAAGACAATTTCTACAAATGGCTAATTCTAACAAATTCGTACTCATGCAATATTTATATTTATAATGTGTAGCACAGACACATATAATAATACTCAAATAATATACTATACTATAATATAATAATGTAAAACACATATATTATGTACACAAAAACTGAATAATCACTAATCACAATCAATTGTTTGTATATATATATATATATACACACACACACACACACACACACACACACACATATTAGGAACTTAAACGACAAAAAACACCTGCTGGCCGCCATTTTGCTTAATATTGGAGGCACATGAATATTTGTGCACATGGGTGAGTATTTTAATAAAAGCCTGGAGTGGATGTGAGTGTTTTACAGCTATCAGCCAGCTTCATTCAGATAGGAGGCATCCTCTGGGCACCTGCAGATTCCCATTACATTTCGCCAGCTCACACTTAGGGATGGGTTTTATACAATTTTGGTGTTCTTTGAAAACATGACTGAATCCATATGGGCTTTTTTGGAGAGGAACAGTAGACCCAGATATTCTGTTTATCTGTTGAGCAATGGGAGTTTTGAAGAGGTTTATAGAAGTGAACATTTCTTGGCATCTCATCTCCGCTCCAGTTTTCTTGTCATTGTTGTCAGGCAGAACTGAAAATCTGCCTTGGAAAAAATGTATTAGTAAATTCTTTCCAGTGTACTAATGCTGGGTATTGTAGAAAATATAAAACGTATCATTCATTTTAGACTGAGGCTGAAATCAGGTTTTGGGCCATTTCTTGGATTTCTTGAACAAGAATTTTTGCCAAAGAGTGCAACAGTTTTCCATGCTATTGTGTTCTCATGTTAATTGTGAATACATAAATATACATATTGATGTATTCATGTGTCCTATATGTGTGACAGAAAGAAAAACAAATATAAACCTCTCTCATGTTATTTGTAAGTCTAAGAATGAAGATACATTTTTTTTTTTTTTTTTTTTTGTGTCAAGTACATTTTTGCTGTTACACCATAGGACACAGTCCAATTTTTCTTTGTCAACCACTCATATAAACTGTAGCTTGGAGCTATCATAAATAATGATATTGTTCTGTAATGGGGACATAAGCCCACTGTCTATATTTCTACATTCCTTTCATGGCAACAATGCTAATTTTGACAGGCATTTTTAATTTAGTCTTCATCTTGAGTATGAAAATTAATTACATTTTTAGTCATTCCTTTTAGTCAAACTGCAGTTACCAACATTAATTTTGGTATCTATTTTATATGTAGTCTCCAAACAAAAATAGTCCTTAATTCTTCTCGTTAGACCAAATCAGTTAAGCCCATGAGAAACAATTTGCAGTATGATTTGTCTGATATACCAACACAGTCTCATGACCAATTTGTATGTATTTTACAAGGTGGCTACTTCATTCTTATTTGTACAACCTCAGTCGAATTTGTCAAAACCCCTGTGATATCTAGGTTTAGGGGTGGGGTTAGGTGTATGAATTTGTACAATTGGCAACTCATAAAATACAAACAAAAAAATGTAGTTTGTATTTTTTTAAGTTTTACTACCAAGAGCCTGCAGCATATATGAGTACCTCGCACAACAGCCGTTTCTGTAGACCAACTGCCTTCTAGTGATCGGGAGCATTTGCATTGTGTTGTGAGCTTATGTTTGCTTTTTAAATTGCGTTGTGCTGTGAGATTATTATGTTCGTTTTTAAATTGTGTTGTATTGTGCACTACTGGGCCACCGTACTTTCTGGATCAAATAGTTTCAGAGTTAAGTTGTGATCCATTTGTGCTTGAAGTCTGAAATTCTGAGTTCCCAACACAGGACATTTTAACCCAAACCCTTTTTGGAAACTCAGATTTAAAAAAATAATAATAATAATAATAAATACAAATTAATAATAATAATAATAATAAAAAGATTAATCTTCAGAATCCAAATTGGCAGTCCTTGGATCTCCAATTAATATTATTTTAATATTATAAACTGCCCTGCATTTTAATAATGTATTTTAATTTATTATTTTATTTAATTTAAGGTTTCCTTTCTTAAAATTGCAATAAATGTGATTGTTAAAATGTGATAAAGAAAATTCCTCCATCCAGCACATTAAATGAGAGGGATTTTTCAGCGCATGAGGACTATATGGAGCAAAGGAACCAGCAGTTTTACGTTTTCATCCAAAGTCTAACTTATGTGTAACAATTATGGTGTGTGAGAACTTTATTTCACTTACCTATCACAGGATCTACAGTTTTTAGGCCAAGTCTATTTGACTATTTTAACGAGCACTGAGGAATATTTATTTATTTTGGTGATTGTGTTTCCATGAGCATCTTATGTGTAAAAAGAAATATTTGCATAGTACAATACTAGCAAATTTCTCAGCAGAGTGAAGCAGGTGGTCACCCTAATCAGAAAAAAAGTAATTAGAAACTTCACTTTAATGGTTTATTTTCAGACAAATCGGTTAAGCAACATTAGTAAGCGTAACATTATTTTCCAGATGGATCTGTTATACTTCATTGAAATGTAAGTCAAATAAATAACTTGCATCCACGTTTACGTTAGCGCTTCAGTCAGGTGGAACGTTCACAGACATGTGTAATGGAAATCAGTGCGGCTGAACCAGCAGTCGCTTGCTCTCTGTCCTCGAGTACCATGGTACATACTAATCACAATATCTCTTTATACCCCTCTAGCTTCAGCAGGACTGCAAATGAAAGCCATTGATCTGAATCTAAAATAGAGGTCAAACTGCAAATCCGCTTCGCAAATCCGTATCACTGCCTCAAAACCTTGGTGGTAGAAACCCAATGAAAGCTCTGGTGTCTTTGACGTTTAATAGGAGGTTCTTTGGCATCAGTGTGTGCTGCAGTCTTTAATATGGTGTACAAAAAGTAGTACATCAAAACTTGCACTAAATTGGGCTCGGGAGAGAAATTAAGCATAATTTGTTGAGCGTGAAGGGAACATGCCTGTCTCGACAGTGCCTGCAGCTCCCTCGAGCAGGGAAATCCAGACCTCCCACTTGAAAAGGGCCTGGAAAGTGACAGCTTAAGACAGTCTCGGCACTGACACCTTCTCAACATTTTCTTTTTTTCTGCATTGTAGAGCATACAATACTTAGGTAAATGAATAAAAGTGCTTATTTTAAAACATAATCAAAATAATCAGTTAAATTTTAAACAAGCAGCTGTTTTTTGACTCTCGCTGTCAAACAGATGTTTTCCTTATGTGTACAGAAAAAAGTCAACGTAGTACATGGAAATGAATGAATGAATTAATCTATAAAAATCTATATTTTTGTAAAAATACAACAAAAACTACACTACAATAGTAATAAATTGGGTGATAATATTATAAAATTAAGTATTATAATAATTAAACTGTATATATATATATATATATATATATATATATATACATTTTATATTTTAATATATTATAAAATATAGTTTATTCTTAATTTTCAGCATCATTAAGCCAGTCTTAAGTGTTATATGGTCCTTAAAAATCATCAAAAAAACAGGCTAATATTTATTATTAACAATTTGAGTTCACAAGCTTAAATTTTACATATTAAGTAAGAATTTTAAAGCCTTTTTTTTCAGTTTATTGAATATATATACACATTTTATTTACAAATAAACAAAAAAACAAATACAAATTTTTGCAAAATCCACTCTTTTAGCAAATATTATATACAGTGTATTTAAATCCTTTTAAGCTACAGTGCAGACATAAACATTATTAACAGTTTCATATTTTAGAAATTGCCTGAAGCAACACAAAATAAATTCATTCCGGTTTAAATTCATATGGTAGCACAAGACAACTGTAAGAAATGCATGACCTTTAATTTCCCATAAATACATGAATAATACAATGAGTTTGGAGGTATAATGTATGAATATATACTACATTTTTATTTTATAAATAAATAAATGAAGGTGCAAAAGGGGGAAACTGAGTCTTTACTGTCAATTACTTATCCATATTTACACCTTAACGCTGTGAGGATGCTGGTGGCTATGCCTGTGTGTGCCACATGTAAAAAATGAGCTAACCACAGTTCTGATGACGGGCCTCACATATTATATACTGGTCTTAGTGGTGTAAAGAGGAAAGGGGCCACCCTGCAGTCATCAGACAAACCACACAACGCTTTCCTCTACCCTTTCAGATAAAGGACCACAGCATTCACAGACTAATTGCTTATAAATAGGCAATGTGTTACACAGAACCACTGACTCTCACAGCCTCCTCTCACAGCCACTGTGTTTAATTAGTCCACTCTGCTCAAACACCCATTGACTTTCTATACTGTTTTATTTACATTTAAGTCATGTAATAACAGATTTGCAAGAAACGAGAGGCTCAAGGAGCTGGGCTTATAAGCTTGCGTAGTTTAATTAATATAATTTAAATTTTATATGTTTTTATTGTATTGTATATATATATATATATATATATATACATATACAATACAATAAAAAAATAATAATAAAAAAATGAAATTAAAAAAGTTATATATATATATAACTTTTTTAATTTCATTTTTTTTTATTATTAGTTTATTGCTTTATTTCATTATCATCATTTTATTTATTTTTCAGATGTACTTTCAGAGCAGATATTAATATTAAAATCAGGTATTGTTTTCATATGGAACTTTTTCTGCACAAGTATTTTATAAATAAATGTGTAAATTTGTAGGACAAGCTAAAATGGGTAAATATAAGGGGGAAAAATCTATTTTGGGAATCATACCACGAAAGAATGCATAAATACTGTAAATCTGTGTTAAGCAAAGAGAAAACACTGACACTTGATTTTCTACATACATACATAAAAACATAGATAGGTAGATCTTCCATCTTGACAAGTTTCCAAGCTCTTTTATGGCCAGCAAAGCTTTTCTAAGTTCAAGTGCTAATCTGGCTCTCAGTATTTCAACAGCACTGGGTGTTTTTCCATGTTTTGGTTTCAATTTCAATGTGTCAATGTAGCCTTTTATCTTTCTGCTTCCCTCCTCTTTGAAGTCTAACATGTTTATTTGCAAGGTTTCGGAGCGTTGAACTTTCAAATAAGCACACTTTTTCTATTTATAATGCAGCATTTGTAAAACTGTAAAAAAAAATATTGCTGCTTCAATTACACAGAGATTGCTTGGGAACACGGTTAGATAATGTATGGTTAGTGAGAGAAATATATTTATTTTTTTCCATTTTCAGTGTCAGATGTTTGGCCCCATCTCAAAACAGCATCCGAATAACAAAATATATTTATATTACAATATATATATATTATATTTACAAAATATATATATTTTCTCCTTTTTTTATGCTTATCATATGAGTCTTTATGCAATAACATGTTTATTCAATAGTATTTTTGTACATATTTATAGTATGTTTAATTCTGAGTGTTATTGCCCACTATATAAACACTCATACATCTTTGGGGAGATAAATTCCTGAAAATTATGCTGGAAAACATACAGTACATGCTTGTGTGTATATGGACAGTAAATTACTAGCTTTGGTTGATCTCAAAAGAATCTCTGGGCTCGAGTGTGATCTGAGGGATTAAGTGGATGTGAATGAGAAGGGTCTACATGAGAGGACAGACTGTAGGACCACACGAAATGTCCAGCTGATCCTCCAGGCTCCCAGCAGCCTAATGGGGCACTAATGCTTTTCAAAGGGAGATGGTCCATTTTCAGCCTGCATTATTTATTCCTCTTTTAAATATGCTCTATTGTTGTTGCTGTTCAGGCTCTACATTTAACATTTGTTTCTTACCAAAGCAGTTTACAATAAAAACATAAATACGTTTAATGATCAGTTTAGTAATAGGTAAAAGAACCAATTATTCATAAACAATGCTTCAAGTGTGATATTATGGTCATAATATTATGGTTGCTTCACAACCTCTAATATTGAAGTTACTAAATGCTGTTTAAGATTCTTCTTTTTAACTTAATTGTTTTTGTTTTATTGTTTACTTAAAATGTATGCATCATCTGTCATGTCAAAATAATATATAATAATAATAACATTATATATATATATATATATATATATATATACAGTACAGGCCAAAAGTTGGACACATCTTCTCATTCAATGTGTTTTATTTATTTTATTTTCATGACCATTTACATCGGTAGATTCCTCACTGAAGGCACCAAAACTATGAATGAACAGATGTGGAGTTAAATACTTAACAAAAAAAGGTGAAATAACAGAAAATATATTTTATAGTTTTATATTTTTTACTAGTTTCTTTAAAATAGCCACCCTTTGCTCTGATTACTGCTTTGCACACTCTTGGCATCCTCTCGATGAGCTTCAAGAGGTAATCATCTGAAATGGTTTTCACTTCACAAGTGTGCCTTATCAGGGTTAATTAGTGGAATTTCTTGCTTTATCAAATGGGTTTGGACCATCAGTTGTGTTGTGCAGAAGTCAGGTTACTACACAGCTGACAGAACTATTGGACAACTGTTAGAATTCATATTATGGCAAAAACCAATCAGCTAACTGAAGAAAAACAAGTGGCCATCATTACTGAATGAAGGTCAGTCAGTCCGGATAAAAGGCAAAAACTTTAATTGTGTCCCCAAGTGGAGCCGCAAAACCATTAAGCTCTACAACGACACTGGCACACATGAGGACCGACCCAGGAAAGGAAGACCAAGAGTAACCTCTGCTTCTGAAGACAAGTCCATCCGAGTCACCAGCCTCAGAAATCACAAGTTAACAGCAGCTCAGATCAGACACCAGATAAATGCACACAGAGTGGCTGTGTAAGGGCTATTTGACCAAGA
>JAUYWG010000044.1:2250833-2263981 GCA_034779775.1 Enteromius afrohamiltoni
TTTGATGTCAGTCAGCATTCTAAATGCATTAGTCGAGTTTTACCCAGCGCAGTCTCAAGGCAATTTGTACATATTTTGTACATATGAATTGATATGATTTTTTGCTAAATCGTACGTGTTTTACGAATTACCAATTTGTACGAATTTGTACACTTACCTAAACCATAACCCCGCCCTAAACCTACCCTTTTTAGACAAATTGTACAAAATCGTACAAGTGAGGTCGAACAAATTTTGTACGATTAGGCGCGAATTTGCCACCTCGTATGAACATGTACGAATTGGTGTTGGTTTTATAATTTCAAATGTGCAATTACAAGTATAATTTAAGTATATAACATACGAGTTTCGATATAAATGACATTACATTGTATTTTAGGTTACCATAACTACTTATTGAATACTTAGCATATTCAACAGCACGCTTTAACCATATTACAAAAACAATTATGAATCTACAAATGTAGTCTTAGTGGGTGAAAAAGTTTTATTTACAAATAAATCTTGTTTTTGTTTCTTTTCTTTTTTTTTTTTTAATTGGGAGTAACGTCAATTCAAACTGAAAAATCCAAACTGTTGCTAGCACACACATGCTAACTGCTAATGTTAGCATTTAATTTTCTTTTTGTGCCTTTTGTCTTTAGAAACACCCATAAGAAACACATAATTAAATTAGTACTAATGGTAAATGGTCTCATTTCATACTGCTGTACAGATAAAAGACTTAAAAATGTTCCGTACAGAGACAATGCAGTTTTGCCCGGTGGTAAATTTAAAAGCCGTGACTTGGAAAAGTGTTCTCACCAGAGGAGCGAGTTAATTTCCCATATGAAATACTCAAACAAATTGGTTTAAAGCTGTCACTGAAAACCCAGCAATGGAGCAGAGCAAGTACGCCATAAAAGTGTGCACTTAACTAAGGCATTAAACAGGATTTTTTTTATTGAAATATGATGTGTAGAAACGTACGTTTTATTAAGCAACACTCTCGGATGCAGAGGAGAGTCAGAACGGCCTGAGATTGTGCTTGTTCTCTGTGAAATTGAACAAGAATCACTGAAGGTTGTGTCTTTAATAGTACTATTGGGACAGACGTGGCCTGGGTTTCCATCTCGTCCAAGTTCGAGTGAATCTATTGTGGTTTTGCCAGTGCATGCCCTGTTTCTAATTATAGGAGGGAAATTTCTGTATTATCATTTGTAGATCAATCTTTCTAGCCGAAGTTGGATGTCAGACAAAGTGAAGTTGGACATATAATAAATGTCTTTGGAGACGGCCAGTGTCCCATTATGGATTCTTCCACAAAAATCCATCAAAAAATGAACTGGAAAATAAAGCTGTGAGGAGAACACTTGGAGTTTACGCCCCTCGTTGCACAAGCGGTTGGAAATATTTCACCGACAATTGACCAGGCCAGATGTCACCAACAAGACGAACGTTTTGTGGGGGCAGCCTGAGAGATTTTTCTTCATGCTGTCAGTGGATTCTTTAAAAAAATATAAATCTGTATCTTAGAAATACACCAAGAGTAGACAGAGATGCCCCCATGTCCTCTGTGAAATACTGTTCGAAAAGAGTCTTTCCACTAATAAATATCAAGAGGGAATTTACCTCTTTCTCAGCACGCAGGGAGTGTGTTCCCCAGGAGGTTGACAGGGAGGAAACTTTGTTAACGCCAACCATCTGTGGAGGGAGCTAATGGCAGTTGACAAGCACTGGTTGAAATTATTTCCTATTTTGTTTTTGCGGTTAAACGCTTTGAATAGTTGTTGAGAGGAACTAAATAAAAGCCATGCAACACACAGGACCTGGCCGGGGTTTCTTCTTCCCCTTTGTCTTTTACAACTTCAACCTCGTAAAAAAATAGATTCTACACTCGTTTGAGACTTGGTAATGAAAGAGGCATAGCTGTAAAGTTGCTTCCCAGTGGAAATGCTGCGAATCACTGGAAACAAGCACGACATGCCACCGGCGCTCACACTTTTGATGCTACCCTTGCGAGGAGCGTACAATTGGAAACGCTAGGTCAAAAGCAAATTATTTTGGTGCGAGGGGATGTGGGTGTGTTTACCACAAGTGCAATGTAATGATTAGGTATTAAATCAGATCTGGCTTCCTGAGTTAATGAATATTTTTCATCTGATTAACGCTGTGTTTCGGCCTCCACAGAAAAACTGCCTGGGGAGATTTTCATACAGATTTAGTGTCTATTCCTCCTAAGAAGCATTTGAGCAGTTGCACTATAGTATTGAATTGTCAAACAGATATGCACGCCTGTTTCCGGTACGCTACCATCTGGAGCTGTTGGCTCTGCCTGAGGTCAACAGCACCCTTAAGACCCGATGTAAAATGTATTCAGCTGTTTTTGAGACTTATTAAAATAACTATATTGTGGACCGAAACTCAAGAGATCTGATTGTTTTAACCTTTAGCCACAAAGCAATTTGACCGGGTCATGAGAAACCCTCATCTTCTGCATTTTATTTATTTTTTTATTTTTTTTGCTGTTAAAAAGGTGGCAGCTTCAGAAGAATGTTACAGTATTATTTACATATGAACATTAAACTTACCATAATATATTAATTATTTTATATTCTTTCACATAAAATCTTTTTAAAATATTCAGACAAACTGATTAATAATTTATCCTAAATGGCATAGCAGTTTACAATGAGTTTTCAAACGTTCTGATATTTTTTTTGTAGATGAACGCACCAGAAGTGTAACATAAAAATGATGATAAAAGATATCTTGCAACACAAGACTTTATTTAGCCTAAGAACTTCTTAAAGTTATAGTCCACGCAAAAATGAACTTACCCATGTTGTTCCAAAGGCATAAGACATTAATCCATTGACATCCCATTCCGCCAAAAAGTCCACACTTCAACAAGTTCATAAAGATATTACAAAATTAGTTAATATTAATTGTATGGTTTAATCCAAGTCTTGTTAAGATATATGATTACATTTTATGACAACATCAACAATTGATTTCATACACAAATAAAGCTTAAATATGAAATAAATGCATATTTTGTTGAAAATAAAAATAAACTTAATTGCAATGATTTCAACTGAATCGGTTAATCACTTTTATTTATATTGTGCTTTTAACAATGCATATTGTGTCAAAGCACTTATCAGTTATATATATATATTAATTACTATACTATATTAGACTGTGCATTTGTTATATATATATTTGTGCTAGTTAGTTTTATGACTAAGACATAATCTATAATGAACCTAATATACATAGAAAGGAAGTGATTTTATGCTGAAACATAACAATGAATATGTTCATAGTGCAATGCTTTTTTTTTTAACTACATTTCAGAGGTTATATACCGTATATAGCACATTCTGACAAAAATGTCAGGATTGTCTACATAATTTTAATTTGTGGGTGAACTTTTAATAAGCTTTTATCTTAGTATATTATGAAAATGAAATTGTGAGAAAACTATGGAAATCAATGCGGGAAAATTACACCCCTTGTTAGCTCTTGAGTTCGGCAAGGACGTTCAAGTACAAACCGTTTCGGTCGTTAGTTAATGAAGTGTCATAGTCAGAAGTGTTTTTGACTCCATTAGTCAATGCATATTATGTTGAGAGAGCAATAATGTGAATTATTCAGAAGAGACCATTTGAGGCTAGTTCAGTGAAATGTTAATAAACTAAATTGCAGCTAAAACTCACTGAGTCACTTAAAGCAACTTTTCATCTTTCCAAAATTATCGATATCTGGCATCTACTTTGCAGTGGCATTCCAACCATTTTTTATTTTTTTTTAATTCCACTTCATTAGTTTTGATCAGTGAAAATGATTAAGACTATGTCGATATCCTGCGCTGTGGGTCCACATTTCAACAGTCTGATTCTCAAGAGCTCGATCTACAGGAGAGAAAAAAGCAAATGTGTACAGAATCATAACTCAAATATTGAGGTATCTGCCAATAGTCTTCAACGCAAGCGTTTGCTCCCAGGGTGGCTAGTTAGTATTATTAGCATCAAAGCTGCTTTGCAACTCCCAGAACAAAAGTGCGGAGACTGAAAGACCCGTGAGAGCAATGTGACATTTCTCCTCATTACGCTGATGGAAACTTCACAACGGTATCTAGGTCATTGTGGTTCATTATAGTTTTAATAACTCGCCAGAAAGAGGGGAAAAATCACATGTAGGATGAATTTACTCATGTTAAGGACTTTTAAGTCTAAATGTTGGACCGCACACTGTCAGAGGCCCGAATTGTGCACCTGCGTTTGAGAACCTTTTTCCCCAAAATGATTGATTTTCTATATCCTTCAGTTGGACGTGCTTTGAATTTGCAGCTGCTGAGGAAAATGAGATTTGTGTTCTCAAAACAGTCTTGGATTCATTAGTGGAGAGTATATGGAATCAATCGTTCAGTTTGCAAAGCAATGAAATCGTACGCATTGCGTTGCAATTCAATGTGTTTAGAGAACTTAATGGAAAAACCCCAGATAAGTTTTCTGCAGACCCTTAGTGCGATGACAATCTTAGCATGCAGTGTTTGCATTTCCCTTTGTACGATACAATACAAGGAAAAATGGCAGAACGTAAACAGCTAATGCATCACACCGTGCAGCAAGATTAGGACTGAATGTTGCTTTCCAATGTGCAAACATTAAGAGAACAACAAAAACATTTCTCAAATGTGTTAACCACTGCTTACACATCAGATTCATCACGCCTCCTCTGCCTGTCAAAGTAACAGCCACTAAAGGCATCCTTTCAAAGTCAACCATCAAGTAAAACAATGAAGGAGGGCAAAGCAAATTCAGACACCCAATGAAAGGACCAACTTTGACGCCTTGAACAATGGATGGTCTTGTTTGATGTATGGTCTGAGAGCAATTTTCTTTTGCTTTTTTCTCTCTACTCCACTTGAAAGTGTTATTTTTTTCTTGAATGTCCCACAAAACTTTGATAGGAATGTTTTATGAGTCAATGAAGGGTAGCGTGAGGCCCTGTGTCTTAGCCACACATGTCCCCTCGCTCCAGTTTATGTGCACATGCCATTTTATAATTGAGAGAATGGGAACCACCAAAATGCAACAAGCTAATGCTAAATGTAGTCTAGAGTTTTGGATGTAAAAGTGGACGTTAAGGTTATTAATAGAATGTTAAATGGGTCATACGGTGCCACATGCACTCTAACAAGCTGTTTGGACTGAAATGTGTGTTGGGAGTGTGTGTACACAACCACCCTACAATAATAAAGATCCACCAGTAGCTTTCTTTTAATATAATAAAAATAAGTTGCCCCTTTTGAAATCAAGCCATTCTCAAATGCATGTCATCACACCGACAGAGGCCACTCCCACGATAGTTGATTGACAGCAGAGTGTCACACAGACTGAACTGGTGCTTGCCTCAGACCCGCCCTGAGTGATCCGTCATCAGACCGGGATGCAGAGACAAGCAAGACTCCTAAGCAATTGTGGTGTTTTGTTGTAGAATGTATTAATGACCATAGCAGTAATCATTTACTACTGACATCTGAGTGATGGAAGATTAACGTTATGTTTGGTTCTGAGGAAAATGCACCCTTGATCAACCGAATGCATTTATGTTCGCGCAAATCATTCATGATCCAGCCTCGCCTACAGACATAACTGGATAGGTTTGGGGTGGTACCTAGTTATTATTGTAACCACTAATAAGTACCTAGTATGTGCAAATATACTACTAAGTGCTACTGACTTGGTAATGGAGCAACAATGTAGCATTTTATAATCATGCAAAACACCTTAGAAAATGCAAGAAACCTGATCACTCAGGACACCTTTGCAAACAAATTGCAATCAGCACATCCTGCCAAATTTGATGTGTCCCTAAGTCAACATATTTTGTTGAACCTGGAACAACATTTTAATTCAAAAATATAGTCTTGACCATAGCGCTACAGAGTAATGCCAAAATTCTTAAGAAATGATAGATGACCGACACTGCTGTGCAAGGCCCAAACACTGATTGTAAGCCTAAACTTCACAAAAACTGTAAACTGTTTCTGATCGGTTAATCACAATGTTGTTGACCCAGGGACATGTTGCACTCAGCAAAATCAGGTTAGCGATTCTGGAAATCACCTAAACAGCATAAACACTGCATATCAATACCCAACAACTGTCCAGAAAAAATACATAGAGACACCCAACACAGTCTCATGACCAATTCGTATGTATTCGTATGAGGTAGCAAATTCATGCTAATTCATACAAATTCGTATGACCTCACTTTGCACAATTTTGTACAATTTGTCTAAATCTTATCCGGTAGGTTAAGAAGCGGGGGTTAGGTGTAGGTCATTTGTACAAATTCATACGAATTGGCAACTCGGAAAATACTTATACGATTTAATAAACATCGCATGAATTTTTATGAGTGAGGTCGTACGAATTTGAATTGAATTGGCCAACATGTAAAATATGTACGAATTGCCATCAGACTGGGCTGCAACACCCCAGCAACCAGCAAGAACAACTGCATGGTAACACCGTAGCAACCAGCAATAATAATTTTATAACCAGACCTCATGAACATGCCAGAGGAACTGCATAGAAACACCCCAGCCAGAACATCCCAACCGCATATAACACTACAATTCACTCAAACACACCTTAACACTCAAAACATAATAAGTTATTGTGATGTTAATATTGTGTTTATTACTGACATACATTCTAATTCTCTTTTCTGTCGATTTTAATGCTCGAGATCAAATCAGGTGAAAAATAAATAAGGAAGTGAATCAGCACTATCATTTCTATTTATTAAATTATCGTCCTTGATGTGAATTGGCTTCAAATCAAGTTCGACATTAACTCGCACATAATAGTGTGAATCATGCAGTAGTTTCAGATTACCGCACCACTCGAATTATGCTAACACTTAGCACTGTGGCTCCAGATGTTTGTGGCCATTCAGATGAAGGTGGTTCTTTCCATTTGGAAGTGAAATGCACCACGAACATCTGTAAACCGTTTCCATTATATATCTGTCTATGTCTTAAGGGCATTTCACAGATCAACAACAGCTGAAGCTGGTGTGAGGCGATCTGAGAAGAGATAGCGTAAGCGCTGTAACTGTCAGCTCGCCTGGATGGGAGAAATTAGACTTGAAAAAGCCCTATATCCACATTTGCACTGCCTGAAAACATGCCATGCATGATGAAACAATAAGGTGAAGGAAATTCAATACTGTTGCCCGACACGTTTGAAGGTTTTCAGGCCTAGGTGTTTTTCTTTCAACGAATCGAGTTAGTCATTCAGTCTAGGATTTCATTCAGCATTCATGCGTCCCATTAGTTTATTCAGACATCAGCACGAAACAGCTAGGCCTCTCTTCGCTGAAGTTCCTCGTAGAAGACATTTGTAAGTCACTTGAGGAACAAAGCACACAGTTCACAAAGTGAAAAAAAGTTATTGTCCTGTTCACAAATTAGACCCTGGTATTAAGCAGTTTAATAAAAGATAAGTTGTAATATATCTTCTTTCTGTGGCATCGGCCATTCACAAATTCCTCCTTGGAAAAGCTGCAATAGATTCTTTATTTCCCTTTGATTAATGTGGCCTTCCTATGAGGTCAAATCGGAGCCATCATTTATAGAGAAGCATCTTGTCAGTGCCGGCAGCCGTAAGATAAATCAGGGTATTAAACATTAAGGATGTTTGGAATACTGAGGAGGAACCCACATTAACTGGCTTATCTTTAAAAAACGAGCATAACAAGGTCAAGGAACCAAGCAGTTATACCTTTATTTAAGTTTTGTTCTTTTTCTGGTTGCATACTGTTTAAAATCAACATCGGATAAACTAAAATACCTGATTTTATTGGATCATGAAAAATGGTAGCTATCTAAATGGAGCCATATGATTTGAGGTGAGCAGTTAAATGAAATTTTATTGATGTGGTTCTTATAAAATACAGCTATTATGCACTAAATTGTGTTGAAAGGGATGACTTGTGTTATATTTTGATTCAGTCTTGTATGCCATATTAGCATGCTACATTCGTAACAATGTTTTGGCAAGACACCCTGAAAAGGTAAGGAGCAAGCAATTAAACGGGTGTTTCAGTACAAAAAAAAAGGGCCGGTTTTGCATTAGATCCAAAGATTATTCAAATGAAAGTTATGTAACAAACCTTGAAAATGAAAGAAATACCCTGTAGAGAACTGCCAGAACTGGTACAATCTGCTTGCAACTGCAGGACTGTTTTAGATCATCATGATTTTCATGTTTTAGCCTACACATTAGATATTCTGTATAAATGAAGAATATTTATATTAAAAAGAGAAATTGTAATTTGTGATGCTTTATGCAGTGTTTTTGTTTAGTTAGTAGTCCTATGTGCTTCATGCATTATATATATTAAATAAAGTTTCTTTACAATTATTTTATTTTTTATTTATCTTTTATATATATATATATAATATAAAAAAGTAAGGGACATTGATGTGATGATTAAAATATTGTAAGAACAACTTCACAGATTGTGAAAATACCGCAAAATCTAAATCATGTGTAAAAGTAAATAAAAAAAAATGTTTATTCAAAAAGAAATTCATTGTGACTATCTAATAAAAAAAAACAACATACTTTTTATCTGAAAATACTGACTTTGTTACATTGTAATTCTGACTACGTTCGATTACGTTTTGTAATTGTGTTGCAACTCAAATTGATTTAAGCGCAAACTATTATTTATAGTTTATTTATTGAGTTTACACCTTGCTAATATTACTTTATTGCTCAGTATTGAAAGGTTATATCTCACAATTCTGACTTTATAACACACAGTTTTTAACACACAACTTTATTTCAGTTCCACTCTTTTTTCCTCCAAATTGAACTTTAGAACTTTAAATTTTAGGTTTATATAACTCTCAATATGAATTTTGTCACGCAATTCTGAGAAACCAATGTAAACTTACCAAAACAAATCTGAATTTAAAAAATCGCTATCAAATTTTTCAACGTTTATTTACTGGCAAAATTGGCTTCCATGGTATAATGTGCTTTGACCAGCATGCAAAAATAAGGATTAATATGCGCACACTCCTGTATTTTCATGTTTTGCTGGATGGTTTTATCACATCACATTTCCTTTCTCTTATGTATTCAAGGATAATTTTAAACGTTTTAGCCAAATTAGACACAAACTATTTACGAGCATCATTAAACAGAAACACAAAAACCATGGTGTCTGTAGTTTTTCATGAAAGTCAAGTCTTCAATGGCCCCTTCCAGAAAGGAGAGTAAATAATTCTTAGCTCCACCTTTTGATGTTCTATCTGCAGTCAGGTCAGTTTTTTACCATGATAAGCTGATAGGAGCGCTGGGAAAGACGCAGTGGGTTGAAAAAGGAATCATGGGGTGATTAAAGCTTGTATTTTACTCTCAAACCTCAGTAGCTGCTAGTCTTCCCACACCTTTCACTCACGACGTATCTGGAGGCTTTTAGATCACATCGCAAAGCTTCTCATGAGGACATCTCTTTACTGTAGATGAGCTAACCCAAGTACTGTTTTTGAGGTCTGACTCGACCCTCCTGAACCCCTCTAATGCCTCTCGTGTCCACTATGACCCTGCAAGAATGCTAACCCTCCCCTAGCGCTGATGTTTATTAGCTCAAACTCTTGCGTGTTAATGGGAGGACAACTATATAACACGCACTGGTCCTGTGGACATTTCGGAGTCCAGATCCTGCTGGATCTGGCTGGGATCATCGGAAAATCACTTAAATGTTTATAGGCCCAGACCACATGTGTGAGAGAGGTGGAAGTTGCTTTCACAAGCACCAATATCGATGATATATCCATGTAAGCAGCGGTAGCAGCTAGTCTGGAGCACTGCTTTAAAATACTTAATGAAACATCTCAGGGTTTAATTGCAGACTACAGAATAAATCAGTTTGACGAGTCTATTTAATACCAGTCATGATGGGGGAGTGACCCCTGTGTCTGGTTTCAATCAACCTGCTGCTGGAACGTTGACGGGCAAATCTACACTAATGTAATGTTTTTACGCCACAGTTAAACAAATAAAAGGTCAGTGTGGGGAAGTTACACAGGTGCATTGTGGAATAAGAGATCTGAAAAAAATGTAAGACAACAATGTTGGACATGCTTTGTAGCAATTCCATATTAGAACAGGAAAATTAATCTAGTTTATTGGCAGTTTAGTTTGTAAATGAGACTACTCATCCATTTAATAACTAAATCCATCGTTTTTAGGGAGGGATAATGTTTCATGAGAAAATGGGTCTCACTCACTAATAATTGCGTACGTTTTTCACATTTACAGTATATGGACATTTTAACTTACCATGAAAACGTTCAGCCTAATTCACAAAACGTGCGAACGCGAATGAGTTTGTTCCTAAAATACGTGAATTTGGAGTCTTCTAAATGAGTGTGCAAAGTTATTCATTTGCATAAAACAAGCCCAAACCAGCTCCATATAAGGGCTTTCCTCAAAGAAACAAAAGACAAAGAAAAAATGCTAACGATAAGAAGAAATTGCTATTAACTGTATTCACTTGCTTAAACTGAAAGCCATTCGTCACTCTTAGCAAACATCTGTGCAATCCCTAAAGATGCGCTCTTTCATTGAGCCCTCGCCACGCAGAACCTGATTTTGCTGAGTTAGGCATGTCCCTGGGTAAACATCTTTGTTGACCCTGGAACAACATTGTGATTAGCCAATCATATTTGGAGAACCAGTTCATAGTTTTTGTGAGGTTTAGGCTTACAATCAGTGTTTGGTGTTTGTAGATCAGTGTCAGTCATCTATCATTTCCTCTGATTTTAGGCATTACTCATGGGTAGGGTTAGGTTTAGGTGTAGAGATATGGTCAAAAGTAAAATTTTGAAATAAAATGTTTTAAAATATGTTAACCCAGGGACACGCCTAACTCTGCAAAATCAGGACATGCCCTGCGCCACAATGCTTTCGAGCAATACCAAGTGTGCCATGCCACCAAACACAATGTGAGACAAAATAATTAGCATTCATATAAGGATAGATCAGGTGATTGTTGTTTGGATCTCAATATCAGTACTTACTGTATGATTTTAATAGTTACTTTTCACCCACCCTGTATATAACATATCTAATTATATGTAGGGTTCTTTATACAGTACATGCTTATAAGGCCCCCGCGCATACATGATTATTGTTTACGTGTGGTATAAGATGTTCATAGATGTAAAGTTTTTTTCTTACATTTAGAATAAAGAATAGTACAAAAGTTTTTGATGAATTATGATTTATTAGTGAAAACGAACATTTCAAACAACATTTTGTGCACACGTTTAGTGTATGAGACCCATTCTTCCAGTCTGGGTGGCAGATTCTAGATTAAGTTATTCTAGTCAAACTGCTCTTTCAAAAAACTAATTCTTTGAGTGTAAACATGCAATGGCAAGTAAGTCACACAATTAAATGTATTTTTTTTCCTGATGGTAAATATGATTTTTTTTTTTTTTAAGAAATAAGGAATATGTAAGGAAAAGGGTATAGTTGTGCACACATTCTTGATATGATAACTGCATTTTAATGCGATTATAATGCTTTCATAATGTTCTTCATCACCAGGTCCAGAATATTCTGCAGGTCGACATTAACACAACTACAATCTACAATGAGCGTCATTTACATAATATTAAATTACACAAAAAAATCCACCATACCAGCTCACTTTGAACCTGGTTAAACTGCATTTTGCATAGGTACTGAATAAGACGCAGGTTTTTGCACTGAATCTTCACACACAAAAGGGGTTTATTGAATTTGACCCTCAGTCTCCTTAAGAAAAAGAAAACCAACAATGACCTTATAACGGCCTTTCCACAGTGAAAACCACTCCAGTTCCCATTACTTTGTTGTTGTGTTCAATAACCCTCCCTATCAGAGGGAGTCTCTCCCTCCCTCAAGATCTCCTTTAGCATTTATCACACACGTCAGAGAGTTTAACTTGGTGCCTAGACCTAAATCCAGCCTGTGCAGTCTTAAATGGTGCACCTAATAGTTTCCTACAGTTGAGTGATTATATGACCTCTTGCCTCCTTCCTTGGCTATTAATCTAGAGAATGACACTGCGAAGCAGAGATGATCTCTGAGCCTCATCCCGTCTGCCTTTAGAGCTGTTTTCAGTGCGATTACAAGCAGAGATGGATCTCGATGGCTTGAACACAGGCGTAGATTTGGACGGACCATGGGGACAGGCCCCTGCCAAGGTTAAGAGACTGTCGAATAAATCCAACTAATATTTCTAGTGACTGCAGCTCTGGCTGAAGACCTGATAAAGGAAGGTTCAACCAAACTGAAATGAAAGTAGTTTACACACCCTTGTGTCATTCCAAAAACCATAAGATTGTATTTTCTTCAGAACACAAATGAAGATATCTTTAATGAAATCTGAGAGAAAGTTCAGTTAACCAGAAAATTCAAAAATGCTATTAAAATGTCAGTAAACGAATCTACATGAATCATGTGACGTAATCCAAGGCTTGTGAAGAGATATGATCATGTTATATAATCAACTATAATGACTTTATTTTCTTGGATCAAACCGCTTGATTCATTTTTCACTTTTGGATCATCTAACTTTCCACATTTTTAATTATTAAAAAGCAAATTAAATTAAGAATTAAATGTCAAATTAAAAGTACTGTGTTGATTACATAATTTAAATTTTAAATAATTTCATTTTGATTTATCTAAATTAAGTTGCATATAATTAAGTTAAATATAAAATATTGCATAAAGTCATGCTGTGATCTTGTGGAAAGTCAGTACCTGTTGATGCTTTATTATTTTGGTAATTGAATCACTGTATTGAATAGATACCGAGGGTTATGTTTGTTTTCTTTTACATTTCTTAAACGAAAAGGAGCAACTGTATCTAAGTTGCTAAAAAAGAGAGAGTGTATGGTTTTTGTTGCATCATCAAGTTTTTCTGCGCTATTAGACGTGCTAAGGAATTTAGATAAATCAGGAAGATTACTTACAAAGCAAAAAGTCTTTTGTGGTAGAAGTTATAGTTCTACCATACTTGTAATGAGGTGCAGAATTTACAGGTTTATCTATATGGAGTTTACACAAGACTAGATAATG
>JAUYWG010000044.1:2267964-2292627 GCA_034779775.1 Enteromius afrohamiltoni
ACTCCGCGTCTGAGTCTTCCATCACGCTACACGGGGACAATCCTCGATCAGTCATCTCTCGTCTGCCTCCGTGACAGTGACTTGTTTCAGACTACTTTTGACGGCGAAATAGAGCAAAATCAGGCAATAGTGTTATAGTCAGACAACGTAAGTCACTTAATAATAACATTATGTTTATTTAACCTCCCGTAATGTTAGGTCGTAGCTAAAGCAAGAAGCAAGCTAGCGGTAGATGGTCAATGCTGAGCTAAACATGTTTAACGTTACTGACCTGGCACAGCAGTAGACATGTTTGTTCGTTGTCTTTTCATGTGTGGCACAGCTGTGCCTAAAATGAAAAAAATCCAAAATGTGTGGCCGAGCCCGCGCGCAGCAGATACACGTCACGTGTTACATGGGCAGGTTAGAGGGAACGGAGGGGCGGGAATAACAGCAAGCTCATCAGTTGTTTCCTAAAAATAAATATTGTTCACGAGTCGATTTGAAGTATTTCGAGGACGAGTCTCAAGTCAAGTCTGAAGTCACTGTGTGTGCGACTTAAGTCTCACTCGAGTCCGAGTCTCAAACTCGAGTCCCCATCACTGCAATAATGTGTGTGGGGATCTCTCCTCAACCACCACCAGTGTGCAGCATCCACCTGGATGATGCGGCGGCAGCCACAGGACAACGGTGCCAGTGCGCTCATCAAACACCAGCTACAGGTAGAGAGGAGAGGAGAGTGTGATGCAACCAAGCAATGGATGGGGATTACTGGGAGGCCATGATAGACAAGGCCAGAACACCAGGGTTACACCCCTACTCTTTATGATGAGTGTCAAGGGATTTTTAATGACCACAGAGAGGGTCCTCAGGACCTCAGTTTAATGTCTCATCCAAAAAACGGTACTCTTTTGACAGTATAGTGTCCCCGTCGCTATACTGGGGTATTAGGACCCACACAGACCATAAGGTCCACCAATGGATGCTTTGTAGTGAATGGGTGCCGTCAGAAAGAGAGTTGTAAAGTTTACTCCAGTGGAAAAACTGTATCTCCTGTTGAGTACCTACATTAAAATCCATACAGATATTTGTTTAGACTTTTGGCTTGTAAACTGTGCTTGATCTCTAGTATATTTCTCTCCTGATTCAGATGAAACAACTTTTTCCATTGGAGGAAGTCTTATTTTAGCATTGTTTTGAAGAAAAACCTTAGATTTGCTAACTGATGAACTGGAGTTGTGTGGATTACTTGTGGATTATTGGGATGTTTTTGTCAGCTGTTTGGACTCTCATTCTGACGGCACCCATTCACTGCAGAGCATCCATTGTTGAGAAAGTGATGTAATACTACATTTCTGCATTAGAGCTCCAGTTCTGGTGGAGAAGACTTGTAAACTTGACATGTGTTAGTACAGTATATGTCGTAACTCTTAGTTCATAGATTAAAAATATAATTATTTTCTGATTTTGTAAAGCATTACAGTTAAGGCTAAGTACTTGATCATCTTTTTTTATTTTTTTTGAGCTAAGCAACATAGGACCAACAGAATTCCTTTGCTTAAAAATCTCTGTATCAAACCTTGAAGGCAATCAATATCTCCAAACTAAGTTTGACATGAAATTGCACAATGTTATATGTTCAAGTACAAACATTGGATGTATAAACATGCCGGAAGCTGCCATTTAAGACAGCGAAATGTTACCGCTTCTTGATATAAAATAGAGCAGCTTGTTTTACAGCCTGATGGCTGCCATTGATCAAATAAATATCCCAACTCTCTGAATGGTAGAGCAGCCCTCAAGGAATTTCATCCAGAAATGGTGCATTTGGATCGACAGTCCATTACAATATTTCACTTTCACTGCCTCAGGTGTCATCTCAGACACTGCTGCATGACTGCAAACGACAGAAATTACATCTACAGTGTAAGCAAATAAAAAAGTGACAGATTAGATTTGATTTTTAAATTTCCAGCATTTAAATAGAAATCTTTTGCTTGAACGTTATAGGCTGTTGCCAGGGAGTTGCTTATTTACTGGCCCAAGACACACACACAAAAAAACTAATTAAAATGTGTTTCTGGTCCCTCTTAAAAATGCAAGTCTATGGGATTCTTCAACTTATTTTATCACCCAAAAAATATAAATGGTGCACGCTGAAGTTTTATACTTATGGTTAAAGATTTGAACCGTGCATGTTATGACAGATGTGTCTCATGATTCCATTAGTGTCTTCCAGATTTAAGTTCTCATGATTTTGGTGTTGTAGGCTACATCCTGGGACAATTTCAGCCCACACACTCCCATTTCATTCCGTTCTTTCATCTTCTTCCCTCATTGAGAACGCTCATTTCCAAGTTAGTCGAAATGTTGCATAGCCTCTGGATATGTACGTGCGCAGACGGAGAAAGAGAAAAATTAAGATCTCTAGGATTTAAAAATAAATTTCACATTATGCGTTATAGAGAATGCTTCTGAAACGGGAGAACAATTATTTATTTTCATATACTGGTATCATTTTAAGCAATGATATATACATATTTCAAGACAGACCTACCATGAGCTCTGAGATTGTTCAGTTATGTTTATGCTTATGTAGAATCAATAAGTTACAGTAATTTCAGATGCATTTGTAAAAGAAGAAGACCCATAATTCTGGGGAGAGATCCACTGGTACAGAGTTCAGAAGAAGCTTCTCAGTCCCATTGCAGAAATGAAGCCTTCATCCTCTATAAAGTAGGTTTAAATACTAAAATTACTAAAGACAAAACTGAAATAAAAATCAAATAAATTATAGTTGAACAAAATATTTAAATAATGATAATTGATCAATAATTTATCGTTTTTTGTTTTTTTTGTTATCAGTATACAGTAAGTATACCATATTTGAAGACAATTCAGTTCTTTTTAGCAGAGAACATGCAGGAAGGTCATCAGTCTGTGGTTTCGAAAGGTCTGGTGTTTACAGTCTTACCACAATACACCACACACATTTCATGCTCGTACCTTCTGCTCGGCTTTTAATTACCAGTATGGCACCCTCCACGCGCTGGCAAAGACCTCCAACCATCTGCAGCACCAGCCAAGGGACAAGACCAGAGAGCCTCATTTAACACTTCCTCCAGCTGACACTAGAGTTAGCGCCCACACCACGCCGTTGCTTCTCGTGTCAATGGACTGCTTGCACGTTACAGAATCCAATATGAAATTTAAAGATTAAATTAATCAGATTATTCAGATCTGATGTTCATCACACTATCTATTGGGAATCAAAGCAGTGAGTGTTTAAATCTGCTCAAACCTAAGAAAAGAACACAGCTTAACTAAAGGCCATGTGCACAGTCCCAAAAACATGCTTCTCTTTACACTATTACTATGGTGCTTGATTGTAGACAACTTGATGTAGTAAACTTGCTCAGTAGCACACCTGGTGAAGCACTGGACCTACTTAAGAGGAGAACCAAACTGGAGCTGGTAATCTAAAGGATCTGGAGTGATTCTGGATGAAGGAAGGACATAGCAATAATTGGGTGCCAATAATTGTGATCAAAATATATTGGAGAAAAACATTTATTTCATCATGAGTTTTTCTCCTCATTTTCAATTGTTGTACTTTTTACACTAGAATAATTTTTTGGCAAAGGTGATTTTTTTTAATGCCAAAAATCATTAGGATAGTAAGTAAAGATCATGTTCCATGAAGATATTTTGTAAATTTCCTTCTGTAAATATACCAAAACATAATTTATGATTATTAATTTGCATTGCTAGAGATTTCATTTGGACAACTTTAAAGGTTTGTTTGTTTATTTATTATTAATTCATTTTGCACCTCCAGGTTCCACATTTTCAAATAGTCACAGTAATAGATCATTTCCATGTCTCTTCTAAATATTGTCCTACCCTAACAAACCATACATCAATGGAAATATAATTTGTTCAGCTTTCAGATGAGTTATACATCTGAATAAAAAAAAAAAAAAAAAAAACGCCCTTTACACTTATTTCTGCTTTTGTAGTACAGGGTCAAAAATTACAAGGTCAGAGCTATGCAGATGTCAAAATGAAATCAAATTACTTAATGATTTTGGTGGATTTTAAATGATCACAGTTCAATAAAATTCAATTACGAGCTAAACTCTTTACTTCATCATTGATCAAAAGTTGCAACTTTAAGATATAGAATTAATAGTGCTTTGGGACAAATTTTAAGGTTAATTGCTACATTAAATCAGTATATTAGAAGATCTAATTCTCTTTTTGCCCTGAAGATCAAATGTAACTGTAGGTCAGTGGTGAAAGTTTCACAGGAATGGTAAAGCTAAAATCAACTGATTTAAAAATGATCAATTAATTTTAGACACTTACATACTGTATAATATAATAACAAAATGTAATATAAAAATTATTTCTTTCTGAGGTAAGAATTTGAAAATAGTAACTCTTTTTTTAAAAGCATCTTGGAATGGACCTTGTGGAAGAATATGTAGAAAATGCATGTGGACATTTTATGCCGTTTAAAACACCCTCTCCACACCCTTTCTGCAAAGTTTTGAACGCTGCATGAGGTCTTAGCATCTTAGTGACTAACATAATCCCACATTAAACCCAAACCACAAAATTTCCTTTTTTCTAGAGTAGCTTTTCCCAAACGATCTCATAGGGGCTCACACTAACCCCTCCCTGCCTTCATCCAGGCCCACACACACACACACACACTGTTGTCAGAGCAGTTCCACTGGGCTGAATTTGATCCAAAAACATCCTGACACTCAATTAATTTCATGTGGTCTTACTTCACAGACAGACCCCCTAATTATACGTCAGTTCCACAATTACACCCTTTGCAATGGTGAGTGGGTGATGGACAGAATTGCTAGTTGTTACACATATGTCAGGGCGAACCTAATCCCTTTCCCCTGGGAAAATGTTTGCCCTTGGTTGCATGTGTTTTGCAGGGATGCGTTAAGCTTACTTCAATCACACAGACAGATGTGGACAAACAAGCAACCCTCAACGCCCAACTCTGAACCAGCTCCCTTACTGTGGGCTGAAACGTTTGCACGGGGAAGCCAAGTTCTCATCAACGCACCGCACGATAACCACACCAGACCTAATGTTTTGGTGGGAGTTGCACTTTGCGGAAATGGTGTTGTGCTTGCGTTTATATAATTTCAATCCTGTTCCTTTTGCATAAATTGCAAATTCGAGCAAAATTACAATAACCTTGATTTCATGCTCCAGCAGAAATGAATGCAATGTTAATGGGAGAAAAGAGGATGTTCCAAACCTGATTATAGGCAATCATTAAAGCACACTTACTGATGGAAGCAAACAAAACGATAGAAATGTGAAATGGATGGACTCCCACACACTGACTCAGAGCAGAGGATTTGCTCTATTTGTATCTCGTTTTAAACGTTAAACTTGCAATTGTGTTTCTGCAACCATAAGTGTATATTCTAAAAATAGGAATTATTTAAAGCCCATCGCTGATTTTAAACGCACATGCTATTATTTAAACAAGTAAAGTAAATAATAAATATAGGGGTATGAAATAATGTGAACGCCTTTACAGCTCAATTGTTAGAGGTTTTGAGAACAACAGCCTTCATCTGCAGAGGCAAACACTGAAAGTGAATGATTGGACAGTCATTCATTAATCAATTGTGTGTCCAAATAATACCTCAGCAAAGTGAGGCAAACTTCAATATCCACTTTGAAGTCCCTGTTTCCTCAATAACTGTCCACAGAGAACATAACAAAGCATTCATGAAAAAGCTGCAACTGCTAAACTTTAATTGAAAACACCAGTGCTAAAATGTAAAAAAAAAAAAAAGATGGTCTGATGGTTATAAAACCTGTACATTTGGACCCAGACAGTAAAAACTGCAACAAACCCTGAAACATCAGAACAAGATGACCACAGTCAACTGTTGACTATTCAGAGGTTGTATAGACCTATTCCAAGAAGTTTGGAAGCTGTAATAAAGCCAAATGGTGGTATAACCACCTTCATAAAGAAAGATTGCTTAGGTGTTCACATTATTTTGCTCAACTGCTGTTGACGAGAAGTTATAAAAAAATAAATAAATAAAATGTAATAATAGCAAAATAATAATAGGCTGAAGGCCAGCGCAAAAAATACTAATAAGAGCTATAATATCTATAGACAGCACACCACATTATTTATAGTCAATACTTTTATTTTACGTTCCAAGAAAATGTTCTGATTAAAAAAGAAAAAAAAACAAAAACAAATTGAACTATTGATCTTGAAGAGAGCAAAATATATGTACATATAATAATGAAAAGCTGGTGAAGATGAAAATTGATTTTTTTTTTTTTGACAATATCCAATATCGTAATACCAATATCCTGCGACTACTTAACAATTTTTTTGATCAAATGTACATTTTTTTTGTCATTTCTGATGTATCTGAAATGTCATACCATTGATATTACCTAAGACGTTAAAATAAATATGTTACAAATAGTGCTGTCAAATGATTAATCGCGATTAATCGCATCCAAACCTAATTGACAGTAGCTCCCCGATGCCCGAAAATTACATAATTACTCAAACATATTTGTGAAAGAATGCAAAAGCATTTGGTTTCTAATTTTACTTTTACTGCTATAATTTTAATTTACCCTTCCGGCAGGTGACCTCAAGTCATCAGTCTTGCCTCGGGCTTACCAGGCAATGAGGATGCCCTCCTGGGCAGACCAGGAATATGGACTGCATAGAGGAGCACAGACAAGTTCGTATAGGCCTCATCGGCTGTGCTCTCACCTGCCACCATCTTGGGTCGAGTGGTCCCGACAGTCAGGGCTGGTCCGGGAGGAGGCTTGGCAGCCTCTGGGCCTGGTTCAGAGCAGAGCGACAGTTCCATGGCCCCCTTAGCAATCTCGGGGCAGGATAAAAGTTCACTGACAACCTCCATGGCCGATTCAGGGCAAGGTGAAATTTCAAAGGCCTCAGTGGCCGGTTCAGGGTCTGGTGAAAGTTCCTGAGCCGCCCTCATGGAAGGACTCGGAGGTTGTGCAGCCACCAACGGAACCCCTGGAGAATCTATGACTGTAGTCGACCTTTCCAGGGTTTGTGCTGCCACTGGCAGTCACAGTGTCACAGGTCGGCTAAGACGGCTTGGGCCACAACAAATCAGGATCACCAAATGGTTCTGGTGGGTTGGGCCACGGCAGATCATAGTCATTGATGGGCTCTGATCTAGTCTCTTACCCACCCCTCCCCAAAACATTCTTGGGGAGGTCTCCTTCCGATGTCTGGCCTGGGTCGTTAGGTATCAATGGGGAAAGATGGCTACACACTCTGACAGGTCTCCTGGCTGTGAAACCGGTACCGACATGGAATAACACGACTCCTCAGACCATGATACGGGGCTGGAACCCGTTACTGGTGGGCTAGGAACCACAAGGATTTGTGACAGCTTTCCTGGCTGTGTAACCAGAACCAACAATTCATCACCTGGGTCCTCGGACTGTGATAGGGGGCTGGAACCCATGACTCACGGGCTAGGAACCGCAAGGACTTGAGATGGCACTCCGGGTCGTATGACCAGAACCAACAATTCATCTCCCAGGTCTTCGGACTGTGATACGGGGCTGGGACAATTACTGAAGGGCTGGGAACTGCAAATAGTTTTGATAGCTCTATGGGCTTCCAGTCTGGTGACACCATGGTGCTTTTGGCAGTGTGGGCAGGTGCCAAATCTTGCTGGAAAATTAAATCAGCATCTTTAAAAGCTGGTCTTTGGAAGTGCTCCAAAATTTCTTGGTTAACAGGTGCAGTGGTATTGGTTTTCAAAAAACATAATGGACCAACAACAGCAGATGAAAATCATCACAGACTGTGGAAGCACCGGACTTCATGCAACTTGGGCTATGAGATCTAGTCCTTGATTTCCAAATTAAATACAAAACATGCTCTCTTCTGAAAAGAGGGCTTTTGACCACTGGGCAACAGTCAAGTTGTTCTTCTCCTTAGCCCAGGTAAGATGCCTCTGAGGTTGTCTGTGGTTGAGGAGTGGCTTAACAAGAGGAATACGACAACTGTAGCCAAATTCTTTGACATGCTGTGTGTGGTGGCTCTTGATGCTTTGACCCCAGCCTCAGTCCATTCCTTGTAAAATTCACCCAAATTCTTGAATCAATTTTGGCTGTCTCATAAGGCTGTGGTTCTCTTGGTTAGTTGTGCACCATTTTTTCCCCCACTTTTTCCTTCCACTCAACTATCTGTTAACATGCTTGGATACAGCACTCTGAACAGCCAGCTTTTTTTGGCAATAAATGTTTGTGGCTTACCCTCCTTGTCCACGATTTTGTTCTGGACAACTGTCAATTATGTCTTCCCCATAATTGTGTAGCCTAATGAACCAAACTGAGACACCATTTCGAAGGCTAAGGAAACTTTGCAGGTGTTTTGAGTTCATCAGCCATGTCACCGTATTCTAATTTGTTGAGTGAATTGGTAGGTTTTTGTTCAATGTGAGCCTAAATCATTCAAATTAAAAGAACCAAAGACTTAAACTACTGCAGTCTTTGTGCAATTAATTTATTTTATTTAAAACACAAGTTTCAAAATTTGAGTTGAATTACTGTAAAAAATGCACCTTCATCACAGAAATAAATTACATTTTAAAATATATTCACATAGGAAATTGTTTTTTAAAACTACAATAATATTTCCCAATATTATAATTTTTACTGCATTTTTGATCAAATGAATGCAGCCAAAAATCTGATTGATCACATTTGAGTCAATGGTGTTGCATCATAATTCATAATATGACTAATAAATCATATATGTGACCCTGGACAACAAAACCAGTCATAAGTGTTAATTTTCTGTGATCTGAAAGCTGAATAAATAAGCTTCCCATTGATATATGATTTGGATGGATAGGGCAATATTTGACCAAAATACAACTATATGAAAATCTGGAATCTCAGGGTACAGAAAAATCTAAATGCTGAGAAAATCACCTTTAAAGTTTTCACTGCATATCACTAATTACATTTTTGGTAAGAAATTGACTAAATACATTCATGGAACATGATCTTTACTTACTATCCTAAGGATTTTTGGCAAAAAAGAAAAATCAATCATCTTGACCCATATTTTTGGCTATTGCTACAAATATACCCGACTTAAGACTGGTTTTGTGGTCCAGGGTCACATATGAGATGCAGTCACATGTTGCTCCAGGCCAGCTCTGCCGTGAACTTATCTGTGGATGTTTCTGTTCCTCTTTTGCTATGGTTTGGGGGTTTGCTGGAGTGGGCAAAGGGCTGCACTTGACTGAATTTAACTTCTAAGGAAGTAACTTAACTTTGAGTTGCCACATACTTCCTATAGCATCTCCTTCAGTCCCTCGCGTTCCTTTGTTCCTTAGACTCCATTTATGTTCCCGTCATTTGGGACTGACACTATCAACGGTGTCCTACACTTGTTTATTTCCAACTGGATGACCACTACTTATTCCTCTGTCTGGATCAGGAAATTCCCTCAGGATATTACACATGCAGTCGTCCAACTATAAATCTTCTCACTTGCACTTTCCGACTCAAACTTAAACAATTCCATTTAGAATTTAGAACTTTTTATAAATGTTTACATTTATAATAAATCACACATTATAACACAAACCAGCAAAATTTCCCTTTTGAATTGTTTCATCTTACCCTGTTGCAGTTAGGGTTGAAAAAAATTATTTACGATAATATATTTATTTATTTGCAAAATATGAAAGTTTCCCTATATTCTTCTCCCCTATACAATGAATGTGAATAGGGTCCAAAACATGGACCAGAAAAATGTAACTATTATTTTTAAAGGGGGGAAAAGTCCAACCCAGTCCCGAGGGTTATGCAGGCTTCATGCCAGCATAATATAACACACGCAGCATTTGCACAGTCAACACAAGGTCAACACAAGAAAAATCTGTGTTTAATTAATATAGGCAAGTGGGTTCAATCTTAACAAGCTATTTATCCAACAATGTGCCGAAAAGTGCAGCACTCTGCGATAATCCATAGTTACGTTATGAATCTGGCTTGTGAAGGACACCAACCCGTACTGCCATCTCAGCATTTCCACTATCAACAGACGGTTGATCCATGCAAAATCAATCTTTGCCTTGTTTGGTGAATAGAGCTATTTTTGTTCGTGAGATAACTGCATTGACAAAAGAGAAAAACAGGAATGTTTAGCTTTCATGCAGGCAAAATGTGAGCATAACCATAGTTGCACTTGTACAAAACATATTTTAATGCCACAAACAAAAGTATAATGGGGTTGCTGGAGTCTTCATTTTACATAAAAGGCCCTTCACATGACGCAGTGAGGCTAATAAAGGACGAGGAGAAACCTTCTGAGCTATTTGTCTTCTGGAAGACATAATTAATTTGCTATATGAAGTCTCTGGGATTGTAAAACGTAGAGTCAATAAAGCAGCACACAACAGTTGTGACAGGTGTATTTTATGGTAAAAGCTTTTGGAACGTTCCCACTCCGCTTAAGCGGGTGATATCACCTTACTTTAGATAAACAGGATTGAGTGCTGGAATAAGACAAAGAACAGACAACAGATGGGGAAACTGTATAGTGTGCAAGTAAAAAAAAAAGAGAAAAAACAAGCTCTAATCTTTGAAGGGCGCTGAGCCAGAGTTTTTTTTTTTTCACAGGCCTTTAGCAGAACATGTCTCAGCCCTCATCAAATCACTGTCCTCAAATTTGTTGGGAAAAGACACACACAGATTTTGACTATCAGCATTAGGAATGTGAAAACCAATGGAAAACCCCCTTGTCTTCCTGAGTTGAAAACGGGGCTTAATAAATTATACATAAAATTATTAAATTCAATGCCTTTCAAAGGTTCAGTCGCCAATGTTCACCAAGAATGCATTTATTAGTTAAACACAAAGCAAGAACTAATATTAAAATAATGTAAAATGTTATCTAAAATAATTTTTTTTTTCAAAATGTTTTAATGAATAGAACGTTTTTATTTTATTTAAAGCGTGTATTATAAATGGAACACTTCTGTAAAAAAAATTATAGTTTTTAACAAATTCTTGCTGAATAAAAGTATTGTGTAAGTAATATATATATATATAATCTAACAGCATCCAGGATGGAATTTTCCTCCATTTTCCTTTTCAAGGATGCGGCTTTCGAGCCTTTCGCTCTCAATTAGACGCTCCACAGCGTGTCCTCTTGGCTTTCCTACGCTTTGTGATGAATATGGGCAACATTTACAGTGTAACCAATACAGGCTGGGGCACTGAAGTGAAGAGATGAGGAAGAGAAGGAGGAGGTGTGGAGGGGGAGGATGGCAGCACTGTTCTGCCAAGGGAAGCGTTCAATTTCTTGCCTCATTTACAGCAGGTGTATACAGGTAGAGGCACACACACACACAGTAGGAGTCAACAAATACTCAAGCATCTGTTCACCAAACTACAGTCTTTTCAAGGACACCAGGATCTAAAAAACTAGTGACACTTCAGAAGATTTCTTACCCTAAATCTGTGGTTATAATAAACAGGACCAGGATCCTCTTGTTAACTAGAATGCAGTTTCACACCAGAATCCATTATTCTGTGATTTCAGTTGCATTTTGATGAGATGAACAGCATGACAAGTTGTGTTCTCACATGGTATGCTGCTCATTGACTGTCCAACCATATAGGAGACCTGGTGAAGATTTGATGCTTCACTCATTTCATTGAGAAACAATCGTCTTCCAGGGAATCTTGTTGGGATGAGGGTCACGCATGTTGGTGATCTCCCTGTTCTGCAATCCTGAAATGCCACTTGAAATTGCATGCCAACATTCCACCTACTTTACACAGATGTTCCTAGAATGGCTGATTATGGTCAAGTGGACGTGTTATGAGACAAGAATTTTGACTGACATGATACATTCATGACACTTACCCAAGGAGAAAGATGTTGCAATTTCATACTTGAACTTGAGCACAGTCCTGTGTGGAATGAAATTTATTGTCCAAATGCCAGGAACCAAAAATCATGACAGTGTTTGTATGAATAACAGATTGTATCCAGCTGATAAGCGTGAAAGTGCATTTGGCATTGTGGGTGTTTACATTCGTTGAGTTGTAGGATAACTGTTTGAATGGAATGGGTTCAAATGGTTGTCTACAAAACATTTTTCAGACACATTTTTCAATACATTTATTAACATAAATGATAATTGAGGAAATTTATAATCTTAGTCATTTTTGCTGACCACCCATTTGAAGTCAGCTTGAAGCAGCATCAGCAGAACACTTTACTTCCATTTTGACTAGGGACAAACTATGATGACACAAACAACTTTTAAAAGTTTGAAGTCATAATTATTGTAGTCCTAAAAGCACATAGTGATGTTTTTGCATTTATTTGCAAAATCTTTGACTTCCCTAAGAAACTTCTAGGGCAGGTTTCTAGAGAAAGCCCAATAACATAAGAAAACTGGAATATTTGTCAAGTTGTAAGGCAATAAAAAGTTTCTTTGAAAGTTTCTCTGATCGCAATATTTTGCCAGAAAACATAATTATTTAGGAAAACAGATTTTAGCAAACAAATGTCATGTTCCTCAGTGGAACGGAATATTTATTTAAATTATCGATTTATGGTCCAAAGGGATGAAAAACTGCAGTGCTTGTCTAAACCAAATAGCACACAGCAGTATTTACATGAGCCCACTGGACAGCAGTGTAAGAACTCTCTTTTTTTATCACTGTGTGCTGTTGGGGGCACCATATAGGTCAGATATTCCCATGTCACATTTTAAAGAAATTAAAAACATACAAACCACAAAATGGTGTAAAATGTTATATAGTACAGTGTTTAAAATGTTTAAAGTGACAGTGTAAGGTAATATCTTACATTCATAATTTAGAAGTATATAATCAGGCTGGTAAGGGAAGGTATTTATTAGGCTACATTGAAAACACAATCAAAGTTTCATAATAAATGCATGATGCCGATGAAGATGCAAGTAATGAAAGTGTAAATAGGCTTCATTTTAATTTCATGAGGAATTGCTTGTATAAAGCTTTAATGCAACAGCACCCACATCTGATATCGTAAATATAGACTCTGACATCAGTTTATCTCCTAAAAACATTTGACAGCTATTTTCAACATTATTTCGAACCCCTCTGCAAAAGTAACTGACTTGACGTTAAAGGCGAGCAGACAGACTAAGATGTATTAGCCCTTCTGCGATATTATAGATTGTTTAAATAGCATCCTAAAAACAAAATTGATCCACTATTATCAATGTCACTCACTGGAGAGATAACGACAGCAGCTCTCCATCGAAAGGGAAAAACTGCTATTGATTACAAGACATCTTTTTAATAAACACGTATCTCCTTATGGATTTCAGACAAGCCCGGGTGGTAATGGCATTCACGACCTATAAACTGTGCCGAAGATAAATGAACTGTCTCAAGGGGTTGTGGTCGTGATGTGTGCGAGGAGTTTGCTGTAAACTTTAGAGTGGGCGGCTGGCAACAACAAGCTCTTATGACATTCAGAGTGATCGAACAGTATCAATCGGCAAACTCGGGCACGCCGCCAACCAGGAATGCTTGAAGAAGCTCAAGATTGTAAGACTGGAAAAGACAGTAAGGCAGGAGTAATGTAGCTCAAGGGAGGGAATGCTCTGTTAACGGATGACAGCACAAGGACCCAATCTTAAAATCGAGGAAAAATGACCTTCGCGGGACAGCAAGCAAGCCGTTCTTGCTTATTCTGTGTGGATTTTTCATGTACAGAAGTTGCAGCTTGTTCACAAGTTTTATGAAATGTGAAGAGATTGAAACTGTGAGGGAACACAAATGACAGATGACAAAAGTTGCTTTTCCAGAAGCAGCCGTATGAACTTTTTTTTCAAAGTGTACAGCCTTTGAAAACATTTGCGCACTCAGAGAACTAAAAAAAAAAAAAAAAAGGCAAAAAAGATAAAAATGTCGCATAAGAAAACTACACAAATGAAAGACTGTCTGATTCAGAGCCTTTGCCAGATGTTTCTGGCATCCAGTCATTTTCTGTTTTCAGAAAGAAAAATGATTCAATGTGACAATATCAGCCAACTTGTTTGATGTTTAAATTATTTTGGTGGGGTTTTGATCCAATCAGATTTAGCGGTAGGTGTGGCCACTGCTTGACAGAAATAGGTTTTGTCTGGAAAGCCAAAAAACATAAAAATCTTGTTCTGTATTAGGTATGTGTAGTTTGCATATTATTAGGGCTGTCCCTGACTAAGGATTTTTTTGGGCGACCAGTAGTCGTTCATTTTACGCATTAGTCGATTAATCACATGTTCATTAATAAACCATTCAAATCATTAAAAATGAGACAGCTTAATAAGCGCTCAAGCACACACACAAAGCTTGCCACAGCGCACAGGCAGAAGTGATGAAGATTATGAGTCAGTGAAAAAACAATAAGGAGACTGCTTAATGTTTTAATATTTTGATAAAGTAATGTTTATTGTTTTGTTTTTTTTATGTTGACGACACTGACTCATCATCTCTTCAGTACTGATGCGTCTGTATGCGTGTTTCATTTGGATTATACAATCTGAGCATATTTGTTTCGCTCTCCACACATACTTCAACAGTGCACTTTTCTTTGGGCTAACGTTAGATTGAGTGGCCATGTAAAGTTGCTAATACTTACATAATTCAGATGTCATACTATAGACTAGCAGTTCTGGATCTGTTAGTCATGGACTGCGTGACTTCGCCTGTAGATTTTTTTTCCTGCATTTTCCAGGGCACCAAAAACACCCTTGGACCCCAGAGGGTTAATTTCCAGAGTAAGGATTTTAGACTGGCGTCTGTAGAATCATATGACACTGAAAACTAGGGAAAATAATGAAAATGGTGAAAATTTAACTTTGCATCATCGGAATATAATATTATATCAGAATTAGTATAGTCCTTTAATGAAGTAAAATATTATATTTCACAAAAATTACGTTTTTACGGCATTCTTTTAAATCTAAATAAGTACATTTATTTATTTTCAATGACATCAATAAAATCAATAACATTAAAAGCTTTAAAAATAAAGCCATTTTACCCGTAGTGTGTGTTTGTATATGCAGTAGTCAACATTCGAAGAGGATCAAAACCTTTCATCAAAGTTCAAATCAAAAACAATACCTATTCTTGTCTTAAGACAACTTTGATGAACTTTTATGATCCACTTCAAATGTTGACTACTGTATAAATATATATTAGGGGTGTAACAATACACGTATTCATATTGAACCGTTCAGTATGAGTCTTTCGGTTTGGTACCCATTACAAACCGAACGATTGAGAAAAAAAAAAGAGAATAAATTGTGTAAAATGCAGGCGCACTGTCTGCCCCTCCCACCCCTAGCTGCATTTCAACCCAGCATCCAACTGTTTAACCAGAGCTGCATCGTTCTGCCCTAACACACTGAAATTATGTTTGTATTAGCGTTAACAACGCTTTAGCATTAAATGTAACTTACTCTCTTAAGGGTACGTCTAAAAATGCGTGGAAAACATGAGGCGCGTCACTTCCTGCACCAATTTCAAAGGGCTTGGGTGCTCGCACTTCTGTAGCGTCTGTTGTTACTAGGCAACCATGAAGTCGCTGTCAGTTATAAAAAAAATTCTGCTTTGGTTTTTAAACTGCACAGCTCTAATGAACATCAAGATGTGAATGTGAACATGCATGTGAACCTTGTGAGCCTTTGGTGACACATAAACTACAAAATTAAATTGTGGATCTCTCCCCTGTGGTCTTCTCCCATGTGGATTTTCCCTCAGGAATGTCCACAGCACTGGATGTCATTGGAAGGCATGCACGGACGCTCAGCTTTGACGATTTGAAATCTATTTTTTATTACATTTTAATTAATCAATAAATACCATCATAGACTTACTTTTCCAAGACATACTTTATGTTAGTTTTAATAAATAAAAATGTGGAAAAAAAAGAAATTCATTTTTTTAATTTTATTTTTGCTGTATCGAAAACATACCGAACCGTGACACTTCTGTATCGTATCGAACCGAACCGTGATTTTTGTGAACTGTTACACCCCTAATATATGTATATATATATATATATATATATATATATACACACATTTAATTGTATAATGGGTATATTTGTTTTGTTTGCAAACCATTTTCCAAATATTTAAAATATTTTTTTCTGATGAATAATTGCTTGCAAACAAATATTTATGAGAATTTTTTAAACCTAAGCTTAAAAGGTCAAATTACGTGATAACTTGAGGGCCTGCTATATTTATTAGCAGGCCCTCAAGTCATTGTCATTTATCAGTCATTGTCTGTAAGGTCTATTTGAAGTAGATTAAAAAAATGTATCGATTTATGGTCCAAAGGGATGAAAAACTGCAGTGCTTGTCTAAACCAAATAGCACACAGCAGTATTTACATGAGCCCACTGGACAGCAGTATAAGAACTGATTTTGCAAACCAGCGAAACACTGGACACAGCACAGATCAATTTGGGCAGAGCAGCGTTACACACTCTGACTTGGTATTAATGTAAACACAGTCTGTTATGGCTGTGTAAGTGAACGTAAACAGATGGGGGGGAAATAATGTCAGAATTTGGGATCTGTGCATTGGACCTTGCAGTGTAAATGCAGCCAACGTGAAGGGGCCAATTTTCAGTGAACTTCCTTTCCAGTGTTACGACAACAAAAGCACAGTAAACCCAAATTTAGTTTCCTTTATGATTCATGATTTCACCGTAGCATGTCTGAGCTCATCCGTCCCCGGCGTCTGCTCAGAACGATCGCAACCCCTCGTTCTCTATGACAACAGACACCTGAACAGATGGATGGCGGCGCAGACAGACTGGGCCTGCTCACGTTCTTAAGTACACTGAGAATCACTGACAGAGAGAATGATGGAGCACCTGGCGTGGGAGAGAGACCTTCTGTTATGCCACTGTAAATTGGCTTGACAAGAAAAACATTTCCCTCTCAATGTCAGCCATTTGCACGCCGGCATAAACGGAACTGCGGCCCGGCAGGTGCGGCGCAGGAAAAGGAAAACTGATCCGCTGAACACATTTCCCTCATTAAGCGAGCTGCCCCGAGGCCGTCAATTACACTTTACGTTTTAACGGCTGCAGAAAGCCAAGCTGGAAATTGCCAGTATGTACTGGAGAAAGTTCCTGCTGGTAATGACTAAAGGAACATTTAACTGTATTTTACGTTCTCAGAAGAAATGCTTGTCTGTGCAAAACTTCTGGGCTACTGAAAGTGGATGCTAAGGTGCTGATAAATGGTTTCTAGGGTGTTTTGTGCAGTTGCCTGGGAGTTGTTCAGACAGTTGTTAAGTTGTAGGTGGTGTCTAGGTCATTGTTAGGCACATCATGATTTTTAGATAATTTTTAGGTGTTGCTAGGGTGTTTTGTGGTTGTTACCCTGATAGCACGCATACACCTAGGAGACGTCTATTTGACGTGTGCATTTAGATCTGTAAGACGTGTTATTTAGGTTGTTTGCTCATCTGCAATCTGGGTAGGGTGCTTTCCAGCATGTCTTCAGGCAGTTGATACAGTGTTGGCTGTACTAGGATATTCGTTTACTGCAATTGTTTGGATATTCCGTATCGTTGCTAAGGTGTTTTTGGTAGTTGCCTGGGAGTTGTTTGACAGTTGCTATGTTGTGGTACATTGTGGTAACAGTGTTATTTCTAGGTTGTTAGGAATATGGTGGATTAGTATTACAATAAGTGCATTGCTAGGCAACTGATAGTGTTCTCTGTTGTTGCTAGGGAATTGCAACAATGCACTGGATGGTTGCTAGTGTCCTTAGATGGTGGATAGTCTGGTATTGTAGTTGCTGGGGAGTTTTGTTTGTTGTTACAGTGACCAATGGTCACTGGTTTGTTGTTACAGTGTTTCTACTTGTAGGCACCGGCTAGAGTGCTCTGAATAGTTGCTAAGGTGTTGTTATGTGGTTTTCAGGGTGTCTGTTTGTAGTTTCTTGGAAAATGTTAGACAGTTGCTAAGCTGTATTAGTTTCCTTATTCTTTTCTAGGTTGTTATAGGCTATGTGGTATACATTGTGGTTTTTAAGTGGTGGCTAATTTGTTTGCTAGGTGGTTTCAATTGTTTTCTAGTCAGTGTTTTTTGAAAGTTATCCACCTTTTTCCTCAATGTGGAAATAAGCCTATAGGTAAGGCTTCCAGTAGACGCTACAGGTAAATGATGAGGAGAACAACAACGTGCTGTAAAAGTTAAAATTGTTCCACTACAAACTAGTATGTTTATAATTAAGATAATGCATTAGGATAACATCATAAGACCACCAATTTATCACAAGTATCAAGTAGAAAAACAGCTAAACCAGAAGCTAGGCTGGCGCCCATTTGTACGTCAAGAAAAAGGTGGATAAGAAGACTTCTTAAGTAAGTTGTAGGATGGTGCTAGGTTGTTACAGGTGTGGTTTATCCACCTTATTTTCCACGTAAATGCGGGCGCCGCCATTTTCAAACTATAATGTGTTACATTTCCGGTAAAGCGCTTCCGCTAGTAGTAGTTGTATTTAGATTCCGTAGATTTGGTGTTTACTTTGTAGAGTTTCTATGGCAGTTTACTTTTAATATAGACCATAGAAATACTGGCGTACTTTGTGTAGTTATGGGTGTCATAACAGCTGGTTTAAGCATAAAAAAATACCCGCAAGAAATTTGTTTTGATCATATTCCATGCACAAGAGCTCAATGTGGATGTGGGCCACGCTAAGACAGGGTTTCTGATGTTTTTATTAGTTACATTTACATTTTTTTACATGATTACATTGAGGTTTGGGTGTGGCTGTGTAATTTCTAAAGTATGCTTGGTTGTTTATGAATTTTGTATGATAGAGCATCAGCAGAATGTCTTTAAGTCTCATTAATTTGGTAGAAAAGGAAGAACTTTATTGAAATTTTTTAAAGCACACAAACAAAGATTACAACTTATCATTTCAAACTTTTTGAAAAATCATTTAGGCTCTCAACTAAGCAATTACCAGCTCACATGGTTTGGCCTTTAGAGCCCTAGACAAAAAAACTTGGGAGCCAATTTTAACTTGAATGAAAAGACAAAAAAGTGTTTCAAAAGAAAGTTATTTCAAATTTTAAACTCTTTGCACTAAAACAGATGAGTCAACTTACAGCTCCATCTGTTTCTCAGTTTTATGTTCTCATTATCTGGCCATTGGACACAGAAGGTGGTCAACAGGTCACATTCTTTTAGTTCTCCATCCCTCCATCCCCTTTAGTTCTTTTCATCTTATAATGCTCATCTCCGAGCTTCCTTAACTGCTCTGCAGCCTGTGAAAATGAGTAAAAGTGAGAGAAAAAGACAGAAAAGAAATAGAGAAGATTGATTGAGCAATTACCACATACATTACAGCATCTGTCTGTCTATCTGTCGATCAATCGTTAAATTGATAGATTGATTTATTTATTTATTCAAAAGAACATTTATTTGATATATAACTGACTTAGTTACAATATAAATGTATTTACTGTCACTTCTGATCAATTTAATACATTCCTACTGAATAAAAGTAACAGTTTAGTCAGTCAATCAATCAATCAATCAATCAATCAATCTATCTTACTCATTACAAACCTAAACAGGAATGTAGTTCCAAAAATAAAATGGACTGTAAGTAATTGAAAATATAATTTTTAAAATAATGAATTCATTGAATGATCCTAAAATGCATTAAATACAAACTTTTGTATAAACATCAAGACTGTGTAGGTGCCATTGTGACAATGAGTTGTAGACAATAACAGTTGCATAACGGTGACAGCTTTTTGTAGATCTTCAGTATGTGCCTACACAGAAACTTTGAAGACCTGTGAAAATATTTCCTGGAGTAAAAATTGTGACAACTAACTCAAGTCTTCTCCAGAAGTGCTTGGGCCAAATAAACATCCACACAATTTGCTGGGATAGAGACATAAATTTGAAAAAAATAAAGCTGTAGCAAAAAGGTAGATTGCTGTGAAAGCACATTCTGAAAAACACACAGTGTGACCCAGACCCTCCAGCGACGGCAGACTCTGCATTCATGTCTAGCGCTCACAGCAGAGGAACCACCAGTCGCCCACTCTCTCCTGAGATAAGTCCCTGCAGGGGTGTTATTAAACGTCCTAACGGCTGTGTCACTTCCTGATCCAATCTCTCAGCCACAACGCTCTTTAATTCCTCCTCAACCGCCGCTGCGGCACGGGCTGATGGAGGCTGCTGCCGCCGGTGAGTGAGAGGTCAGTCTCATAAACACTGGCAGCTGGGCTCTCCATGGGAGTGCCGCATTCATAAAGCCATAATAAATGTTACAGCACATTAAATCACCCCAGAGGTTCAGCACGATATTCCAACCGAAAGCCGTTCAGTCATGACGTTTGAGTGCCGGAGATAAAAAAGCATCAATTGCATTACCCTTAGCATCCCTGCTAAGAGTCACGTAATGGTTGGCAGTAACCAGGATGTGAATATATGCTTGTGCACGCTAGGATACAGTTGAAATTATGGACATGTGGTGAGTGGTGGCATACAGTGGGTTTTGACAGCAGTGGTAAAATTTGGCCTAATGAGATTATATGGGATATGACTAAACCAAAATAATACAATACTGCCATCATGAAATGTTGCCAGGTCCAGAAACATAGCAATATTTCTTCTTCTCCTGCAAAGTCCGCCACTGCAGAGAGAGTATTGCGACGAAAGTGTAATGTAAACAATGTCTATGCAGGAACAGAAAGCTCTCATATTTCATTAAAAAATATCTTAAATTGTGTTCTGAAGATGAACAAAGACCTTACGGGTTTGGAACGACATGTTAAAAAACACAAAATCTTCATATTTTGTTGACTATACATTTAAATTAAAATCATATAAATTTTTAAAGCATAAATTGATTGATTCATTCCTTGATTACACTACATATAACACACTATACTTTCTATAAAGTCTATACTTTCTATTTTGCTTCTGTAAGCCCTAATTTGCATCTTATTAATAGCTATTATAGTTTAGGCATGGACCAGGATGTAGAATAAAGGTCAGGTTTTGAGCCCCGTAAGTCATGACTTCAAACCACGACTTACGACTTTGTAGTGCTCCAAGCAAGCCACACCAAACTGCCTGAGTGCAAGGAATTCTGGTAGCTACAGTAGATGTAAACTAACCAGTGTGGCGGACCATACGGGGCTTTACTGTATTTACAATCATTTCTATCACCAAAGGTGCTTTCCTTGCTCATTTGAGGAAGAAGGTTGGAAAAATACAGGTTACGGGTTGCCTGCAACGCAGCATAAGCCATTACATGCGTAAGTACTAAAACTTAAGACTGGCTAAAATGCATGCTAACAAGCAACTAGTTAACATTGGGAATTGGTGTTATTGTTATTTCAAATTATATTATATTATCAGTGTCATCACACCAAATCAGCGTCTGACACTTCAGAAAGAAGCTACAATTTCATTGTCAAAGACACTACTGAGCAGCCGGTCAGCTCGAGGAACTAGTTATATTCTTACCACGGTTTGGATGATGGCCAAATAAAAACAGCAAGAAAAGTACTTCAACAACAAATTTCATCATCTCATTGATTGAACCTCCCAAAAATACTAAAGCAGAGTTTGGTGTAACATCATCAATAAAGTTTCATGAGGTGAAATACATCACAAATATCACCCCCTATCTCCCACACCACTAAATAAGAATAAAGCTAGGACTAATAATTGAGACAAACTATACCTCCACTGGCTGGTAAACCAGGGTCTAGTTATTTACTCTGCTCAAATGCTAACTTGGCTTTGAACTCGCCAGTGATGGCAACCCAGCTCAGCAGACAGAGGTCAGGTCAACAGATAACCAAGCCCAATTTATCGCAGCCCAAACCATTCTCACTCATTTAGCTCGGAGAAAAACAGATGTCCTGGTTTAGGGCTGATAACGCTCAGCGCCTGCTGATAAATTTCACATTCAGGTGGACAAGCTGGGGGGAAATGGGTTTGCGAGGAGTGTGAAAAGGGCTTGGATCGCTGTTGGGAGGGGGCCGCTGAATGGACCCGAGTTGAAGCGGCGCACAGAGTCACAGCGTGACGGATTAGCGTTGACGGCCAGTGTCCTGACAACCTCCGGATGGAAGGGCGTAATTTGATCAAGCAATCAATCAATACATCCAGATGGGCATCAATCAAGAGCATAACGCGCTGTACCCTTCGGCGACCGAGATGAGAAATGGAGACAGAAAAATAGGGGACTTGGATTCTGCTCGGCTCCCCTTCCCTCGTCTGACAGCATCAAACCGAGCAGGGTCACCCTGGCCTGTGAGAGCCTGACAGAAACACTTAGACAGAGAAAGAAAGTCCCACATGACTGGACACATTAATGAAGCAGGTGAGGTGTGTGCGGAAGTGCTGGAAATATGAGTCATTGTGGATTAAACTAACTTCCAATGATACTGAGGACAGTAACTCAGTACCGCTGGAAGTCACAAACTGTTAAGCGTGACATTATAACAGTGCTTTAGGACTCCTTTGTTGAAAGCTGGCAGAAAACAACAAGAGTCACCTCACTAGCCAATTATTTTAAAATCTGACAGCGGTGGTTGTCAGGGAAGCTGCTTCTGAAGGCATTTCTAACCTGTGGTTTTAAAGAAACGGGGCAGAGTAATGTTAGGTCATGAAATTCCGGCATAAAGAAGGAGGTTATCTACTACTTGGGTGTTGAACTAGGAATAATTGGGGAGCTAAAGCTTAGTGAAAACTCTAATGTAGGGGAAAGATAGATAAAAAGACTCCTGAATCAGAAAAAGAATAGTCTAGAGGTCTGCATGGGTGTTAAATTCAAGCACAAATCCAGCTTGTAAACGAAAAGCTGTGATCTGAATGATATTGTCAAATTTGATGAGCATATGCATGTTTACAGAGAGCCAATAGCCTGTGAAAAGTTGTTAAAATTTAAAGAAATATTAAGTACAATATTATATCAGTATTGTTATTTTATTAAATTATGGTCGCACTTTAATTTAAGGTCCAATTCTTACTATTAACAATGGAATGTAGCATATTCAGTATATGTATATATATATATTAAGGTTGTTGTTGTTAACATATAATTTATGCGTAATTTGTTTATAATTAAACAAAATTATTAATTTAGTTATTGTTGTTGTTCTAATTTGCTCTTTGTTAGTAAATTTGTTAGAAATTTGTTAGTAATTTTCTCACTATGACAAACCAATAACTTAAACATTTGGCTCAGTAAACTCCTAATTTGCTGCTTATTAATGATTAATAAGATAATAGTAAGTAATTCGGGTAGAATTATTCTTATGGATGTAGAATATGCTGATGCAGAATATGTGCTCTATAAGTAATAAACAGCCAATGATAGGCATGCTAATAAGCAACTAGTGCGATATAGTGAGAAATGGTCCCTATACTAAAGGGTTACTGATTATTTTTGTGTGGTCGGGGTGTGATAGGATCAGTTTTGTCAAAACTGGATAAAACCAATAGCAAAGCCTAAAAGATGTCATTGTAATCACTGTTGTTTTTTGGACTTTAAAAAAAAAAGCATACCTGTTCAGGTGTAAGATCCCTCTGTTCGTTAGCGAGCATCTCGTATCCAACCATAAACTTGCGTATGGTTGCGGATCGCAGGAGAGGAGGATAGTAGTGAGCATGAAGCTGCCAGTGGCTCATGTCTTCCTGTAGATGACTTCCTGTCGGGGCCCCTGGAGAGCACAGAACAACAGTCAGGCCATATTAACAGAATAACCATATCTTGATACAATTCAATTTTACAACATATTCCCAAACCAATTTAAAATGTGACGTATTTCCACATGGAACTGGATACTGGATATAAAATAAAACAGCAGAGTGGGATGTTATCCATGATAAATGGATTATGAAAAAAGCTTGTTACACACCTGAATGAAACCAGGAATGAAAGCAATAGAATAGAGGAGGATGAAAATATAGTTAAGGAAACAAGTCACATTTGTGACCTTTTACCTGCAGTGTAATAAGCTAACTCACACAATATATAGAGACAGGAGTTCAAGACACCCCCAAAAGCATCAATACAATAAATATGTAATAATATACTGTTATATTACTATAATTATAAACTATTATTGCTGTACCCATGTCATTAAAGTTACTATTCACACAAAAGTTCACACACACAAATGAAAGATAATACTCATGTTCTTACTCTCATGTTATTTCAAACAAAACTAACTAAGTAACAAAAATACAAATAAAAAAACAAGAAGGGAGAAAAAAGAAAAAAAAAATCTATGTGTTTTTATGGTAACACTTTACAGTAAGGGCCATTAATTAACATAAGTTAACAACATCAGTTAACATGAACTAAGAATGAACAATACTTCTACAGCATTTATTAATCTTAGTTAATGTCAATTTTAGTATTTACTAATCATGCGCAGTGAGCTAACATGAATAAACAACGAACAACTGTATTTTCATTAACTAACATTAAAAAACATTAATAAACATTGTAATTGTAAGCATTCTCGGGAGTCGTGTGGATCCATTTGCAACGTTTTATTTAAGAGACGTAGTCAAACAGGCTTGGGTCA
>JAUYWG010000044.1:2292792-2312983 GCA_034779775.1 Enteromius afrohamiltoni
CCGATCTTGCCGGCTGCCATATTGTGAAATAGGCCTATTGCGTCTAAACAATAACAGTGCAGCTGTTGAGATTATATATATATATATATATATATATATATATATATAAACAAACTATCCAATATTGCCTAAATGACTGCTTAAAACAGAAAAGACTTTAAAAAATGACAGTCTAAAATAACGGCTAAATAGCTGGCATTTCAGATTTGGACCAATTTTACAAAGACAAACGTTCCTTTATTGAAATATCGCTTTGTGGTGAATCAAGCAAAATAAGAGCACTTATTAAGAAAGTAATAGGGTCAAGTTTAATTTCACACTGACCACAAGAATGATGTCAAGACCTCTATTGACTGATCTTTGCAAAGAAATAAAGTTCTGTCAATCCCATCGAGGCGTTCAGAGACGTAGCTCATTAAGTTTACTACGTGTTTCATTTTAAGCAACAGATCAGATAAAGCAAAAAAAAGGCTTGCTGTCCCGATGGAGGACATTCTCAAAACCCTTCAAAAAAAATGACAAAATTATCAAACCGACTTCCATCTGTCTTATAAGTGTCTGCGGCTACATCAAAGCTGAACTGAGCAAACCGCAGCACTGGGCCCCTGCTAAAACTGTAATTAAAAACCCAGCCAGCATACAGTAAGAAGGCCTGCGAATGTTTGGATGCCAGTGGCATGCGAGACATCTCTCGTAAGGTTTCACGGTGCATATTAAGTTATAAAATGGCTGTGAGAACCAGCGGTTTGGCCCTCCGCCCAATCCCAGATCCCCCGCTCTTATCCCCATGTAATGAATGAAAAGCGTATCATGCAAGTTAAATCAGATTCATCCTGACTGCTTCAGTCAAACGGGTGTTCATTTCCTTTGCTGACATTTTCTCCACTGCCTCTTGCTGGCTGGATGTTACTGGGTTTGGATCGGTTCTCTCTTCCCAGCGCTCACTCTTTCTGGCCTGTCTTCGGTTTCTCCTCCATTTTGTTGACTTTGCTGGCTTACATTTGGCTCTGGGCTCTCGGGGGTTAGTTACTTCAATGCAGTGCGAAGGTATGAAGAGACCGCTGGCTCCAGGCCATTTTTATCCCACGCCAGTAAAAATAATGTAAGGCTCAGATTCTCGAAAACTGTACTTATTGTAAACGGTCTGAACATGTAAAAACACTTGGCACAATGGCCAACAATATCAAGTTCGGCGACCTGAGCTTAATAAGACATTCCACTTCCATTTAACAATTACAGTGATGTCATCTTTTCTAATAAAATTGTGCTAGTTGCATGGAATCTGGGTCATTCGTATGCTTTGTTTTGAACGAGACCTTCCTATAACACTATTAAGATTAATGAATGTTGCTGAATATTAACAAGCCAGCAATTATTTATTGCTCCTGATGAAGGTCGTGTGACGTTGTGTCAATCAATATTACTTCTTTGCAAGTTGCGATAGTGCGCGGGAATTGCTGGCTTGTTGAAAAGATCCTCCTGGTTGGTCTTATTATCCTATGCACCTATCATTTGCAGGTGTGCGATGGAGTTTGTTCACTAATTGCTGAATATTAATAAAACACCCAACACCCAGTCTTATCAAATATCAATAAAAAAATACTGCAAATTAGTGCTTAGGACTGGCACACTGATCACATGACTACTACTAAAAAATATATATATATATAGTGTATATATAAGTTAAAAATTTATGTTTTTAGAATGTTGCATTATTTATTGTGTTTTTTAGATTTTCAACTTTTAAAAAACATATTGTTATATATATATGTGTGTAATATACATTATGTAGTTTACTTAAATAATTGGTCCTGCTAATGGGGCCTGTTGTCACACCATATGGTGTAAGGGTGTAACTGTGTTTAAATTACTTGTCTTAATTACTTATTAATTTTCTCTACACCATGTATTATAGTATACACAATATGTAGAATAACATAAATGACAACGTCATCTGACTTCTTTGTCCTCGGAACACAGTTCAAGTGTGTGGTTAAAGAAATGTATCTGAATATATCCCAGTGTACTGTAGCTATACTGTGTTTACAGCTATTAAAAATATATATGAAGATATTGACATTTTTGTTTGGAGGTGGAAAGCCACATGAAAATGTTTTTATCTGAACTCAGTGTCTGAAACAAACATATGAGTCCACTGTGCAATTGAGCTTTTGACTCAAAATATTAAAGTTCCTGACTTTCTTCTAGCAGCTTCCCCATTGTGAAATCTAGCCTTTTTTTTCCATTTTCTTTTTACAATGTGGAAGAAACGCACACATGCACACACACTCAACACACAAAAACACTTCCTTCCGATAACCACCAATTAAAATCAATGCTGAAGCATTACTAATTCAGGTTGCTTCATTAGTGATGACAATGGTGCATCAAAACAGAGCAAACTCTGCTATCTTCTTACTAATATTAAAAAAGAAGATCAGATGTTAAATAGGGGCAGTAAATACAGTGAATATCAATCAGAATTTAAAAAAAAATATTAATGTGGCTTCAGAAGTCCTATACAATAAATATATACACTGTTCTTTTTTTAGGAGCTGAACAGTCCCAACATTTATGAACGGCATGAGGGTGAGTTAACGAGTGTTTCGCTAGGTCTTGGATTTAGTCCATCGTCAATTGACTATTTTTGCTTTGACTGAAATATGCTCTTTCTGTGATGAATAGGATTAGCTGAAATATAAAGCAAGCTGAATTCAAGGTATGCTTTTAGAGCTTTTATTCAATTAAAGCCTTCACATTTCTTATCCCCAAAGGTTTACACTATGTTTACTTGTTTGGAAAAACTGAAGCTATCTAATAATTCCCAATTTGCACCGACGTGCAGAAATGGCCATAAAATGAACAATTCAATAAGAGTAAAAGCAGGATTTCAGTACTGAAAAGTTCCACTAGTTAGGGTGACTGGCTGCTAATTCTGCCTTTGCAGTCTGAATAATGTACCATGACTGTTTATCCTGTTTCTCCAGCTAAATGTATGAATCCATAAAAGAGGCCTCCAACATTCTGATTCAATTATTCAATACAAAATGCATTTCATTTCTTGCTGGAAAAGAGGAGTTGTTTATTATATCAAGTGCGAATGATGAATAAATTGCAGATAGCTGTGGTCTGCAGTACGGCTCATGCTTGAGCTTCAACAGCCTTGAGTGATAAAGCTAAAACCTGTTCAACATGCTAGACGTGTCTGAACAGACTGAATGCCACCTGGTCAGACTCTTGCTGATCTCGCAGACTTTGTTCTTCTTACAGCCTTCGATTCCCATGCCTTCAATCGATACATGTTTATCTGCTGTTACATAGCTATAACTCTGAAATGAATTCCGCGACCTCTCTGTTGGAGGCAGTGACAGTTTTAGGCGTGGCCAAAGGGGGGGGGGGGTGGGTTCTATTATCTATCATAGACTATCTTTGGCGTTTAAATAGCCTAGTTTCAAATCTACTGCAAATGAAAACAAGATGTGTGCGGAAAACCTCGTGCTCATGAGCATTTTTGAGACTTTGGAGGCGGGGATCAAATGTCAGATCTCTCCGCTCTTGTGATTGGTCATTTTCAACACATACTGCTTATTATGGCTTTAGGAACAGTGTGTTTTTTTTTTAATTAATAATTATTTCTTTATAAACAACAATACAACACCAATACATATTTGAAGTAGAATTTAAAGATCAGGTATAAAACATGAAACATAATGAATAGTCTAGTCATTCCAGTAACTTAGAATCAATTTAGAATACTATAAATCCGTTTAAATAATTTCTTCATATAACACATTTATTTTCATATCTGACAACTCCATAAGATAATACATTTTGGGATCATTATTTTTTGGCAGTGGCTATTTATGCCAAGTGCACATAGCATTTTCTGATATTTATACCACTTATTGCAAGTGACAGTTATCTGCACCTCAGTGCAAATTCACACCATGAAATACTGATGGTTGACACCTTTAATTGGAAAATAAAGTCCTCCCTAACCCTACCCAATACTTTATTTTCAACTTTTTGATTATTTCTTTAATTTATATATATACCTCCACATGTGCAAATAAGTTGTTACCTCTTAAAACCTAGGAACCTGTCTATTTAGGCAGCATTTTAAGGCAACATATGTAAATTAAGTTGGTATTTTACAAAACATTAATAATAATAATAATAATAATGCAAATACAATAAAACAAGATCACTGTATTTAATAAACTAATAAGTGTAACTGTATCCTTCAAGCAGAATGCAATCCCAAAATGCATCGCAAAAGACTCTGTTAACATCTACAATGTTGGATGTATAAAGCTAATTGAAAAGATACAGTAAAGCGATTTAACACAAAAATAATAGTCAAATGTATTAGTACTGTAGTGTTAGCTTAAGTATTTTTGAGGGATGGCAATCATCCCTCTAATGTAAATGTGCCCAAAACATATCTGAAGTCTGATTAAATTTAAAGTGGTTGTTTAGGCTACTCGCAAGCTTAAAGGCATAGTAGTACATGAGAGTGAGCGTGTGTGATTAAATGAATGAATGAATATCTGTCATCATTTACTCATCCAAAGAATGGAAAAAACATTTTATTTTGATTGCCATTCTATGGCAGCCATTGACAACCACAGAATTGTTTTCAATACAATGGACGTCAATGGTTACGATCAACAGTTACAACATTCTTCAAAATTGGAACAACACAAAGGCCAGTAAGTAATGACAAAACATCTATGAACCATCACTGTTAATACTAAAGGTGTGATTGCACTGTGATCACATGATCACATCGTCTTTTTGAATTCGCATCCCATTGCGACAAAAGTGTTTTGTTTTTTTTCTTCTCCATCGAATTGGGAGTAAAGAAGCAGCCAAAAATAGGTTAGTTTTTGGTCACATGACCAAAGAGCTATTACAAACCGTGTTGGGTAGAATATTTGCAAACTGTAAAGTCTGCTACTGATTCCCAATAATAATTTATTGCAGCTGTGTGAATAATATGCAATCACACAATCAATAAAAGGTCAATGTAATCTGATTATAGATATCATCTATTCAAATCTGATGATATAATCCAGATTAGAGATAATCTGTTACAACCCAGAATTGATTACTGTGGAGTTCACAAAAGGTTTTAGAACTGGTAACACTTGGTAAAACTTTTCCCTAAATAAACACTTCATTTGCTGCTTATACTGTAGTTAGTGCGGTAGTTGTTCAATTTAGGTACTGGGTAGGATTAGGGATGTAGAATAAGGCATTAATATGTGCTTAATTAGCACTAACAAGTGGCTAATATTCTAGTAATATGCATGCTAATAAACAACTAATAGGTGTAACCATAAAATAAAGTGTTACCACTGTTTTTTAGAGGCAGTAAAATGCATTCATTTATATCATCTAGCCAACACACTTGTTTTACTAAGCAGATTTTACCTATATTTACAAAAGCAAAACTTAAACGAAAGGAAGTCAGATTTGGAAGGTGACATCAGCGGCTCATTACCGGTGAAGCCGCCATGCTGTTAACGCACAACAGAGCTGCGCACTAATTAGCCCGCTAACGCTACCTCCCCGGCTCATCAGAACGCCTTTGTGCCTTCAGTGACAAAAAAAAAACAAACAAAAAATAATAATAATATTTTCTTTCCACAAGTTAATGAGCTCCAATGGAAAAGGAATAACAAGCTTTTCATGGAATGCCACGTGTAATAGCGTCCTTTATTAAATGCAACTTTCCTCTCTTTTGAACGCGAAATGAACGTGGAGGACTCCTAAAGTGAAGCTTGATGTTTGGGCTGCAGAACAGGATTTTATTTCTTGCATTGACTTTTGGAGTGAAATATGAGCTGGACAGGTTGCACACATCCCTCTCTGGTATTTTCTGGCTGGATTTTCTATTAAGGAGAGGAGAGAAACATATTATACCCTCGGCTCTCTTCTTGAATTATCTGTATCTAAGGAGACTCTCACTCACTGTAACTTAATCTGGCTCCATTGAAGCTCTTGTCCATCAGAAACTAGATGTTCTTCACACACTGCTAGCATCAAGATGTCAGGACAGCTTGAGTCATTACTGCAGGAATCTCCTGTGCTTGCGTGAACAATTCTGACACGTCCGAGTACAGAACATTTACCAGATGCAGAACTTAACATAAGTAATGACAAGAGTGTTGTTTTCTGAAAAAAAAAACAGAAATGGTAGGTAGTGATATGGAGTGTTAAAGGGGTCATGTACCATTCACTGAGGTCCACTTATTATGTTATCAAGATTTTTACATCTAAAAACATCATAATTTAGATCTAATAATCAGTTTTCTGTTCTGTTTTGAACCACCCCCTGTTGTGATTGACTAGTAGTTGTGTATGTTTGACAGCCTAATATTACGTTCCTCATCATCAGACACTTCTGTGATTGAGGTCAAAAATGCAAAATGATTGTTATGAAGATGCTAGGACGTTATTATGCAGTTGCTAGGGTTTTCTGAGTGAGATTTCTTTTATCATATTGGTGGTTGCTATGCAGTTACTAAGTGTTCAGAATAGTCAGTTGCTAAGTAGGTGGTTGGTTGACTGTTGTCAAGGTGTTGCTACCCTGCAGAAAACAATACATATGATCTTCTGCTCCCTCTTTCAATGCAAGTCATGCCATTGTTTTTGCCTATTTTATAGTCTAGCCTGCAACCTTAGCAAGCACCAATAATGAATACAAATAAACACGCTGTCTGTCTCTGCTTCAAATCTGCCGTAACCTGATTTTTATCCAGACGTACTGAGAAAACAACTTTTCTAGCCTTAACTGTTCTGACTGTGGCTTGTAAACAGACCTAATGAAAATAGCTTGTTCCCAACTTAATCTGAGGCTTCATACCCATGATGCAAAGCTTAGGAGAAATGCCAGTCCTCATCTCTAGGGCTTTTGTTGTGCAGCTCAATTTATTTTTTTTTTACTTTTTACTCTGCATGGCATAGTTTTATCAAAACATTGAATTTTAAATGCAATCAGGCCATCATATTTTCAGGAAAAAAAGCTATTTGGAATATATCAGGGCCAAAAGCATTTGAAGAAACATTTAAATGAGGATTAATTTATGCCTGGACTAACACTGTAGCTCCAAAATACATTATGAGGCAGGATAATATAGTGTTTCAAAATGATAGAGATTAAATAAATAGATATTTTGAGTATATGCTTAAATGTTGTTTTCAATATACATGTTTTCTTTATACTAGTTACCTTGCCCTTCCTTTTTACATAATACATGATTACTAGTATTTGACTTTTTTTTTTAACTTAAAAATAAATAAATATTCAAAGAAATGAATACACCATTTAATCCTACATTACTTATATACTTTTTAATAACATTATTTTTCATTATGCTATTAATCTTTTAATACTATATTATTCTCAAAAACATAAATAAATGCCTGACTGAAGTTTTAATCAGCTGTTTCATTAAGAGAAACACAATCTTACACATTACTTTGAAAGTATCTCAAAATGGACTCCATTTTTTCCCCCCCATGAACATACATTTATGTAACTTGTCCAAATGGTTTGTGTTAGTTTCGGAAGGCTCTGATAATTGTGAACATTTTTCATTCCCACTCATGTGCCTCGTGAAGCGCATTGCTAATGAAGACTTCAATGTCAAGCAGAATTCCTTCAGCCATTCGTTTCCCATGTTCTGCTGGCTCCTCCCGGTCCCTGTGAAGGGAAGCATTGAGAGCCAAACTTCTGCTCAGCCGTATCCTCCTCTTACACTCACTACAGTAATCTGCTCTCAGCTCCAATTCAGACTCAACATCTTCACTGAAAGGCACCTTGGAGAGGCGCCATGTTTAGTTAGGCGTACATACACCAACGAACGAATGTGAGCCTTATAATATGATACAATCAACACAGATTATTAATAGAGATAGAAGCCATACTGGATGTGGGTGCAACTTTAGTTAGGAGAGCATCTCTTCCACCTTTTTAAATGATTTAGGTTACTTTATTTTCTTTATTTTTATTTTTTACCAGTATTTCTTAGTATTATGCCAGTATTATGTACAGTGGGTATGGAAAGTATTCAGATATCCTTTAAATTTTTCACTCTTTATTATATTGCAGCCATTTGCTAAAATCTTTTACGTTTACACAGCACCTCATATATTGACAGAAAAACACAGAATCGTTGACATTTTTGCAGATTTATTAAAAAAACTGAAATATCACATGGTCCTCAGCATGTAGACTTAAGTATGCTGTAACACTCATATATTTAACTCAAGTGCTGTCCATTTCTTCTGATCTTTAAGATGGTTTTACACCTTCATTTAAGTCCAGCTGTGTTTGATTATACTGATTGGACTTGATTGGACACCTGTCTATATAATCGTACAGCTCACAATGTCATGTCAGAGCAAATGAGAATCATGAGGTCAAAGAAACTGCCTGAAAAGCTAAAAAACAGAATTGTGGCAAGGCACAGATCTGGCCAAGGTTTACCTTCAAACAAGACAATGACCCTAAGCACACAGCTAAAATAATGAACACAACAACAACAACTCTGTGACTGTTCTGGCCCAGCCAGAGCCCTGACTTAAACCCAATTAAGCATCTCTGGAGAGACCTAAAAATGGCTGTCCACCAACTTTTACCATCCAACCTGACAGAACTGGAGAGGATCTGCAAGGAGGATCCCCAAATCCAGGTGTGAAAAACTTTGCATCTTTCACAAAAAGACTGTATTAGATCAAAAGGGTGCTTTTACTAAATACTGAGCAAAGGGTCTGAATACTTAGGACCATGTGATATTTCAGTTTCTCTTTTTTTAATAAATCTTCAACATTTCTGTGTTTTGTTTTTGTAAAATATAAGTCATTGGGCTTAATTTAGCATAAATATTACGGAGGCAGACTCATGGTGACAAACATGACTCAGACTCAAACAAAGCAGTGTGATTAATATCTGGATGAATTACATATCAAAACAGAACAAAGCAACAATCTCAGATGAACAGAAATGCTTAAATGTTTCACATGCTCAGGGAAACCTGCAGTCTGTCCTAGTGTTTAAGTGAATAGGCCTAATATCTGTGTAAGAATGATTTAATATGCCTGGCTGCTTATTCAGACAAGCCTGACCACGGCATATTAGGGACGATGCCATCACTTTTATGAGTATAATTCATTTGTCGGGTATGAAATGGCCTGTGGATCCGAACGGCGGAGGATGAGAGGCAGAAGGTTATGGTGGGTAACTAAAGCGAACCTCTTCTGAAGATTTACTTCACCAAAGATTCAAAGAAGCAACTTTAAGACAAAATAGAACTTGAACACTTAAACTAAGTGTACAAAACATTAGGCCTTCGAGACAAATAATTCTTTATAAGTTTCAAATTAGCTATTCCTTTAACAGAACAACAAATGAAATGGTTGTAGATCTGACAATATTTTGATCTCTGATGAGATTTTGTTATTGAAAAATAAAATTAAATTAAATAAAAAAAAAGGTTGACAGGTTCTGCAGATGGTGTCTACACTGTTGAAAAAGTTTTAAGGCCAAGTACGCATTACAGAAAAGAAGGTTGAAGTCCTGCACGCATTTAAACACTGGGTTTCTTGTTCTCTGTCATGTTGACAGCCTTATGGTGCTCACGTTACACAACCAACCTCAGATGTGCATCAAATACAAGGTCATTCTCATCGACAACTGCAGCAAAGATCAGGACATTATCGCCAACAAACAACATACTGTAGAGGGCAAGCAAAGAAAAATCTGTTGATTGGTTAACAGGAAGCTTTATAACATGAAAACCTGAAACAGATGTAAGGAGACATTTAATGTAATTTACAGTAAAATACTGTAGAATGTAGTTCCCCTTCAGTCTAGTCACTCCGACGTTATTTATGGGAATTCGCATAAGAGACCAATTGTGCATTTAATTACAGCCAGGTCCACCTTATCACTGCGTGAGTATAAGAGTATAATAATGCACTTGCAGCTTTTCGCATCGGAGCCTTGCTGCATTTGAATGCTGATTGAGTCTGACGATCCTGAAAGGAAAAGGACAGAGAATCCAGATAAAGAGTTCCTGCGGAGTTCATGCTCTCTCGTCATCGTGGCAACTGACTGGGCAGCTGTTGGTGGATCTTGCGAGGCTGGTAGCCTTTTTAAAGGCTTGAGCAAGCCCGCCTTTTTGCTCGTCAGGGAGAGACCTCTACTTCTGAGTGCAGGGTGTGCCACAAGAGATCCTCCCTGGGCAATCCGGGCTACACAAAAGAGCCATTTCTCACAGCTGGATAAGCGTTCTTTGGGATGTCGATCAGACAGTGCGCTTCTGGGTGCGAGAGTTTCCTCACTGCTTCAGACGGGCATTACGTCTTGCCTTACGTGCCTGGGCCGGGAGCATGTCGAGGCAGCACTTGTGGATGACTCATGTGCCAAGGGGATTGGAGGTACTGTGTGTGCCTCCGTCTGATCCTTCGAGGCTGGACGACTGGTATCTGGGTTCTCGGGCCGGGGTGGTGGTCACCCCCAGTGCCTTTCTTCCCGGAGGTGCATGAGGAGCTGTCCAGGTCGTGGCAAGCCCCATACTCATCACGCCTGGTCACCAGCTCCTCTCCCCTCCTCCCTCGACGGAGGTGCAGCCAGGGGGTACGTGACAATCCCCCAGGCCGCCACGGCTCCCGTCCAAGGCATGCAAGACCTCGTTTGCTCTAGCGGGCCGGGCTTACTGCCCTCTTATACTCACGCAGCGATAAGGTGCACCTGGCTGTAATTAAATGCACGCCAATATTCATTATATAGTAGGCTGCACATTTGGGATTTATGTAATATCCTATGTAGTTAATGTTTATTGCACTATTTTACTGTAATAAATGTGTGCAAGTATATATAAATGATATTGTTGTTGTACATCATGGCTCGTGTTAGGTTGTTTGTTGCATTCTCCCTAATAAATGAATATTCTAATTTTTTTGCTACATTTATGACCAGTCTGGAGCCATACTTTTACTTGGAAACACGTTTTGTTAACCTAGACATTTGCCAAACCTAAATACCTTTCTACAGTCTTCAGCATTCTCCTAATGCTTATTTGAGGAGACAATGTATATTAAAAAATGTCTATAATGTCACTGAAAACGCTACATCTAGCAATTTTTCAACCTCCCAGTGAGAATAATTTTCAAATGTGACTAGTGACACATCAAGTTAGTCACTGTATACTGACGGAGAGGCTTTGATAACTTGTGTAGGTGGTTCTACACTGCACATAGATAAACCAATAAAGTAAGCAGAGATAGAGAGAGAGAGTGATATAACCATGTGTCTATGCTGTGTCTTTTGTCTGTCTGATCATATATTCTCACCGGCTTCTAAATGTCTGTTCAATTACTGCTGTCATGTATCTTTATTACTTGCAAAAAAAAAAAAAAATAACAACAATAATAATAAAAGCAAGACATAGCTGGAAACAATTAAACTGATGACAAACAGGAACAAGAACCAAGCAATCATACAAACTAAAGGTCCATAAACCAGTCAGGTGACATAAGACAAGAATCATGACACGGATAAAGTATATCAATTTAAATCTCATAAGTCTACTGTTGTCACAGATGTAACAAGATTAGTTTGTAGTTTAAATACAGTCTATAGGCTTAAAGTTCTGAGAGCAGAATCTAAAACTGAAATATACTAAAACAAATACTTATGATAAGTTATTTCCTTCCTTTTGTCTTGGAACTTAAATAAGAATCAATATCTGCAATCCCCCTGCATTTTGTTCATAGTACAATCAATAAAGAGCTTATCTATCTGTTGACAATGACGGTGTTTGGTTTTGTGTAAAATCAATACTACAATACAGTTCTGAATTCATCATAAGGGCTTTTGGAAATGAACAATAAGGCAATAAACTTTATTTATTTTTATTTTTTATGAAAGGTTTTACACACTTATTTAACAAACTCTTAAATTCTGTCACAAAAGATTGCTGGGAAAACGAAAAAATATTGTTTGCTTGTAAGAACCAGTGTTAGGGTAATGCTAACTTACAAAGAAATATTTGAGTTACTCAAACAAGTATCAGCAGTTACTTAGTTCCATTTATTGACTGCTCTTGTATCTCCATGCTGAGAGAAATCAGGAGTATGTTTTACTAACAGCATGCGTCAGTGGAAATGCAAGATTTATGGGAGGAGAGATTTCAAATATCACAGAACACCATCTCCTACGATTTGTACTTGTCAATGGACTGGTATTTTTGCCATTATTTAATGCCCCCAAAAAGCATATCTAAATAGTGATGTGCTACAGTATAAGAAGAGATGTGATCATGCAGTCATGGGTTCGAACCCAGAGAATGCATGTGCTCTTGATTTTGCACAATTTTTGTAACGTGTAGGCTTAGGGGTGGGCTGCATTTAAACAAAACACACATTTTCATTGGTAATGACAGTCATACGTCATTTCATGACAACAGACGCAATATGACACTGTTTTATTCTTACCTTTAAAATGTAAATATAGGTTGTAATAAGGTACTTGCACTAACGACCTATAGAGCCATTTCTTGATGGAGGACAGGCTCAATAATACACATTGTAACAGTCTTTAAAAGATATATCCTGATTAATGTTTTTCCAACAATGTTAGACTTGTCAGGGCTAAAATTGGCCTATATGCAGTAGATATAGTAGCATTTACGCGATATCCGCCAGCATATCACTACGATACTACTACTACTACTAATAATAATAATATAATTAATAACAGTTATAATTGCAATTTTGTCATAACACTGATTTAGGCTATTCTTGAAATCAGTGTACTATGTTTACATACATTGCAAAATGTAAAAAAAGTCAAAGTGACTACCTTGGTAGTTCTAGAGTTAGAAACAAACTTCTCTGACACTGAGTTGAGTCTTCACTTGATGTAAAATGTAAAGACAAACCAGTTGAGAATCTGATCCAGCAGAGCTTGACTATCTGTCTGGTTAGCAGACACACAAGAAAGGTCCTCTCCATCTTTCTCCAGTGCTCAAAAGGTTATCTGATGTCACGGGATGTTCTCTTATCTATCATCAGAGTATTTGTCCTAGACATCAAATGGTTTCATTTATTCTCCATGTATGACCTCCGCAGCCCACAGATCGAAGCGCTTAAGGCGTTCACAGCCAAATCCACAAAAATACAGTAAATCGTCTCTTTCAAGTTGTCAATCTTCTGTGTATCTCAAATGTCTGTTTCGCTCTTGAAAACTTTTAAAGTAAATCTATAAAGGCTGAATGCTTGTTTCTCAACAACACTGTACCCGGGCGAATTCAGAAAAAAAAAAATCAATTTAGCGCAGAAATCCAACACCTTTTTAGCAAAGATCACTGCATACACCATTATATCTGCTCATCGTCAGATCCCTTTGTTCTTGCCACTGTAAAAGTCCACCTTTCAAAACTTCTATTGCTTTGCTCTGCAGTTGTTTAATGGACTGTCTCTGCTGATTTCACAGGCTCCATTACTGCCATTAAAATAATTGCAAAGCTCGACTACATTCACTCCTTTTGTTAAGAAGCAGAAGAGGGATTTGACAGACGACTGCTTCTCGCAATTATCAGCTAGAGATTAAAACTCATGACGCAGATATCGCAGGAACAATCGTGGAAATTTTCCTTAGGACCGAACCTGCCACTTTATGTTAGGTTTTTACTTTAGACTTTTCTTATTTCTTTCTTTTTTTTCTGTTGGGAGTGAGAATACGGAGGACTGTGAGAATCAGTGAGCTGGAGAAAAAAATCAGAAAGCATGACGATTTCATTAAATTAGGTTCTTAAAGATGAAGGAACGGGAGGCGAGATGATGTACGGTCTCACTAGTGGCCGCTCTCATGTGGCCTTTCAGCTTGTTATCGCACATCACATCTGACTTCAATTAAGGTCTCGAGTAGCAGACCAAAATCTAATTTAGCCTTATATCTTGCAGTATTTGAGAGAATTAATGTATTATCAAATGTGTAATCTATTATCTGATCTCCGCTTGCTTTGGTAACAGGTGCCACCAAATTCGACGTGACAATAGTACAAAATCAATATATAATCACTTCATATGTGTAAGGTGTATAATGTTACAGTTCTTTTTGCTGGAAATTAATCTAAACATTAGTGTCACTTCATATACAGTATGCATTGCAAAAGTATTTTAATGCATTAAATATGCCTTGTAAAGTACCATACAATGCATATGACTAATTATAACCCACAGCAATAATACTTTCTAATATGTATCTATCATTTGTTACAACTTTAGAAAATATAATGTATGTAACACATGGCAAACAACCTATTTTAGATATAACAAGGAATCTACAAATATTATATTGCATTTTAATCAGTAAAGATATAATAATAGAAACATTACGCAAACCTTTATAATATATTGTACAGTATTATATAAACATGTATATAATGTAAACAAAAAAGTGAATTTAGGATATTTTGGATTAATTGCAATTTGACAGCACTAGACGTGTCACTAAGTTTAATTAGGTAAGCTTAACATTTCAAATTAAAGGCAGGGTCTATGATTTTTCAAAAATGCTTTAGAAAATTCAAGGCTGAATCCAAACACAAACCTGTAGCCAATCCGCAGTAAGGGCGTGTCTATTCTTGATGTGGAGAGGGATATTAGCCGAGAGCGGCAGAAAGCTGAAAATGGCAGATAAAAAAAAACAACGTCTGCGGAACAAAAAAGCACTTACGATAAGGAATGAAGTAGAACGTGAATAAACATTGGAGCAGCTTTTAAGCGCTGGAGAGAACCAAAGGTGCGGGAAGGGCCTGCGATCGGACGACGAGGTTGCTTCTCATCTTCTTGACACACTTCAAGTCTTCAGCCATAAATCCGCAGCAACATTCTGATCTCTACCTCTGCCCCTGGCTCATGCGCCTGGTGTTCCGTGTCATCTTCAGTGTGAAACGCAGCTAAACTATTCACGGTACAACACACAGTACTGCTACCAAAACACATTCAACCTGTATTACAAACAGTGGCGGTTTTAGGCATGGGCGAACGGGGCAGCATTTTTCCATGATACGTGGGGGGAGGCGGCACAAGCACTAATTGGGGGGGGGGAAAGTCATCTGCGCCCCTAAGCGGTTTTCTATTATCTATCATAGCCTACCTGTGACTATAGCGTTTAAATAGCCTAGTTTCAAATCTAATGCACAAAAAAACAAGACGAACAGTAGCCGTGTGGAAAACCATTCTCGTGAGGGAGCATTTCTGCACTGTGAGAGCACACAACAAAAATGGGCTCTTGCGAGAATGGCGCTAAACAGCGCTCACTCGAACGCTCTCTCAACTGCTCAACCCCTGCTCGCTCATCAGGTGCACTTTTGTGACTTTTTGGAGGCAAGGATCAAATGGCTCTTGTGATGGTTCATATTCAACATGGCTTTAGGAACAGTGTGTTTGGGTGTTTTTTTATTATTATTATTAATTAATCCTTTATAAACAACAACACCAATACATATTTGCAGTAGAACATAAAATTCAGGTAAAAAACATGAAACATAATGAATAGTCTAGTCATTTCAATAACTAAGAATCAATTTATAATACTATAAATCCACTGTTTTAAAACAAAGCGGCATACACTATCCTTCACTGCGTCAAACATCAATCAATTATTGCTACATAATTTCCATATCCGACAATTCCATATGGATAATAGTTTTGGGATCATTATTTCTTGGCAGCAGCTATTTAAGTGCACATAGCATTTTCTGATATTCATACCACTTACTGCAAGTGACAGTTATCTGCACCTCAGTATTGAAGAGCATTATAAATCAAAATGCAACTTGAGTGTAAATGTTTTTTTTTTTTATTTTATTCCCATCATTAAATAGATGCCATGGTTTACACCTTTACTGGGAAAATAAAGTCCTCCCTAACCCTACCCAATGCTTCATTTTTAACTTTTTGATTATGTCTTTAATTTTCATTCAAAATAAACGCTTTTCTGTTGTTATTTTGAAATTAAAAATAGTGGGGGCGGGGGGATGGGCCTGCTAAAAGGGGGTCTCGCCCAGGGAGTAATTGAAGAACCGCCACTGATTACAATACTAACACACTTATTGATGACATCATGCTCTCGTTTGGCACAGCTGAATCCACCATAATCGTTGTCTTGGTAAGAGGCGAGGGGCGGAGCTATCAAAAAGGGGCATTTTTGATGATTTTAAATGTTGACATTGACTACCAGAAATCATAGCCTTTTACAAATAATATATATATATATATATATATATATATATATATGAGAATGTAAATAATAATTATTTTAAATAATTATCTTTAGTATTTTCAAAAGCATAACCTATTATACTTAGAAATATTAATCAAATAATAATAATAAAAAAACTAAAACATTAAACATGATAACCCCATCAAATATATACAGTATTCAAATTATCATTTAATATTATTATTATTATCATTATTGTTGTTTGGTTATACAGTGACTGAATGGAAAATCTGGCGTTGTTTTTTATTTTATATTTGTAATTACTATATTTATTTGGTGAGTGTTATTGTGGGTTTTTGTAGGTTTGTGCGCAGTAAATTGTCCGCTTGATATAGTAATTTGTGTTATCGTAACGTCACCAGCAGAGTCCTCCAAATCTCAGTATGAAATGTATATAAAAAAAAAAAAAATACTTAAAAAAATTAAGGAAAATAATTAATATATTATGCTCGTGATTTATTTTATGTTATGTGCAGGGCTCTGTAGTTTTATGCTGTAAGAACCTTTGAAATCATTTGGCGAAGTGATACAGACTTATAATAATGCCTGGAACAATGTTTTATTTTGGTTGTTCGTCATCCAATCCAATTCAAGCGGTCTTTCCAAACCTTTCAGTTATATGTATTAATCAATTACAAGAGGAGAGGCTTCATCTCATAAAAAGTGTTATAAAGGGTTTCCAAATCCTATAAAAATTCTGAATTGACCCCTTCATTAAATATTTAATATTATATCACTTAAATAATATCAGATATCCACACTGAAGCTTTAGGCGGGGTCAATTTCCAAGCTTTGAGCAGATTAAAATCCATCCACTAAAAGTTTAAAATATTTGACATTGTTATGTCAATTTCTGTCAACATAGTGATTGATGCTTCCCAAATAAAAGAGACTGCAGTTTGAACTGCTTGATGAACTTGAGTTACAAACAAAATTCCCAAATCAGTCACACATTATTAATATCTGACAGTGTAAAGTTGTTCTGCATCTGTGAATGTAGGGGGACTCATGCTAAACGATATTTAGGAATCATTTCCAAAACATTAACGTTTAATTCATCAAGATTAAGTAGTTATCCACCAGATGAATTGTCTGGCATATGCGTCCTATAAATGTTCATGCATTTTGCTGAGCAAACGATATTCATTTATATTTAACGACTGATCGCAGTTTATGAATCTCGGTTTGAGTTTCTCCAAAAACTGTGCCACGTAATACACTTTGCACCAGTGGCATTTTGATAAATATTTAGACGAAATCCGTCAAGCAAAAGTTCAATTTAAGAGATTAAATACACTTGAGCATTATAATGAAAAACGAAACAAATCCACTTCACAGAGAAATGAATAATCTTGTCTGCGTTATTCAACCAACATGCATAAAAAGCAAAGGCGACTACTGTGTGATCCATGAGTGAATAATTGAAAGCTGGCTGGGCTTATTGGTTGAGTTATAAATCAGATTTTATAATGCTCTCAGGCCACGGACAGTGCTGAGTAAGGCTTTTACAGAGAGACTTATTGGCTGTGAGCGAGGGCAGTTTTCAGGTGTTGATATTGGGCGGGACAGTCATATGGTGCTCTGCCCAAGAACTCGAGTCCTGCCTCACTGCCATCGTTAGCACATTTTTCCACTCATATATCCTCTGACAACCCTGTCAAAGGACCTTAAAGATCCCTCACTAGGCCTTATTAAAAAGTCATAACGAGTTGAGTCTGGTGGATTTGAATTAAATTCATAAAACTAGACTTTTACACTTAAATACGACAGAGGAGCCCATAGAAAATCATTTGTAAGTCAAATGGAATTTTTTGCACATTTAAAGACAACTGAAAACAATTTCCTTTTAGAAATTGCTTGCAAAAAGATTATAAATAATCCAAAAGTAAAGCCAAGTAACGCATTCTGAAAAACATGTAAAGCCTTTATCTTTTTTGTTGTTGTTTTTTTTTTTTGCAAAAATCAAAGGCAAAAGGCCAAAATCAAAATAGATTTTTTTCAGTCAGTTTAATAAAAAGTATTTATTTTATTTTACATAATTTTAATAATTATAAATGATAATGTTATGTTCAGCTGGACGTGTCAGCCTAGCTCTCTGGCTGGCACTCCAGCATCAGGGTATTTATGTGTGTTTTCCCCTGTTTTCATGCCTGGACTCACTCTCACAAACTCTTTTTGTTGTCAATCCCAGACTCTCATTCATGTTTCTATGTTGTCACTTGTGTTCATTCAAGTCTCAGCCTTGCTCATCTGTTACCATAGCAATTCATTGTCTAGCTCCACCCATTGACCCAGTTTCCTCTGTATATAACCTGGAAGTCTTTGTCTAATTCTCACGGTCCATTGCACTGTCGATCAGTCCTGTATTCAATCGTGTTTCAAGTTCGTTTGTTTCCTGTTTTCCTGGTTCTGTTTTTTTGTTTGGATTTCTCATTACCGACCCCTGCTCTCGCCTGGACTCTCGCCCTGTCTCGCCCTTCGGACTCTGTTTGTTATTGGTACTGACCATTACAACGTTCTACAACCTCTCTCTCTGTCTCTGCCTCTGATATCTCTGCTTGCTGGCCATGTGCAAGTAGCTTTAAAAAATGATCCCGCACGTCTCCTCGCTCCCAGCTTTGTGACAGATAATAATAATTATAATAATGAAATAAAATAAAATTCAAAATGTTTTATCAGGGATCAATCATGTTCATCATTTCATCAGTCTTCCAATCATGAGATCTTACAAAAAGAAACATGTTTTTGCTATATATATATATATATATATATATATATATAGTCAAATTAATTAGCAAAAACATGTTTCATTGATTAAAAGCATTAAAGCGTTTCTTGGCTTTACTTTTGGATTATTTATAATCTTTTTGCAAGCAATTTCTAAAAGAAAATTGTTTTCTGTTTTCTTTAAATGTGCAAAAAATTCCATTTGACTTTATTTTAGTCAACACTACTAAAATCTGTTAACTCAAGTGAAGCTCATTCACTCATTCTAGTGTAATTTTTAGTGTAATACAAAGATTCAGAGTTTAAATGGACTTAATTCGGATGCCTTTCTATGTTTTTTTAACTGAAAAGTTTAACATTCATTATTCATAACAAATGATATGGGTCAATGAAACATAAATGGGAGAGCAGGACAAGAAGGGTCTCTTTTGGACGCAGCAGCCACATTAGGAAATCTCTGGGTGAATTCAGTCAAAGGCATCTGGACTTGGTTTATCCGTTCGAATAAACCATGTCCAGATGCTTTTCAAGAAATTCACAAAGATGCCTACAAAGACCTGGGTGAAGGAAAACTTGTGCACACATATATTAAAGAGAAAAGAAATGCCTTTTTCCTCTATTAAAATAATAATAACAATGACATTCTTACCCATTACTGCTCACTATCTGAAGCGCCATTCACTGCCAGTTATGCTATTATTTGAGCACTGAATACAAAGCTATGAGCAGATAAGGCCATAATGCGTATGTGGAGATGTTGGATTGCATTCTAGACTCTTATAAAAAGGATATAATGAATAGCTGAGGATAATTGTTCTTCAGGGAGTTTAGCAGCTGTGGCTGAGAGGAAGATCTCAGTGGAGTCTGAGCTCTATTTGGTCATTAGTTCCTGTACAAGAGTGTTTCTTCAACTATAAACCACTTTTAGCCCTGTGGACTTTTAGAAAATAAATTGCCTTGATACATAAAACATAATTTCACTCTCACTTTAGTTTATTTGTCCAGTAAAAAGTCTCCATATAAGTCCAACGGGAAAAAAGAAAGAAAGAAAAAAGTTATAATACAAAGTTTTAAGAAATTTACTCTTTTAAATTAAATTAAATTAAATTAAATTAAATTAAATTAAATTAAATTAAATTAAATTAAATTAAATTAAATTAA
>JAUYWG010000044.1:2313083-2328271 GCA_034779775.1 Enteromius afrohamiltoni
AATTAAATTAAATTAAATTAAATTAAATTAAATTAAATTAAATTAAATTAAATTAAATTAAATTAAATTAAATTTTTCAAAAATAAAAATAAAGACATTTATATTACAAAATATTTATTTAAATATACATATATAAATGTACACATACAAATATACATTTAAAGCTGTTCTTCAAAAGTTGTTTTACAATTACACAGTAATTAAGCAGCACAGCTATTTTCCACCAACAATAATAATCAAAAGTGTTTCTTGACCAGCAAATTTGCATAGTAAAATGATTGTTTGAAGGATTATAAAGGCTGGAGTAATGATGCCAGAAATTCAGCTTTAAATCACAGGAATAAATTCAATTTTAATTCAAATTAATATCAATTAAATGCAGCCTTTTGAAAAATATCAACACAATTTCACTGGCTCTAAATGGCAGTGAAGCATCATATCATTTTCATCATTTAATTATTCTAAAAATTTCTATTATTATTATCTATAAATCATTGTTTATGGAAATAACATCATAACTGAATAATACAATTTGTAAATAAAAAAAAAAAAAATATATATATATATGTATATTATATTTCTTTAACACACTACCTGGTTAATTGTTTCACGTTTCTTTAGGTTATTATATGTTTTAATTTGTAACACTTCATATTTCTATGACACATTTTCATATTTTACAATTGCAACTGAGGGGCTGGTACACATTTGCAACAATACAATACAATTTATAGAGGTTTTATAGAGCAATATGAAAAACAAAAAAAAAACAAAGATGACAGGAGTTTTATTTTTAGATGAAATATCCCTTTAGAATGAAGCACAAAAAGGGAGAGAAAAATATCCAGAAGCAGAAATAATGTTTTTGCTATGACATTAAACATAACAATGTGTAGTTCAGTGCCAAGGTGTTAATCAGAACACACCCGAGGTAGTCATTACCTAAGCTTTTCCTTCTCCTCACACTATTTTTCTTTCATTTTTTGCTGAAATCTCCTAATTAAAGCCTAAATTCAGACTCGTCTACACTACTGAGCTTCATGTTTCCAGCACAGCAAAGGTTGTCAAACTGCAAATTAAATGAATGGTCTCGTGTGTGAGGTCTCAGACCGTGTTAACAAAGCCCTTTAACATCCACTGATGGCAGAAGCATCTCGTTAACTCTCTTCCCTTTTAAATTCGCACATCGCTAATTGTAAGAGAGCGGTAGCAGCACACGGCCGCTCTACTGCCTGGCAAATGCGAGCCGAATGAAGCGAACGAATCATTTACATGATGGATGCTCTCGCTGCTGATGCACGCTGGGTAAAACATCAGCCGGGCACGTCAGTGATGCAATCAATCCAGCAGAGCGCCGGTGATTATATCATCATCAAATAATGAACATCGTGGGCATTAAGTGTGTATTACAAACCATGGAGGCGCAAGAAAAGATGGCAGAGTTTCATTAAGCTGTGCCATGTAAAGCGACGATGGCTGAGTCAGTGAGCATGCTGGGAAGAGCTCGGAGCTATGCTGTGCACTGATATAGGTCAGGGATTCAGTGGTTTACTGGCGACAGGTGTCAGATTTGTGGCCCGACACTAAAACTGCCATTGACAGACTACGTGATTCATCTGAGTGTGCAGCGGTCACTCGGCTGAGGCCATAACAAGATTGGAGATGAAATCGGGCTCTGCTCCTCGGCCACGGCTCTGAGAAGGGCGTCCAGGGTCTACAGCGAAGCGTAAGGTGTCAATCACTCTCTGCTATCATTGCTTCTACAGGCATGCAGCGATGCTTCACCACGAGCGCCTCTTTGACAGTGAGTGTGTGTGGCACCATGAGAATATAAATGCAGTGTACTCATATTTAGACTCAAGCCTACATATTCCAGTTATCACAATTTTCAGCTGTCCACCCAGGATACTTGGATATACAACAAAATATGGTCAGTTAACCCAGTGATTAGTAGTAGTGATTATTAGTAGCGTCGGAGAACTGAAGTTGTATTTTATTGTGGTTTTTACTACGTTTCTGAATCGGGGATCACTTCAGTTGTGCTGCTGTGTTTTGAAGATGAACTAAGGTCTTATGAGTTTGAAACGACATGAGGGTGAGTAATTAATGACAGAATTTACATTTTGTGGTGAACTAAACCTTTAAGGTGGCACAATACATGTACTCATACCGAACCATCACGGATGGACATCTCGGTTCGATGCATGCAGCCTTACAATGAATATAGGCAAATCCCTCCCACACACACACACACACAACCCAGAAGGGGGAGCCCACAGCAATGCTGTTTGATAACCTCTAGCAGAAGAACTGGAGCTGCCCAGTGACCATGCGCTGATTCTGAATGCGTTTCCAACACTCCACTGTTTCTGAAATTAAGCTTTGTGCTTGTGTATCCTACCTCTCTCATTTGGCACAAATCCAACTATTTTGTAACATTTTCATATTTTCAATGTATCTTCTCTGAGTGCTATTATGTCTATTTCTGCCATTTGAGTTTCCTTTCTGTGGACAAATTAAGCATATCACAAAATAGAACTGAAACTTAGCATAAATACATCGCCCCAGTTTTTTTTGTTTGTTTGTTTTTTTTCTCCCTGTTATCTAAATCAAATATATTTCAATAATTTATTCCTTGTATGTACTGCAGATATAACATTAGGGATGCACAATCGCATTGAACCGTGACCCGTACCAAGGTGCATACCAAACTATCCATCTATCTATCTGTCTTTCTTTCCTTATATCTGTCTATCTTTCTGACTACTGTCTGTCTGTCTGTCTTTCTTTCTGCCAAACTTTCTGTCAGTCAAACTGTCTTTTTGAATTTCATAAAAGTTGAAATCTGTTTGTCTGTCAATCTGTTCTGTCTATCTATCTGACATTCTTTCTTTCTTTCTTTCTTTCTTTCTGTCAGTCAAACTGTCTTTTTGGATTTCATAAAAGTTGAAATCTGTTTGTCTGTCAATCTGATCTGTCTATCTATCTGACATTCTTTCTTTCTTTCTTTCTTTCTGTCTGTCTATATGTCTATCTGTCTCTCTATCTGTCTCTATCTATCTATCTATCTATCTATCTATCTGTCTGTCTGTCTGTCTATCTATCTATCTATCCATCTATGTGTCTGTCTGCCAATCAACTGTCTTTCTTTTTATCCTTTTGACTGCGGTCTTACTGTCTGTCTTTCTTTGTCTGTCTGTATATATATTAGGGGTGTAACGGTTCACACAAATCACGGTTCAGTTCGATACAACACAGTGGTTCTGGTATGTTTTCGATACAGCAAAAAAAAAAAGAAAAAAGAAAGAGACAATTTCTTTGATTTTTTTTACATTTTTATTCTTTAAACTAACATAAAAGTATGTTAAAAGTATATCTTGTTTTTTGTTTTGTTTTTTCTTTTACTTTGAACAACAATGGAGCTATACTTTACATATCTTCTGGGTCTTTTTCTTAGCAGCAAATAAAACAAAACCTCTTTTATAACCAAAACTAAGTGCTCCTTATAAAAAGTTATAAGCTATAAACGGAACTCAGTTTTAATCATTTTTTAAATTTTTTTTTTTTTTAAGTTTTAGAAAGATGAGAGTCCACATTTTCCTCAGACATCACAGATCATGTCTTCAACACATGGATTGCTGTCATGCTTTAGCTAAAGAAGATCTCAATCTTTCTGTTTTTTGCTAGGAGTGCTAGGAGGGCTTAATAACATTTAGCATTTTCTTAAAACCCGCATTAAAATCCGCGGCTATAAATGTACTGATCGTTGTTGCCGATCGATTGTTTTGCCCTGCTCAAATCTGTTGGAAATAGTTGGGCATAGTTTGTAATGTTGAAATAGTTTTCGTCTGTTTGGGGGTGGGAGGGGCAGTCAGCACCTAGCCTGTCCTGTCGCTTGGGTTGCCTTGTTGAGCGTAGCACTGAAAACATTATATTTTACACACTTTATTTTCTTTTTTTCCCCAAAATACAAGCATTAGTCTGAATGGTTCGGTTTGTAATGCGCACCGAAAGCCACGTACCGAACAGTTCAATACGAATACGCGTATCGTTACACCCCTTACGTCTATATGTCAAACTGTCAATCGGCTGTCTATCTTTCTTTATATCTATCTTTCTGACTGCTGTCTGTCTTTCTATCTATCTACTATCTATCTCTTCAGTATGTGTAGTTCAGTCACACCCCTGAGTTTACATTCAGAGCAGCATTTTAAAAAGAGCACACAACAGTAATTACCCAGAGAGTAATATTTCTCATGAATAATTCATCAGCCTGATGAGTCACACCCGTATTTCACATTATCAAGGAAAAATATTTAAAGCATTTTTGCAGCATTGAGTAAAGAGCCATCAGAGAGCTTAATCCACAAGCAATTTGCCTAAAACACCTCAACAGTTTTACTTTTCAGGCCACGAGTCATTTTAACATCCATTCTCGAACCACATTGCACAGCTGACATGCAACGCTGAACCGAAGACTATGCCACAAGTTACTGAGCAGAGGGCAGTAAAAAAAAAGGGAGAGCATCTTTCCCTGCCTCCTTTTTATTGTTCTCCATGGAAACAAGACAAGTGCCAACACCTCCCATATGTGGGGGAAAGGCTCATTGCTGATTTTCACCCACTTCTCCTCTATGATTGCAATATCAGATACATTCTCTTACCATGCCATCCCATTGAATAGGGGAAGGAGACCTCAAAGAGGTTGTCATATTTCGTCAGGAGTCTTTTCATTATGGATGCCAGACCTGCAGGAAAGGAAAGAGAGTGAACAATAAAAAAAGGTGCAACTGGGAAAAACTGACTTCAATTTTCCACCAATATTGCTTGGGTTTTATCCAGCCTGGTTTCATTACAGATGCCATGCACTTCACCCCAGCACCTTTCATGGCCAGGAGGTGCATTCATTTTGTTTTTCAGCCAAACAAAACTAGACTCACACACAAAGCCACCAAAACCAAGATGGATGGTTTGCGTCTCCCTCGCTAAGTGAAATGACAACATGTATCGTTTCAGAAAGAAGCAACCTTTTGACCGCTCCAGTCAGTAAATTGCATTCGTCCTTCAAGAGTGATTCATGATTTCAAGATTCATGCTGGTGAATGCAAGCTTGTTTTTCCCAGGAAAACAACAGCTGCCTTGGTAATTCAAAAAATAATGACAGTAAAATCAGAGCTCAGATTTAATAAACTTTGATAGTGGAACAGCTGAGCCAAAAACAGCATCACGCTTCTTGGTCCAACAAGTTAAAAAAAAAAAAAAAAACAGTTTGACAATATTTATTACAAGATGTTCCTTTTGGGTACTGGGTAAAGTTGCACCTTTATGGCATGATGTGGCTAAATGGTAAATACAGATTTCTGCTTGCAAAGAAGGATACAGTTTTTTTTATTTTAAAAAGACCTCTGATCATTTTGGTGACCGGCAATGTGGAAAGCACAGATGAATTCACATAATCCTGACAGAAAATAGAATAAAAAAGGAATTTATAGTATAACTCAGATTGTAACCGAATAATTATTATTACTACTATTGTAGAGTAATAATAAAAATAGCTTCATTATTTAAAGTAGATTTAAGGATATCACCTAATTTATCTTAGAAATTGTTACATTTTCATTTCATAACAAGATTAATTCAGTTGTTTTATGTTTTCATTTGATGGGCACTGTTTTGATGATAGGGTTGGATTTCATTAGCCTGGTAATACCGAACTCTGCTACTTCACTTTGCTTTGTAGATAGAGTCTGGCAGGGCATTATTGAGCTTAGTTTCAAATCATTGGTGTACCCATATGCCAATCACTTAACGTGAGCAAATCACATGTCTCCTTAACAGACTTTGGTTTTCCCATTTTCTCGCTGACGATTGGTAACAGTTAATAAATTAAAAGACTGAAGTGCTGTAGCAGCACTGAGGCGACGGAAGACATCAAAGTACCGCAAAAGTGATCATAAAGAGCTTATGGAACGATGCTCTCAGCTGTCAAATGCTCTCACTGTACTTTTTCTGTACACAGCTCACTCGCTCCAGCGCTGCTTCAAGTCGAACACCCAAAACCTGTCGGAAGTAGGGCCACAACATCACCTCAAAATGTTTCAGGGGGGACCCAAGTGGACATGCTATCCAGGGGCCCAGAAACCGTAGCGGTGCACCTGTAAAGATGCAATGTAATCAATTGCACGTTTAACATTTTTAAGAGCCAATACAGGTCAGAGTGTATATGTGACGCTGTATAGTCCTAGTAAAATATGGCAGATTGGAGGAATCTGCTGCATCATCTTATGCGATTCCCAAAATGTATGCAAGCACAAAGCCAAATGTATTCAGACCACCTCCCAAGTCCATCTGCAAAGCACACATGAAAGTCTTATTCTTGTGAACAACTTTCCGGAAACAAATCAAGTGTAAAAGCACCTTTTGTTAGCTAGGATAGAAAAATAACATGTGCTAACTAAGCAATAATGAGTTACACAAATTCAAATGAAGCCTTTTGGTCTGAAAAGAGTTGGCCTAAAAACTGCTGAGAGCTCCGGCACTTACTCAGGGAAATGTTTGGTTTGTCAGCCGATAAAATAGATTACATGCTAGGCTGGAAGTCTGTGATCCTCAGGCTGTCTCCTCGACTGGAACAATGGGAGAGTGTCACAGCTCACAGACAATTGGAAACAATTTCCCAATCTCCATGTTAAACAAGAGCTGATGAGGCCTATTTTCATCTAAATTATACATTAGACTGTTCATCTGTATGATTGATGCATTTTTATGTGCATATATCAGAAATATGAGCAAATGGTCTGGGTGCAAATGATGAAATACATTAGAGGATTTGAAATGAAGGATTTTCAGCAGGGATAGGCTGAGGTACCAAGTGTAGGTCTACTGATGTTATGGGAAGTTTGCTGAATGCATGTCGGTATAGCTTGAACCCCACAAAGGAAATTATCTCTACTGTGGCACTGATGAAGACACTTGCTGTCTCCATTGTGGAAAAAAGTAGTTCACTTTAGTATACTATTAAAAAAAAAGAGTAATAATATATATATATATATATATATATATATATATATATAAATTCTGAAAACATGTGATCTGAAGTTAGACTTTTGTGACAGAAAAATACATTTAAAAATAAATAATAAATAAAATAAAAATAAATAAAATAATAGCAATCAAAAAAATAAATAAAATTATATATGTATATTCATTTATTAGGGTTGGCATAAATTATTTTTTATATTTTTCTAGATTAATCTAGATTCAAATGGCTCATTAGAATTCTGCCAAAGGCATTCAGAATATGTGTGCTACCTAAATAATGACTAAAAGTAAAGCCCTATTCGGACGGGACTAGTTTTACAGGGGGTTGTTAGAGAATGTTTTGTTTCACAGACGTACTTAGAGATTTTAATCCCATCCGAATCTGCCGTGTCTGTGTTTTTCTCCCACAACCTCTGTGATAATTCTAGAGTCTGAATGCGATGTCTGTGATGTTATTTTTCACAACCCGTTTCCTTGTGTGTATTAGCCAACGTGGTACTGTAATCAATCTGAATAACTATACCAGTGCACACATACAGATCACGTGATCTCTGTGACGCCCAGATCTACAAAACAGACCCTCTTACCTCTGTAATAAACACGGAGGTGTTAGTCCTGTCCGAAATGGTATATGAAGATCACGGACGACAGGTGATAAGAATCGAAGCGCACACATACAGTAGTTTAGAAACTAGTCCCGTCCGAATAGGGCTTCAATGCAAGTCGGCTAGGTATACATCCACGCTAAAATATCAAGGTGAAAGTCATCATAGATGGCGTAGTATAGACCCAGCTCCCAACACAATTTTGTGAATAGATTAAAAATATTTTTTATTGCGCAATAAGAGTCTCACGTTAACACAGCACGTTAGCTGTGTATATATATATATATATATATATATATATATGTATGGTTTGTGTGAAATTTAATTTGTGTCATACATTGCCTATGTTTTGGAATCATGCCATCAGAACATAAAATAATAGTCTTCTGAGAACATGTAAGATGAATGCAATGTTTTTGGATGTTAAGTGCAATTAAATGGAAACCTGCTGTAGTTCAAGTTTATGCTATTAGTTAAACATCAGAGCGCTTTTTAGTAGGAATGAATGCATGTTTTTTTATGTAATTTAATACATATGTTGTCTTTGAAATATGGTTATACTGAATTTCAGCCAAGTGCATTTTCACAACAGGTGCACATTCAGTACTATTAAGCAGTGTTGTCAACTATTTCAGAGAAAAAAAAAAAAAAAAAAGAATAAACAACTGCCGCTGGTTGTTTTTATATCAGTCGGATTGACCAGAATGCACTTTAAAATGGATCAGGTTTATTACTGACCCGATTAGAGCATTTGACGTCACTTTGTGTATCTTTCAAATGCTAAAACCAAACACAGAGTGTTAAAGTTCCTATAAAACTCATGCATATTTAAATAGACAAGCGTTCTTTGGATCATAAAGCATTCCAGTGCACTTTACATTTAGCTTTAAGATTCGAAGCGGTATATTAACGAAATTGGATTAGCGCTCGTTTAATTATCCTTGCAAACATAAAAGGCGATAGAATCCAGAAAGAAGGGAGATTCCACAAAAAGCATCAACATGTGTCATCAAGCCTTCAAACTATTATTCAAAACAGCGCTTTATCAGAAAAACAAACAACATCCCTGGAGTCTGAAAGCGTCAGAATGTCAACTGGGTGACGGTCTCTGTAATTGGCAGGCTCAAAGCGGGGTTGTGATCTAGTGTGATTCCCCGCCGCTCTTTCTGACAACGGCTGACCTGCTCGGTAATTTCCCTGACGTTTATTTACATACTGGATTAAGTCTGTCAGAACTAAGCCTGTGAGCGTGAGAGACGCGTATCCAGGAGGTGAATGTTTATCTGGTGTCACAGCTTCACTTCGAAAGCCTCTCCTTTACTTTTTCTGGCACTGACAGGGCAACTTTAATAACAACTGAGAAGCGCGTAGGTGTGTGTCTATGTGTGTGTCAAGTCCGACGCGGGAAAAGGGCACTAGGCGATGTGACAAGGAGACGTGAGGTTTTAAGAAGATATTTTGTCAAAGCAGACGTAAGGAAGAGATACAGCGAGGTCTCTTTAAAGGTTCAGACAGAAATGTTAAGCACAGACAACGAACCAAAGGGAGTTTTTCTAAATGTGAGCTCTCTCCTGCGGCTCTCTTTGTGACTGACAGAATTTACAGCGTAAAAATAAATTTGACTGCGAGGGGAAAAACAACCTAATAATTCAGTCCAATTGGAATGACTATAAAGTCATGGCCAAACGTGAATAAAAATAAATTTAGTTGAACTGTAAAATCTTTTGTTGTTTTTGTGCTACTGAGATTTATACACACTGCAGAACAAAATGTGACCAATGGCCGATTAAACTATGAATGTATCTGTATAAATTAGTGTTGTCAAGAGATGCGTGGTGTAAAAGGCCCCACCTCGTACATTTCTAAAATATAAAACAAAATTAACAACTTGAATGATTTATTTTCACACAAAATCTGTTGTTCCATGAATTTTCAATACAACGTTTAAATTTTTCTGCTATTATACATTTTAGGTGCAGTGAATAGCATGTTTTTTGCTTGAGGTGGGCCTTTAGCCCCATTGTACCCTACTATATATATATATATATATATACATGCACACAAAAAAATATTTTATACATATAAATATACTATTTTTCTTAAACATATGTATGTGTGCATTAAAAACATAATCATTAATTTAGAGATCTAGTATGTACGTATGTTTGCCTGCATGCATGCATTTTTTAAATAATAAATATTTATGATTAAACTTTCCACAGCTAAGTATGCAAATAAAGGTCATTATACAATAAAATATAATATATACATGTATAAATTCATGAAAACCTTTCTCTCTCTCTCTAAAAACACACATATATATATATATATATATATATATATATATTTGCACATCAAATATTAATAAGATGTAAAAAAAAAAAAGATATATATATACATATATAAATGTTCATATAAATACAAAATATATAACTTAGCAGTAGTAGTAGCAGTAGTAGCATTATGTGATAAGAGTGCCTCAGTGACCTTTAATGAAATTATCATATTAAATATTGCTGAAATTAAACACTAATTAGTTAAATTATGTATTTATTTATTTTGCAGCATCTATCAATAATGAATGAATATTCGACTGCAGACAGGATTATTTTGACTAATATCAACTGCAACATACTTGTGTGAGTGTGTAAACAAAAAGTCTTACTGTCTCTCTCTTGGGCCGTGAGGTCAGGGAGACGGAGGACATGTCGTCGTGGCAACAGCAGCGTCTGAAATGGCCAAGTCGCCCAATAGGGCACCACCACCAACCAGTGCTCGTTTTCTACCACCACCCTCTCCTGTGTGAGCAGAGACCAAACAGTTCAGGTACAAACAATATATCATGCTAGTTATTTAAATTTCCAAAGGCCAAAGATGATGTTTCACTTTAGCTACTCTGAATGCTACTGAACATCACTTTCCAAACACCAGACTAATAAAGCGGTGCTAATGCAACTTTAAAGTCAATCACATACTCTCTATACTTCAAGTATACAAACATGAACACTTAGCACATTCAAGTGCATACTCAAGTGCATTTCAAATGCTTTTCACAAATGAAAGGAAAGATATACATGTTTAAAATGAAATGAATATTAGTAAGCGATGCCAGAAATCTCAATTTCGGGTGAACTATCTCTTAAAGTGAAACCATTGCAGTTTGTATTTTATGGACACCAAAACTGTCTAAGTGACTGAATAAATTCAACACATTTGTAATTCAAGATATATATTCTGATCCACAAAGCTTGGGAATGACAGACATACAGAGTCGCCTTCTGTGTGCCTGTGAGCGTTGCACAGTTCAATTTTGGCTCATTCGTCAATGCAAATGCATTCAAACTTTACCAGATTAGTTGGATGGACTCTCTGGACTGTAATTTTCAGCTCATTCTACAGTGGGATTCAAGGACTCTGGCTTGGCCATCGCTGAATACCAACTTTCTTTTGTTCATGTTATTTCTTCATAGTTTTACTGTGTTCGCACGCATCTCTGGCAGACTGAATCGGGTTTTCCTGGAGGATTTACCAGTATCTGACTCTATTCTTGCTGCACTCGATTGCTTCAATTTTGCACTTTGTATGGTAAAGAAAATGTATAAAGCATTTAAGAAATTCAAAGCTTATCTGTTTACCAAAAAGCATCACTCAGAAAATAACTCCAGACCACTTTTTAAAATAAAGTAATGCCCAGGTGAGCATTTTTAAATTGTAACATTGCTTTTTTATTGTTAACCTTACCATCGACTTTAGTTGACCGTTAAAGTTGGTTTTTGCTTTGCTTTCAGGTAAAACATTTCAAATAAAATCATCAAGACCACAAAATGTCCTTCCAAATGTTTCCAGGTCTCATTTAATGACTTCTAAACACTAGACATGACTCAGTGCTGGCCTTAAAAGCTGTTTCTTCTAAACATTCACATGAAGTGCTGAAGAAATTGTTGATGTCTGGACACATTCTCTCATTTCAGCCAAAGAGCTCTCAAAGGCTGTCAGTGTTATAGCTGGACTCTTGCTCGCATCTCTTCAATCGTTCCACTTCTGGTAGCTCAATTTTGCACAACAGCTGAACGCAGACATGTCAGGTTTGTGCCACATATTTGTTACACTGTCCTGGAATGTTTCTGAAATAAGGTTTTTTTTATAACCGTTTCCAGCTTTTTTCCTACTTTAAACTTTATTTTGACAGCAGGGCCATTGTGCGAAATAAAAGTCTGTACCATCAGAACCACCAAAACGCCTGTTCCATTGTGCAATGGTTTTGAGAAATACTAAAAAACATATAGCTTCAAACATGTAATCACTTAGATCATGGATGAAAGAGACCATTTATAACAAAACCAGAACAATTATAGCAGAGATATAGGCTTTTGCATGCACTTGACCAGTGCCCTTTTCTGATCTAAACCACCCTGGTTATAGCTAGGGTAAAGCAAGCAACTAGCTTGCCATGATCCAACTAGCAAGGAAAAGTAGGTTTTAAACTTTTAAATTGTGAATATTTAATGAGTGATTTGATTGACAGCATAGTTCTTGAGGTAAAATTCCTCAGTATGAGGAGATCCATCAAATGATATGCATATTTTGTGGTTAATTATTTAAAATTCATAAAACTCATTGGAACCGCCTAGTTGCTGATTTCTTTTTTTGAATTCTTACAGAGCTTTAGGGCCATGAGTGGAACATTCTCACCAATTTTAGTTCCCATCGGCTTCATTTAACCTTTTCGAATAGTTGCTCAAAATTCATTGACTGATGGCCAATAAACTGTAGTGGGTCTTCGGATAGACAAAAACGGCATACCAATTTTGAAGTCAGTCGGACTAAGGCATTTGTAATAGGGGTGTGACGAGATCTTGTGAGATGCACTTGGCAATATCCTCGTGATGGTATACTCCTCATTCAACCCGCTGCCATTTCGATTAGAAAACCAGGCTGTGAGGGTAAACACAGGCTTGGCTGTGTGGACTACAAACCTATTGTGTGTTCCTCCTCTTAAGCTCCACTGTCTCAAATATTTGATCACTGCTCATTCATTTTTGGCTTTATTTTATTTGTCTTGATGTATCAAAATGACTCGCTTGTGTGCCTTTTTTCAGCAAGCCGGTGTTCTAGCGATTTGTGCTACCCTGTGCTACCTCCCATTAAAAAGTGAGTATTACTTTATTAATGTGTACACCTACCTCAACCCTAAAATGTCAGAATGTGTGAAATTATGTGTTATCGCTTTAGTTTACTTTAATTCACTTTCCGCGTTTCGTTCAATCTCACGCACAGCCACGTCCACCAACTTTCAAAGTAAACTCAATCGCGGATTAGTGCGGACGGATGAGCTGGACACATGCGGAATGCTACCTACTTGACTTGCACTCTTTCAGCATTCTTCTCGAGCATACACTGTTGTTCGTGGACAGTCCGTGAGGTTTTAAAAACTTGCCTGCACGTGGACAGGATTTGGCCTTTAGGCTGGCGTGGCGTTTGCTGTAGGCAAGTTTGTTTAGGTATTCGGGCCGACTGTTTTATGAAGCTTTTTTGAAAAATCCCTTCTTTTAAAGGAATATTTGTGTTATTTGTTTTTATTTATTTATTAATTATTTGCCTGTCAGTTTGAGGCAAAATATTTTCCATTGCATATTTTGATCCCAAAATGCACCTACATTTTTTTGTTGAATAAAATACAATTTTTCCCAATATATTTTATCATTGAGGATTTTTTTTGTCTAAAAAAAGTCTAAAAATCCTGTCTCTTCTCGTTCTCGTGAACCCATTGTCTCATCTCGTCTCATGGGATAAGTGTCTTGTCCCACCCCTAGTTTGTAGCTATAACTGGTTTGATGTTTTTCCCCTTTATGGCACCACAATTCCTTGCGATGTGCACTGTGCTAGACTAACTGAGACTTTGTCACAGCACTTGTATATTGTTGCTCTCTTGCTGGTCTGTTTGCTTCTACTTTGTAAGTCACTTCATATAAAAACTTCTTACACAGGCTTAAAACCTGCACATGCACAGACAGACTCATATTTTGTGAATCACAAGTGTATAAGTAGCAACTTTAAACTATTTTCACATGCTTATGGAAACTACAGTACGTATACTCTAATATAAGTCATGCGCACACTGCATGAAGGGAATGTGTCACCATCAGCCAAAGATTGAGTTTAGAAACAAAGAAAGTCAGTGATATAATATGCATCCAATTCAATTTAACATTTCTGTTTGCACACTATGCCCCTATTATGTAACATAGGTCTAAGTGAATAAAAACAACCTACAAATTTTTATATCTGAAAGTGCACCGTGTATAAAGTTATTGTTTCTCAACAGAACGAATCATTAAAACGAGTCGTTTTTAAAACAAACTGTTTCATGTTGATGTCAAACCTGTGAACCTTGTCAACCTGTTGTTTGGGACACTCAATACCAAAATATGAACCTTTCATAACCCATAAAGGTCCTTTTAAATATTGAAATCCTGTGATATGAAAGAAAAATACTGAAATAATATTTTTGCCGTATCTCCCAGCCCTACATTACAGTTTCTAAATAATTTCTGCACATACAATTGTTAAACAATGCTGTATATGCTCTCACATGTCAAAAGTCAGAAATGTCTAGAAACAAAGCTTTGCATTGCATTTTTGTCAGTGGCATCTGTTACTTTTAAAGAAGCATGGAGATATTCCCTGCGGCGCTGCCCGAGTCCCAACCACAGCATTAAAAACTCAAGAGATGGAGAAGAAAATGAACTTTCATGAGGCTGAGGGCCACGCCAAGAATTTAACCCTCATAAAATGTGACCGATGCATGATTAAAATGACCTGAGTAAATCCCAGCGATGACGAGGAAGCCATAAGATCCCATGGACGGGATTGGATGGCCGATTTGGAACATGACATGCAGTGATGGATTACAAAACGGCTGGAGGTGACGTGTGGCAGCTACAGTGCAGCGAGCGCTGATGAGGAGGTGGCGTTTGACAAAGCGCAGCTCTGTTTGGCAGTGAGTGATGGCGACTGATTAGAGCCTCGCTTCACAATGATCTTCACACACTCTGACTGCAGGGGGAGAGGGGAAGAAAGCAGGCCTTCAGCACCGACATGAGATAGCGAGAGAGAAGGAAAGAGATACGGAGAGAAACAGCTGCGACAGGCCGTCTAGGCGAGCTGTCAGAGAGAGCGTCAGAGACAGATTGATAGACTTGGAATGGCAGCTTTTTTGTTTTATTTTTTATGTCTCTGGTTTATGGATTTTTCAATGTGAAAGTCACTTCTGCAAGTACAAATAACTCTTAAAGATGGTAAAAGCTTAAAGGTATAGTTCACATTTGAAAAGGACTTACTACTGAAGTCTTATGGTAATGTTTACTGTTAGGTTTTCCCAAAATAATGAATACATAAAAATGTCTATGATATATAATATGACCAACTTCTCAAAGAACTCACATTAAAATCCATATTTTAACTTTGTAATTTGATGCAGGTTTCACATGGTTTCATTTAATCTTTTGGTGCCGTCAAAAGATTAATGGCATCCAAAATAAA
>JAUYWG010000044.1:2329977-2351211 GCA_034779775.1 Enteromius afrohamiltoni
TATTTTTATATATATATATATATATATATATATATATATATATATCAATATATATTAGTGCTGTCAAACCATTCATCACAATTAATCACATTCAAAATAATTTAAAAAAATGTGTTCACAGCATAGATGTGTGTGTACTGTATATATTTATTATGTATATTTCAAAATATGTACATGTATGCTGCATGTATGTGTACACTGTACATATTATGTAAATAAACTTTTATTCTGGATGCAATTAATCTCTCCCTCTCTCTCTCTATATATATATATATATATATATATATATATACATTCATTTAATTAATATTGAGATTACTGTAAGTTTTTTTCATTGTGCCTTCAAGTTAATCTTAGTCAAACTGCATTTGGGTTATTCTGATAAAATAGTATTTTGAAAATACTAGCTAACTAACACAATAAAACGCAATAAAAACATGATACCATCATAAAAGTAATGTAGTATCTGTTTTTGCACATAAATATATATACAGTATACTGTGTCCTGTGTTTTTAAACATCTCTCCACTCTCCGACTGGCAAAACTCCATAAAATAACGCCATAAAATAATATGATGAAAGACATCAATGTGCAAGACATGATCTTATGTTTTTATAAAGATACCAAATGACAGTTGATGCCACGGGTTGGTCGGGAAAACAAAGAGACCTTTCTTCTGAGAGAGAAGTCCATGGGGAATGAGTAGATGAAGAACGGGGAATGGATGGAGGTGTTTAGAGAAGAGATGCCAATGAGGGCTGAGATAAAGAGAATTCCACTGTCTATGAGACATGACTGTACAAACACACACAATCTCTGCTTAACCTTTCACATGTGGGTGTCCTTTATGTGCGTTTGCTTACCTTTCCACTTTTTCACACCACTATTGCACAAATACAGGCTTAAATATACCCCAGTTTTCACTTGACGGATGAAAAACTGTGAAAGATTGAAGAGGAAACACATTAAGGCCGAAAGCTGAGCGTGAGCAAGCATTAGCCCACAAAAAAGACAGCTAATCTAAACTACTGCATTAAATTGCATATGCATTATATCGAATGTACAAAACTCATGCATAAAACAATAGGTCCTTGTGTATATCTAAGCCAGTAATGACAGCGAATACATCAACACGTCCCAGAACATGAAGTGAAACTAAATTTGTCTGAAACCTTGACAGTCTTATCACCGGCGGTGAGAAACTCACCCCTATCCCCTCAGGGAGTCAACGTACCTGCTGAAAAGACATATCAGTGATTCTTCTGGAATCCTGCTCTCATCTTTTAATCTCTTTCATAAGGTGCTGGAGCCTCAGAGGACCCTCACGAGGAACTTGTGCTCAACGCACACTTCCACAGTCACAGAGACTCTCCACAGAGAACGTGAAGGTCACGTGATGTACAGACAGATGAACTTTACATTTGTGATGTTCACTCTGTCGTGATGTCAACACTTTAACCTTTACTTCAAATCAGCCTTTTTTTTTCTAATTAATACTATATATGGTGGTACTGACTACTTGGCTCATGTAGCCAGACTTTCGACTGGTCCATTGTAAAAGCAGCCCAGATCTGTTTGAGCTACATCTGAAACCATCAAAATATAAAACTTTCCACAACAAAATGTATACAATTTTAAGTGAAAATGGGAAACACCTAAATGAAAGCTAATTCAAACTATAAAAGTCTTTCAATAATACTAAACTAACTACTCATATTTATTTAGAAAAATACATTTTTAAATGGAATGTAAAGTGTCCAACAGCCAGTCTGTTGTGAATAAAATGGAGTTCATCCGTTCATTCTGTTCATCAAAACACAATAAGTACTGATTATGCTTGTAAGAGGTACTCAAGTTTGATTATTTAAACAGGTAACGCAGTTCTGTCAAGACAACTCTCTGAGTGATTTGCACGGTTATGTACATGACAGTGTTAATGAACAGTACGTGGTCTTGGTGGAATAGATCTGCTACGCTGCTGCTGCCGCCGTGGCAAAGCAAATACTGAGACTTGCTACTGCCAGTACATCCATAAATACTGCTGCTGCAAATGTAGCATCTATGAAATAACCCCATATATTATACACACCACCTCATAGCAGATCTATATAGGTGGAGCCAGGGAAGGTGGAGGGTTTCTGAAGCCTTAGTCATGTATGTTGAGCAGTGAGCTCATTGGCTATTGATACAGGAGAGAACCAGTCAGCTGTGCCGTGTGATTTGATGCCATTAGGTCAGACTGAGTTAGACCTATTGGAATGGACCATCTAGAGTTTCTTGCCAGAACTCTGTATTTGGATGGAAGGATGTATCATACAATTACTGTATATATACCAATTACTGCATTATAAACAAGACTTTGTTTTTCAGACGTGGTCTAGCTGTGCAAACTGACATTTCTGTATGCTCAAACATGCCAAAACAAATGTAATCGTTACATGCTGAAATCACCAAATTATAATTGGTTGGCTTCTAAGCAACACACTGGTCAAAAGAGCACAGGTTTTTGTCAGAAACCACATAGCTGTGTTTTGTTATTCAATGGTAAAGTTTCCAGACTGCTACACGTGTCCTACTTAAAAAGATTGAATTCACTGAATTCAATGACACTTGAGTTCAGTGTCAAATAATGCAGAGTTTGAGGCACTTATTGAGATATACCTTTATATTCTGCAGTGTTATTAAACCATGGCTGGTCACTTTATGTATCAATCAGATCTGGCAACTGTTTGGCTTTTGTCCAGGAGAAGCTTCAAATTGGACAAGACAAAGTCAAATGTTTGTCTGGTTGTACTGAGTGGTGTTTAGGTAAACATGGAATCAAATGCAAATCGGGGATAGCTGTCACAAACTGTTGCTTGTCAAGATAGTCTGATGCGGCCCCAGTGAAATCTTGAGTACAAGCTGAGGCAGACAGTGTGACATCAACGGTCTTGTCTGTCTGTCTACCGATCTCTCTGTCAGTTCATCTGTCTGTCCGTTTGTCTGTCTGTCTATCTATCTGGATGTCTGTCTATCTGTTTGTTGATTGATCTGTCTGTCTATCTACCTGTCAATGTACCTGTTTGTCATGGCTTTAAAAACTTCATCTGAATTTAGGATTTATATCAAAGCTCTCACTAAAGTTTGTCTCAGACAGCAAAATCATGGAATGAAAGGTCCAGTGAGCACCCAAGAAAAAGGATCCAATCAAAAATCCAATCAGGTGCAATCAGGGAACAGTAAGACAAGTAAATCAGTAAAATGAGGTGAACATACTTCATACACACCAGCCATCACGCTGAGCTCCCTGTCGCTGGTTGATTGTGGCCTAACTGGACGCCAGAGGCAAGCACTGATGTTCAGCCCGGATCAAGCTGAACAGAACTGATTAGCTGCACATCAAATCCCACAATATGTCTCCTGCTCATCTGCAATTTCTTCTTCTTCAGCTCGTTTAGGAAAGAATACGTAGTTTTGCTGGAAGCCTCTGCACGTTCCACAAACAACAGCATTAGCAGCCTCCCCTGAGATAGTGAGGACATCTTCAGAAAGCAGTGGCTGGTTCTGATCACCGCTATACAGAAACAATCCGTAATAAACTGCAGCCATCGGACTTTGCCCTTGGCTAAACACTTCCTGGGGATTCCGTATCTCACTTCCTGATTGGTGAAGGCAACGACTTTAACGTCTTCCTGAGGAAAGTTACACAATGTCCTTCTGACTGTGAAGGATGTGCAAAGTGTGGCTTCGAAAATTGCCTAACCAGTCCTTTGGGAAAATTCCGAATTAAACACAATGATCAGTCTCAAAACCAAGCGGGGCAATGCTAATTATTATTGATTGGGTGTTAACATGACGATCAGTATTTCCTGTCATATCTTGCCTTTGTTGAATTTGATTTCTTTTGAACACACAGACATTAATATTTGAACAAATTGCAAACGACACCATTAATAGGAAGGCGGGGGCATACTGCCAAGAGATGAACGTCAGTCAAAAACGATGACTCTCTGGAGAGACGACCCGAACAACGAATCAGCTGGAACACTGATTAGCATAAAGAACAAAGCATGAATAAACACATCTACTGCGTTTGATACATCAAGCCGAAGCACAGATGGCCGACGAAATTTCTCAACCTGGTTTTTCAACCTTTTCAAAGTGATATTTATTTCCAGACTCTTTGAAAAATGCCACAAAAGCATCAATATAAGTGAGTAATAATCCCTCGAGTAGGTGAATGTACAATAGCTTCCCAGATTTCAAATAAGTAGTTTTACCAAATTTGACAACTTTCGAGTCTTAGCTGTCTCCTTGGGTGTAAAACAGATGGCACTGTGTAATATCTGAAAGGAGTAAACAAGGTAATACAGGAATAACTTTTATGACCTTAAAAAAAAAAAATGTTGTGAAGAGTGCCATATAATCAAAGTGATTGCGGACTGAGTCTGTCAAGCTCAAACAACAACAACAACAAAACTCAATCATCATAAACAGTGTCCACATGACTTGATGAACAAGTCAGAATTCAGTGAAGAATAAAATAAAATGAAATAAAGTAAAATATTCATACACATTCACTTTTACCGTAAAGAAGAAAGAATTATTCGCCAATTGAAACATGAAGATAAATTAAGAATAAAAATTTGTAAATTTTAAATACGAACTTCAAGCCATCGATAAATAGATTTAGATTAGATTTTCATTGCTGTAGCCAAATAAGAAGGAGCTCCTGAGAAGCACCGAAGCTGATTAGTTGATTAAATTTGTGCCTGAAAGTAGTTTGATTGGACTCACATCCTTTGACATCAACAACAAATGTCATGGGGTGGGATTTTCTCCTTTCTTTGATAAGCTGGGGTCCTTTCTTCGAACATCGCTTGATATATCCGAGATGAATTGACACATCTAAGATGAGATCATCATGCTAATTATGATGTGGCTAATTTGGTTCTTCGAGCACACCTGTTGTTGATGATTAGTATAGCTGGTTTAAGTTGACTAGGATTATTGCGCGATCACAACCCCTTTGATTGGTTAAAGAAATATCAAAAGAGCAAGCTCAATTTTTTTCTCAAGCGGAGCAAGAGCTTTTATTAGAGGGTTAGGGAGAATGTCAAACTAAAGACACTGGGAAAAACAGCTAATGCTGCAAAAGCGAAAGGGCTGGCAAAATGTATCGAACAAATTAAATGTGTTATTGTTGCTCAATATATATATATATATATATATATATATATATATATATGTATTATATATATATTATAAATATTATTTGTAGTAATTGCTCTTTTTGTCATCTTTCATGTCAGAGTCAGCAGTGGACCCACGTGACAGATTTGAGAAAATTACTTTCTTGCAAGATAGACATGGAGAATTACTTTCATCTGATTTCTGAATCTGCCAATAAGAAAGCTATGAAAACTGTGGGTATTTGCTCCACACTTAAACTTTTTGTGTAGGCTATCCTTTAAAAAATAGCCCTTTATTGCATTTTTCCTCTTTTTTCACCTTCCTTTTCTTTCTTTAAAGAGTATTTTGTTTTCTTGTTATTGTTTTGTGCCATCTGTATTTTTTTTTAATGTTCCCACTTGAGTCAGTCCGCCTCAGTTGTGCTCTTTAACCAATGAGCTCCCGAGTAGGTTCAAGCTTACGAACCTGTTGCTATGACAGCAAGTACCGGATGAGCATCGAAGAACCGAACGATCACGCAAGATCGTCAACAATCAAATCCAGCTAACTTAGTTAGCGATGTACGAAGAACGGACCCCTGATAAACCTCTTTATGTTATTATTTGCATTTATCGTAACTTAATGTTGTACAAGACCACACCAAAGACCCATTCACTGAGAATCATTAATGTAAAAGCATATATAACGAAAGAGTTTGGAATCACAAAATGTGCTGAAGCTTCGCTGAAACGCATGTTCGAAACCTTGAATGTCTGTGTGAAGGCAAATTAACCTTCTCAACTTTGCTTTATGAGAATCCTCAAAGACACTCCAAGCATCATCCGTTGTAGTTTTAGCAGTCATTGCCTTAAATCGTACATAAATATGCACTTCATGTGACTCCATGAACCTTGTAACCATTATTATTCATGCAGATGAACTACTACTAGATCCTTCTGACCTTAGAAATCATTAGCGTTTTCTTCATCTCCATCATCCGTCCCAAGGCTGTTTCCTGTTTTTTATGCTTTCCATATTTGCTTTATCTGAAAAACTGGACCTTTAACCTTCACATAAGTCTTGTTGACTGTTTTGATTCTGGATTTGTATGGTTCACGGCCATGAAAAAAATAATACATTTCATGGCACACAGCTTGGGCTTCTGTTCAAGGTTTCTTCTTTTGAGGACGCGTTTCTCTTTTTATGTCTGTCAAGGGAGATTTCTTGCTATTTTAATATAAATTTAAAGAAACAGCAAACACAAAGAGTAAGTTCTTGAAGAAAATGTTTTAACAGACAACAGAGTCCAAATGTAATTAAGACCCAATGACTTCCAGTCATATGGGTTTGGAACGACATGAAGGTGAGTAAATGATGACAGAAAATAATTTTTTAGGCAAACTAGGCTAAGATTTAAGAATTTTCAAATGTAAAAAAATCTAAGGGTATTTTAGAACTAAAACAAAAATAATCCCACATTGTGGATCCCTTCTTCTAGGAGAGGTTCCACCTTCCATATAGTTTATAGTTTAGTTGATCTGGGAAAGAGCAAACACATTTCAGTTGAATGACATTACCTTGTGAGACCAAACATTTCTGAAAATAATCTGCCCAGGGTGGAAATATCAGCGATTACTCTCCTCTGCCAGGGTCGAGGTGACATGATCGACGTAATCTTTGAGGCATGATGGGGGTAATCTAAAATTATTCCACATAACCTCACAGACTTCAATTTACATGTAAAAGGAACCAACACCTGGTAAACATTAATGGGATATTTTCCAAAAGTTGGCAGGGGTTTCTGCTAATGTGCAAGCTTTTTGGATTCAGAATGCCTCCGTTCTTTGCATCGCTGTTTGGGTTTGTCCCAAAACCAGTGTCCGCATTTCAAAACACACGCATCCAACTAATGAACACATGGGATTCACTGATTAAAACCATCAGAAATGAACACGTACACTGAAATTGGGATGAAATTTGCTTTAGCTTGGAACTAGTTGTTCTGACTTTCATGTGGCAGATGTCCATGGTGTAATTCTGGACAATTCTGATACAGTCCATTTGATGGACAATCATTATATGTGCATTAGTAGATTTTGTTGTTTGCAGAAATGTCTTGGCCGCATGAAAGTTTTGTTACATTTGTGCGTTTTGTTTGGACAGAAGAGTGCAATCCTGTAATCATGTAATCAGGATCGTGAAAGATTTGAATGCTGTACTGCCAAGTTAAAGTGAATGCAACAATTCAATTCAATTTCCCACAAAAGAAAAGTTATTTCATCCAAGACAATCATCCAAATGACGGACAAAGCAAGATTTAATGAGAATAAAAATACAAATTACATTTAATTCCTTGTTTCTACTTAACGGTTAAAAAATTATGAACACAAAATGTTTTGGGAAAATTATTCAAAATTTCAAGAATGAGAGACCATACAGCTTACTTATTTGAGTGAATATATCTTTAATATCTAATTACATTACACATTGTATTATGCTTTTTGAGCTCATAGGAATATCCAAATTATTAGCTTAAAAAAAGGTTTGACTAAAATCATAGTCAAAAAATAAATCAAATCCATGGTGGATTACTAATAAAAATAGTTAAATTGTGGTTGTAATATAACATTTTAGCAAATACATCTATTTATTACATGTTTTATGCTTATCTGAGAATCATATTGTTAGCCCAGCAACACATTAACACAAAATCTATTAAAATCAACAGTAGTGCAGTAGTGAGTTGGTTCTGGGAAAATGTTTCTATTTCTACAAAATATTTTTAAAGCATTGTAAATCATGAACCAAGGAAACCAGCTGGGTGAATGACAACTTTACAAACATTAATTAGAAGAAAAAAAGACATGTGTAGACTGTGTAGCCTTTCTGGCTGGTTTTCTGGTTGGTGGAATTTCCAAAACAGCATCATGGGCAATGTAGTTTTTAAAGGAATAGTTCACCCAGAAAACCAATTACTCAATCTCAAGTAGTTCCAAATCTGCTTAAATTTCTTTCTTCTGCCGAACACAAAATAAGATATTTTGAAAACATTTGTAACCAGGATGTTTTAGGTCACCATTGACTTCCAGTACTATGTAAGTCAATAGTGACCCAAAACAGCCTGGTTTGAACTTTTTTCCAAAATATCTTCCTTTGTGTTCAGCAGAACAAAGAAGATTTGGAACTATTTGAGAGCGAGTAAATGATGACAGAATTTTTCGTTTTTGGTTGAAACATTCCTGTACAAACTACAGTAAGTACAGTTGCAAAAAAAAAAAAAAAACATCAATTAACAACCTCATCGCCCACAACAATCAAAAGGTTTACAAGTAATGATTAAAATCCCTATGGAGAAAATGAATGGTATTGCAGGTAACTATTGCACGCTATTGTACAATGTCCTTGTATTTTCTTTCCCTTTGAGTTGCTGCTTAAGCAGTGTGTTCCAAATCCGTTACTTTTAAGGTGATTAGAATGCCACCTCATCAAACCACTCTGAGATGCATTACACTATAGCTGTTCAAATCAAACTACAACTGTTGCACTGCATAAGCATATTTCGATCATAACCGTACCACCTGAGCAGGACTCCACTGGCAGTACCTGAGCTCCAGTCTACAACTCTTTCACCAGCACTACACTATTTTTGTCATGCTCTAGCTTGTCTGACTGATATACAATGACTGTGATGAATTTTTTCTGTTATATATTCTGAGCGGAATATCAAAAGCCGGGGCATAAAGGCATTGAATTAAATGCAATGTCACTAGCACCAGCTCCAGCATTGTTTGCAGTGTTGGCCACTATGTCAGTCCGTGCCGGCAGACGTGGATATATCTTGACACCTCCCCTCGTTCAACCCTCAAGTTGTACAAACTGTTACCCAGACAACTTTGGTTTGAAAGTCGCAGCTAACTCTCACGCATCCAGCTGGCAAGACCGCTGTTTTCTTCCCCAAAAAGAAAAGAAATCTGTAACCCCAAGCAGTGAAAATGCAAATGGCTCATCTGTTTTTTCCTTTTTAGGGGGGGGGTACTGATAAAATGGCATGGGCAGAACGAAGAAAAACGGCGGCTGCGTTGATGTCATTAGCATCAAAAGAAGGCTCCCAGGTGCCCTTTTCAAGCGGAAGGCCCGTTCTATTCACTTGGAGAGACAGAGTCATGAGGAGCGGACGAGTGGACAGGCGAGAGCGTATGATTAACTCATCACACGGTGCTATAAAAAGAGCCTCTTTATTCCCACGCCAGGCGCCACAGCTAACTGTATCTTCACTCGGGTTCTTCTTGCAGCCCATTAGAAGGTTGATTTACAACAGCGGGGGGAGAGAGTTGTGACAGTTGTGAAAAGCTGTTCTGCAGCTGCTTTCTCCTGCTTGAGCGCAGATAAGCTTTTATAATGGCGCTCAAGTGTTCGACAGAAGAGTTTGGCATTCTTGAGCTTCTATGACTGTGACGCAATTAATTGGCCGTTATAGATGCGTTGCCACGCTTCTAAAGTTTCTAGATAATCAAATCATTCTAGGAAACATTTTTATTAATGTCACAGCTTTCAGTGATTAAAATGTCTTGAGCCATGAAGCGTAATAGCAATTACTAGTATTGTTTGATTTTCTGAATGTAATGCCCATGCAAATGTCATTGCCATGATGCAATTGACTGCCTGTGATGGAAAAAATAACATGTTTGCAATATACAAATTCATTTATTAAGACATTATGATTTGTGTTTTGCTTTCTCCAGTGCATAAAGCATCATTCACAAGCCAAAACACTTTATAAACAAATACGTGGATTTTGGTGCGAGAGACAACAGGAGATAAGACCTTTTAACTTTTCATACGGATCATTTGCATTTGCGTTTTTGTCATAGATAAATGAATGCAATGGAAAAAAGTACTCTCTGTTTCTCGTTCAATTTTGTTTGTATTTATGGACTATGTATATTTATATTATATGAGGTCATTTGCCTCCAAAACGTTTGTATTTACAGCAAGAAACCTATTCGCTGTCAACAATGACATTACTAAGAAACTAGTAATGAGAACACCCACTAGCGACCTCATCACCGGCCTCTAGCGACATACAGTGACAGAAGTCGTGTGAACGGGGCATAAGGCTCCTGTGCAATAATCATCTTGATAAGCCACACCAGTGAGGTGGATGGATTATCTTGGCAATGGAGAAGTGCTCACAAACACAGATTTAGACAGATTTGTGAACAATATTTGAGAGAAATAGGCATTTTGCCTAATAGGGGGAAAAACAAAAGTTTATCATTTTGATTAGTGTATGTCTTGCATGGTCTGTGTGTAAGGCAAGTTAGAAGGGTATATTTAATTTTTGGGGGGGTAAGCTATTACTCAATTCCTTTTTCTCCTCTTTTTTTAAATGTCTGCAGGCATAAAAAAAGGAAAGTAACAGCCGACCTATCTTCAAAAAGCTGCATCAATTGAGCTATTATTCACAAATGGTGCAGGCAAATTACATGCCGAAGTAATTATAATATAAATTATACATAAATATAATTTGTTTGTTGATAGTTGTTTCCTCATCTAAGCAGAATATATCAAAATAATTGCTTCGCAATGCCTCTGTTCATTGCGCAAAAACAGTTATGAGGGAAATATGTCTAGAGTTGGGAAGCCTGAATCATCACCCAGAAGTGTTTCCACGAGTCCCTGCATAGCAGTTTACATAATTTTTATAGCTAATGAATGTTTAGATAAAAAAGACTGTTGATCAGTAATGATGTCAATTACGGAATAAACTCCAATTAGTGTATATTTGTGTGTTCAAGATCTGTTTCTTGCAGCCAACCTAATTGTGTTTCTGCTATATAAGTCACAAAATGTTTCTCATAACACTTTGCAAGTCGGGAAAAAGGATAAATATGCTTTGTTTAAGTTTATGAGTTACATGGGAAACGTTTACACCATTTACACAAGAAACCAATATTCAGCTCATTAACAAGGCATTATCATTCATAATACTGAAATATGGCATGCAGTCACAGTTTACATGAGAGTGCATGTTAAAAGTGAACAGAGCAGCTTATTCGTATTAAACATTTACATCTCTCAGTTGATCAGTTGAAATTAAACTACACAAATTAGGTATGAGAAATCTGAATGTTTTTGTGCGTGATTTAAGACCTTTTTAAAGACTTTATAAAGACACATTTGACGTGAATAAGTGATGAAATACACTTTTTTTGTTCTTATTGAACAATAACAAGTGAGACAAAGCTTTGATTAATTTTGACTTATAATTTTAATAATTAAATTGGATAAAATATTGGATAAAATGGTTCCATTTCTTAATAAGACCGAATTTTACAATTGCCTGCAAGCTACAGTACAGCACTGTTCAAAAATGCCATAAACAGATTCAATTAATCAATGAACTTCCATTAACTAAATCAAATGAATATTTGCTTCTTTTGGTAAAATAGTTTTCCAGGTAGGTTTTTTTTTCTTCATCTTGGAGACGTTGCCATCGTTCTCCTGGATTGAGTCTGTCTCAGTTTGTTCTGTTACTTCATGTGATTCCAGACAGACTGATGATGATCAGATCAGATCTCTGTGTGGAGCACTGGCTGTTGTCAGACAATAACCTCACTGCATTATTACAATCAATGAGAAAAATAATGTTTGGAAAGGTAAACTGATATTTCCAACTAATACGCTACCGCAAAAGATGGAAATAACCCACATGAAACCATTTTTTTTGTTGCTGAAAATACTAGTGGCCTAAGACTTTTGCACAGTACTGTATATATACATATAGAGTATTATTATTACCAATTATTGTTATTATTATTTGCATTCATCAGTACGGAAATTCAAATATTTCAATTACTATATATATTTTTCTTCAAACTGCCAGAAAATCCAAGGTTAAGTCTTTGTTCGCACAAGTTTTCTTTAATTCTACACACCTGCTGTTCTCTATATGAACCACATTGAAATTCTTGTAAAACACTAATTATCCAAACGCTCTTGTATTTAACAAAATCCTTATAAAAAGAAATGCAACGAGCGATCTTAACAAGCTCATAATGCTAAACTCCTGCTGGGGCTTGTTACCTCAACACAACGCCTAGATAATGTTCAACAGACACCCTCAGAACAAGGATAAAAAACAGCCGTACTTAATAAAGTTGGTATCAGGTGAAATTTCTCTTAAAAGTGCAGTTATTAAAAAAAGCATTACACCCAAAATAAATTATTTTTGAAAAGACATAACAGCAAAGTTTCATTAGCTGAATTACCACCGAGACACACAACACCACATCAAACAGATTGTACATACATCCCTCACAGCCCTGTTTTCATTCTCAAATTTAATATGACGTTTAGATTACTAAGGTTCATTATCAGACACAAGTACCTTTAAGAGATACACTGTAAAAATGGATGTGATTTTAATGGTAAAAACTGTGAAAATGCTACAATACAAACCTGTTAAATGGTTAATTATAAATTCCTATCAAATTTACAGGGAAAAAATTTTTAACTTGCATTCCCAGAATTCCCTGCATTGCATTTCACATTTTGTTTCAATGTGATGTGTTTTACTAGTTGTTGTTGTTTTTTTTATCAGTCATGTTTAATAGGATTGTATGCTACATGTAATGTTGTTAAATGAATGATTATTGCATATTGAGTTTAATGAGTCTCATCATGATGTTTGTGTGAATGACACTGAGGTCCTTCTATGTGTATATATATATATATATATATACGCTTCTATGTTTTGTGCATTAGTATTCAGTATGAGTTTCATGGCCCTATTTCAGCTACTTTTATTTTCACAAAACTTACTAACCACGCATACATTTTTTTCCTAAAAAATGCAAACATGTAAATTCATTGTGGTCACATATTATTGAAGAGCAGTTTGTGCTGATTACAAGCAAACAAATGGCCTGTCACTTTAAATATCTAGCTATCTACATCCATACCAATAGTGGGCAGTATAAAAGCCAAGAATGCCCAATTAATTAATATAGAGGTCACAGAAACACAGACTACGATACTAGTATTTTGCCCATTTAATTAAAGGTCAACCCTCTAGAGGTCAAGGTCTTTGAGGAAAATTTTGTCACAGTATCGTTTTTCTGTACTGCTTCTTTCCACTAAATCTCCAACTAGCTGAGACGAGCATTTATAACATTTAATTGTCCTTCGGATTCGAGCTCCAAACACAATAAAGACGAGAACGTGACAAAGTCTCCACAATAAGGAGCAAACAAAGATATTGCCCTCACTAATGGAATTGTTTCCATTACTCAGTCCGGCAATAAAAAGCCATTTTCCTTCTCAGGTCCTGAGTCTGCTGCAAATTACAGCCGTGCACATCACAAACAAGCTGTGCCGTTATTACTTACGTCTTCGGGAGCCCCCAGAAGACAGCAGAGGTGAAACTATCAAGATCTTCTCCACAGTTCAAACACTGATGTTAAATGTTTCATCATTTTCTCCGCTCGTAGACGGGGCTACAGCTGAGGCAGTGGCAATCTGTGATATTAAAATGTTCATTAGCCTAATGAGATACTGCTGAAACAATAGCTACATTATGTCATTTTGAAGCAGCAAGCAAATGACTTTAAAAGTTGTCATTAACAAAATTCAAATTTCTCATTCAATTAAACATTCAGGTTCTGCACATTTTAAAATGCATTCCTACTTTACTAACTTTCTGCATAACAACAAAAGGCCTTACAGATAGGTACATCCATTCAATGCATTAAATTAGAGCAAGGACAGTAAAATGAGTGACATTTCAATGGGTGAAAAGTCTGGGAACTGAAATCTGAGCTGGAATATATATGACACTGTCAAAGCAAGCCTTGGTTTTCAGCAGACCAAATATAGCTGGAAATCTGACATGTTCTTATATGAATTCAGAGCTGCTGACTTGTATGATGACATTTAACTCTCTAGCCTCCCAGTGTCATTCTCAGTCGGCTAAGAATAACTAAATATACATAGGTAACATTGACAGAATGCACTCTATACTGAATGGCCACATTGTATCTCTTCCTGTGAAAAAACATGGCTTCCATGTTGCTGCTGAATTCCAATGCACAATTTGTTTTGCGCTGTAGATTAGCAGCAGTGTTGAAACTACACTGATCAAGAGTCAAACACTTTAAATATACATTTGGACATCGTTTGGTTCTGGATAGGAACCGATTTGTACTTTCCAACCTAAGTTAAGAAAGGCTTACACAGAATTACGATTTGTATCATTGATGTAAATGATACATCACTCCATTTTTACTAGTGTCAAGTTTTGATTAGGGTGTGGCCATTGTGGCCTCAGACTCATGTTATAAACCGGTAGGTATGGAATCAGCTGTGGTCTGCAGGCCACTTACCTCAAGTTTTGACATATTGCACATTCAGAGATGCTCGTCTGTATAGCACTGTTGCAGTGTGGTTATTTCAGTTACTGTCACCTTCCTGTCAGTTGGAACTGGTCTGGCCGTTATCCTCTGACCACTCTCAATAAAAAGTCAGTACTGCCCACAGAGCTGCCACCACATTTGGTAAACTCTAGAGACTTGTGCTTGAAATTCCCAGGAGACTGACACTTTGTGAGATACTCAAACTATGAAGCCAGTTTTATGACAAAACTATTTGAATTTGAATTAAGTACATTTGAATTATTTACAAGTGTTATTTAACAAAACTGAATATTATATGGGATTTAAAATAGTTTTGGATCACAATTTTTTCAACTTGAATATTTAACATTTGAAATTGAACACAAATGATTTTTTAAGGCAGGAGTTTTACAGACATGAATTTGCAAACAACAGATTTTTTTTGTTCTGAATTCTGAGACTGCAAATATTCGGTTTTAAAAATATAGCTTCAAGATTTCAAGATGAAGAAGAAATTCAGAACGTCAAATTCAGTTTTCTAAAATTCAAACTCAGAAATTCAGATCTTACAAAAAACTAGGTCAGAGTTCATTCACAGGGAAGAGCAGATGATCTCCGAAAAGTCAAACGAAGCATTTTGGCCAATCACACAGATGCAGTAACTACAGACAGTGCAGGCAGTGCCGTGCGACGAAGTTACTATATTACTTTATATATAGAAATATTGATAAAACAATATCATTCATGCATTTATTGTTTGTCTGCTTTGGTGGTCTAGTGGTAGAACTTAATATTGGTTAATATTGGTACACAACAGCATATGATAGCAATATAAGGTATAATAACTTTCAACATAACAAATAAAAAGAATACGCCATTTTTTTATTTCCTGAAAATAATGGTTTTAGAGAGGAAATGATTGCCTGCAACAGCTAATAATTAACAATTCCCAATCCTAAAAACTAAATGTCCGAACAAATCATGAATTTTTACTTTACACATACCTCTGACTAGGCGCAAGATTTAGTCTCAGATGTAGCACTACACCTGGTATAAACTCTCGGTTTAAAGCACATTTTACGTCCAGCCTAGTCTTATTTTTAAGTTTAATGCTAAAAAACCCGCGTGAACAAAGCAACCCGGGGTTATCATGGATGGATGGATAACATAGTTTTATGAACAATAACGATTTAATACTTGTTAATGGTATTATTAGTATTATTATATTAACTTGTTGGGGCCATATGTTACATTTGAATGTTTTATTATTTCCCCTTTTGATTCCAGCATAGCATTTCTGTATAATTATGCTTTACGACCATATATCTTGCAAATACTGTAAACACCTGACAATTATGTAGATACTTTATGATTTAAAATGAAATAGCCTAAGACAAATGGAAAGTAAAAACTCTTTCACTAACCCGTGAAGATGCATTTCTCTCTGAGGCACATGTCCAACGAGAAGATGGCAAGTCATTTAAATATAAAAATCGTCTAAAATATAAAAATAAGGTTAAGACTAAAACAGGCATTATAGTATTTTGTGTTTTATTTTCTAATTGTAGCTATACAATTAAAAATAAATAATAATGGAACAGTGGTGTATAATTAGTCATGAAGGGTCAATAGTGTAGCCTATAACAACGGTCTCCCTGGGCTGCACCTCTGTTATGAAGCACGTACAAACACACAGTTCTGTCTAGAAAGAGAACCCATATAAGCAAACTTGTGCCCAACCTACTTATTTTCGACCAAATAAAAAACAGTGTCTTATAATTTTCTTATATTAAACTGAACCGTTATCTTTGCGTGCATCCCTCAAACACGTGCGCGTGCACAATTCACGACAAGTGCAATCCTCTCGAAGAGGCAAGAGAGCACGACCATCTCGTGGCACGCGCGGGCGGATGTACCTAAAAGAAAGAAACTTTTCCATATCATAATAAATTCATTGGTCTGTTTTAAATAACAGGCGATCTATCGCTGGGATGTGTTATGATGCTCGTGATGTTATCAGTTCTCTTTTGGGCGTGTGCTCAAAGCACGTCTTCACACAGACGATTGAACGCTTCGTTCTGGTAAAAACACAAAACTGTACACAAACATGTCCTTGTTCTTGATATACAATTACTGTAGTGAAATTTGTAAATTCAATTTCAAATGTTAAATATTCAAGATGAAAAAAATATGATTCAAAACTATTTTAAACCCCATATAATATTCAGTTTTGTTAAATAACACTTGTAAATAATTCACATAGTTTTGTCATAAAACTGGCTCCATGTCAAACCACTCACCTAGCACTCAGTGGTCAAAGTCACAAAGCCATACCAAAAAAAAGGCATATACTGTAAAACCACAACTCTATTAGACACCAAGTCTGTTTTATTTCCCCAAATGAGAAAAACTGATTTAAACAAACTTAAGCTATTTGACTATCCTATTAATTTGCAGATGACAGGATTGCTAAATCAATTTGTGTGTGCTATTGATATTCTTTGCATTGATATTGCCCTTTACTAAACTCATCTCTACCAAACATTTCGATGCTGAGATCTGGTATTCCAACTGTTAAAAAGAAGCTGTTCGCCAGAAAGTCATTTTTAAATGTCACAGCTTTAAAGTTATCTTCCATGCTTTCAAGTGTACTCGTGATGAAATTCCACATCTGATCTTCAAGAGATGTGCAAAACCTCACAGAAGCCATCCAAGTCTATTAAAAAAACACACTTGGTAATGCATTTCAAAAGCACCTGACGAACTGAGGTCACAGATTTTAGTTCATGTTACATGTTAAAGAGGGATGTAATTTCTTTTTTGGTATTTGCTTCCAACCTAATATGCAAAGATTGGTATACGATAGCTTCCCAAAAATCACTGGCACTTTTAAATCACTATTCTGTCTGTCTGAAGCAATTTCAATTCAATTCTATGTCAGCCATGTCAGTTTTGATTTAGCATGAGGTTGCACTGTCTGTGGAAGAGTTTAGAAACACTGTTCAAATTATTACTTAATTACATTTAATGTTGTTGGTGTCACAGAAAACAGAAAACGTGGCCTCATGACACTGAGACTGCTAGATTGCTAAAAGTGTGATTAAAATGATTAAGATCAGACTGTTGAAAAATGAACTTTTGAGGCTCATTTCTAATGTTTGGCCTAATGTTTCAGAAGAATCTGCAGAGAAGAAAAAGCTTCTACATAAACCCAAAACATAATAGAAAGGATTTTGCTCCATATAGTGGATTTCAATGGTGTCCAACCAGTTGAAGTTACACATTGCAGTTTTAATGCAGCTTCAAAGGGATCTACACACTCCCAGACAAAACTCCTATAAAATAATAATACCGTATAATATATAAAATAATACCATCAACCTGGCATCACTAAAGTTCACTATATAGAAAAATTATTGAATGTTATCATAAAAAATAGAGCTTCTTTGCTACCGAAGAAAGATAGACATGACAATCTTGGGCAACATGGGGGTGAGTAAATTATCAGGTCGTTTTTATTATTTCTATTATTCTGGAAGTAAACTGATCTGAAGGTTCTACACACAGCATTACTATGTCATAAGTTAACACATTTCGGTAGCTTAGTTCCACAAATAATAACTAAATAAATAAACTTCCATGGCCCATGTAAATTTGGCATCTTTCTGAAGAATCTGCAGAACAGAAACTTCTACACAAAGTCAGAAACAGATCAAAAATAAAAATAAAAATAAAGTTTTATTTTTGCATTTTTCCATAAATATTCTTTCTGGACGGTGGAATAACATTTTGAAACTTGTTAAATTTAAGATTCCTAATGTTCTTTTGGAAGAATCTTCTACACAGAGCCAAGAACAGTACAACTGCATCATCACAAATGGCATCACATCATCACATTTTTTTTTTTTTTTAACATTCAAAACTTTTTGAAACTTCTAGTATATTTTTTATTAGTGCATGAAACTCTTTAAACTCAAGATCAAGGAAGATTCAGCTCCTCACAACATGTCTCCTCAAAAACCAATGTTTCAGCCATTCTTCTTTTAAGAATAATGACAGATCATTGCAGTTCCCACACTGATAGAGACACAATAGACAGCAAAAGGTCCCAGCGTGCCCCTGTCTTTCAGCCCTGCTTGCTCGCCATGTCCTGTCAAAAAGGGTTCAAACGCTTGCTATCTGCTGGCAACAGAAACACCCAATCTAAATGGAAACTGGCCTTGCCTAGCAGGGTTCCTCTTCTCCTCACAGACTTGTGGGTTTGCCAAGAGTTGAACCTGAAAATATAGCCAAATTCCAGCCTTCCTGAGTTGAGCTGTCTGTTGAGCGTCTATATCCTGGTATAGTAGGCAGTGTAGCCAAAGTTCACAGAGTTGCAGTCTTGATTTGAGGTGAGATTAAAAGAAAAAGGCTGGAATTCAATATCAATGGGACGTCAGAAAAAAAATTTAAGCCAAGTGTGAAAAATAGTCTGGCCTTATTACTTGCAAATAAATTATTGAGATTGTGAGGGAACTTCAAAGTAGTCAAAGCTTTGGAAGATTCAAAGACTTCTACAGAGGTCAGGTGTTTGTGGACAAGCAAGAAGGTCAAACCAGAATTCATAAATAAGGCTACCATCATAAACTGCAAGTGGCTTGTATCCATTTGATGATAAGAATTAATCAGATGCTTTTAACACAGTCCTCAAAAGCTGCTCAAAAAGACTGCCACCAAAATTTCTTCTAAAGTTCAGAATTGAAATATCTTGGGACTGTCGCTAAAAGCTAATGTAACCCGTGACAATTTCTTATAAGTTGTCTATCAATGGACCAGTAAGCTCAGAAGCATAGATTCGTCTAAAGCCCCATTCACACTCCACGCGGCACACAGCAACAGAGTGACGCGATCCGATTCATTTCAATGGAGAGCTGACGATTTCCGGCAACAGGAGCAAAAATTTTAATTAAAAATAATTTAACAGATAGAGTCTGATCTGTTACCCAAAGGTTGTAGGTTTGAGTCCCACGTCCGGCAGGGATTGTAGGTGGGAAGAATGAATAACCAGCACTCTCTCCACCTTCAATACCACGAGTGAGGTGAGACCCTTGAGCAAAAGTTGTTTTGAAAAAAAAAAGTCTGCTAAATGATTACATGTAAATGTTATGTAATGTAAATGTAATTGTATAGAAACACCACTGTTTACACTCCATACTTACATACACAATATATAGAATGTATGTAATTGTTATATATGCTACATAAGTTAATGCAATTATAGTAATACTGTAGTAATGCACTGTGTACGTAAACAAACTTTATATTAATACAATAGCCTACAATGATGTTACTAAGCAACCAGTAATGAGAACGCCCACTAGCGACCTCATCGCCAGCCTCTGGAGACATGCAGCAACAGAAGTCACTGCTAGTGTGAACGGGGCTTAACCTTAAGAAGGTGCGGATCATGCCCGCGTGATTGGGGTCCTTTTTTTTCTTTTCAGCGCAAAAGACACTAATATAACTCTGTTGACTTTGGTTACACAAGTGTTATATTATATACCATTCGAATCGAAGCGTCTACTTGCAAAATAAGGAAAACATATTTTTTTATTTGTTCTCTCCGCAAACTGTTTTTAGAAAGCCATCACTAAAATGAACTGAATCTATGCGAAAACATGACCCACAAATATGAGACACATATCTATAGAAAGCTTGAAGTGTCTACTGTTAAATGCAGTAGAACACAAATATTTGTTGATAAAGTAACCAGTAAGTAACCAACACTACATTTATTTTCTCAATCTAATCTCATTATTTTCACGCCCACGAGCTACTTTCGCTTTGTCATTACAATTGTACACGTGAGACACGTGCAACATGTAAACGCCCACAACAGCTCACATTTTGAATATGACATCTACATTTCTTTGGACACAATGCTGTTTCTATGCTCGATATAGTAGACCATAAAACAATATGATAATATAAGTGCATGATGAATGCTACGAGTCTAAGAATGTTTAGACCAATATTATTAATACTCTATTTCACAAATATATTTTAGACATGTACTTCTATAGATGTTTAACATCCTAAACAATAATAATTTGTTTCTTGGATAAAAAAAATATATGTATTTTTACACTAATACAAAGAATGTGCTGGTCTATAACTACGAAATCATACTATATAAATAGATGAAATAGCTACATATACTGATATCAACATGCTTACAGGTGTTTTTTGTGTGTTTGTTTTGTTTTTTTAGTGATCAGAAATATGCTCCACGGATGAATCCTGAGGACATTCACTCGAGTCTCTTCAAAGTGTTCACCAACATCAGATGTTCAACTGCACTGACATTCTCTGGTAAAACAAGCTCCCCGAATGCTGATGGTGGTTCTTTTTTTTTAATTGATAGAAAGAAGCAGCAAACAGGTATTTTAGGTATTCACAGGGTTCACTTGTTTTCAGAATTGACTCAAGTCTGTTCACATCTCTCTAGTTAGATCAGTGTGTGCTCAATAACGTTTCTTTGACCTTTATTTTGTATATTTTATTTATACTGTGTTGAAAATAAAAAAAACAAATTATGAAATAAGTAGGTCAGCGGATTAAGCGTTCATTCGTTACCCTTTCAGTCGAATCACTTCGACGTTACATATGGGAACTCGCCAGAGAGACCAAATGCCTTTGAGCTTTATA